>JBAIZL010000002.1:259045654-259198154 GCA_036971475.1 Prosapia bicincta
TGTATGCAATGTTAATAGTCTATGCATTACTACCGATGGTGGATTATGTCTTTAGTTTAGCCTCTCTTTCCACGACCCACCAATTTGTCCCTTCTATATGAGGCTACACGCGTACATTATGATCTCTGAGAGTCGATTTACTGTTAGTTCAGGTATAAATTATCTCCACCACAGAACTTTATATCCTTTTCTTAAACCTATATAATGTCTATAATCGTTTCTTAACCGTCGTAGCCAATATTACTTACAATGACTGATTGTTTTAAAGCTGTACTGTGCTTCCAGTCTGCAAAGAGCGCTTTGTCATATAATCGCGTGTTAACACCACTTGACGCGGCCTGGGGTGCAGGACTGTGACTCAGTCACTCCTTGCTGTGATGAGGGTAGTCCGGTAGTTTTCCGATCTGTGGATTGAGTGCTAGACAGCTCCTCACTCTCCCTTACTTTCGGAGAGAGACGGGAGTGAAATAAAGAGACTGAGGGGTCTTTCCACTCCTTCGCGTAGACCTAGAGTTTAAGAGGTTCTTGGATAACCAACTCGCCCTTCTAACCCTTTGATACTACTTTGCCTCATCTACTGCGCAATGTAACAATCCATGCCAGAAAGTAATAACACGACCCAAGTCTATCATTAGTGTCGATTAAAAGACACTTTCATCCCGATGGGTTAAAAGAGTAAATCCATTGTTTTTAACCTAACCTAACTCGAACCTCCTCCTTGTCATTCACTCCAACCCCCACAAGGTGGCTGTGGCTGGCGCACGGTGCGGCCCCTGCTTCTTGATAAGGGAATATAAACCACCGCTGGTTCATAGTCCGTTTCCCTGTGGCCAGGAAATGAAAAGTTTTTTTTTATTTATTCCCAAAATTATCAATAAATTGCATTTCTTGAAATAATAATAACATATAAAAAAATGACATAACTCACAAATCAACTTTATTAAGAAACAACTTTTAGTATTATTCATGTAAATATTAGGTCAACATTTTAATAAACCCTTCTCAGTTGATTTCTTAGTAATATGGTTTGGTTTTTGGTACAGTTTTTTCTTTTTTTTATTCTTATTTTAATCAAACTACTGTTTGAATAATATGTTTGCGATTAAGTTAAAAAAGAGATACTGTGAGTGAAACCTCAAATTTCATTTTGTCGTACACAGTATGACCAACTGTGCGAAGGCGGTTGACAGTGGATTATAAGGGTCGGTAGGTTAAACTGCTCTCTTATTTATCATACTAGTGTCCCATACCTCTTGTCTTGCCCAATACTGTAGGGTTTTTTTACCTTTATGTTCTCTTTGTTTTTTACCTCGTGTATTTATCGACTTGTGTTATTGTATTACTCGCGTGCCGTGTCTTCTTAGTAATATAGTTTTTTTTGTTATATTTTTTTTCTTATATTCTTGTGTTAGTAGAACATTATTCTTTCTAGCAATTGACACAGTTTCTTATTGGACTCTGGTTTAATTTGTGTAGCTGTGAGTTTATTTATTGTTAAACAGCTGCAGGTTTTAGAATGAACGAGGATTTTGTGGTGATTGAAATTGAGTTAATCTAGGCTTTACGATTGGTCACTTGATTGCGTCACTGAGAACATTTCTCTGGTTAAACTCGTGGCGCGGCCAATAAAACGAGGACATTGCTCCAAGCATTTAGTGTTTTTTGCGTTCCCGAGGGACGCTTGTCCGCATCACGAGCGGCGTGTTTAAACAGACTCAGAAGCCGAGTGAGGAAATGCCACATCCAGGGCCTGTGCTGCATTTGGTTTAAAAAAAAACCATCGCTGTGCACAACACGAATGTGTCTACCTACACACAGAAACATATCAAATAATCTGATACCCGCCCTGGGCCCTAGGTACTCCGAGGATCATCGCCGATATTATATTCGTGTTCAGCTACCCCAAAAACCTCCGATTAACGAGTTTCGATCAATTTTGTATTGTACTTATGGAAATATAGATATTACCCGTCCTGGCCCTTAAGTTTTCCGAGGATCATCACCGATATTATATTCGTGTTCACCTACCCCAAAAACCTCCGATTAACGTGTTTCGATCAATTTTGTATTGTACTTACGGAAAATTCCAGGAGATGAGGTTGATGTCATCCGCCCTGGGCCCCAGGTACTCCGGGGGTCATTACGGATATCATATTGGTGTTCAGCGATCACAAAAACACCCGAGTACTAAATTTCGACCCATTTCTGTGATTACTCACCGAGTTATACTTTTTTTAAAAATCGAACCAGTGAATGTACTTTTAAAAAATGCATTTTTCTTATGCACCGATGCAATTTTGATTTCTTATAAAGTGACTATGTTCACAAACTTTCGTGGTGGCTTCCTGAATAGAATGCAAAAAACCGCATTACGATCCGACTTACTGCACCAATTATCGTAGGTTTGGCCTATTTTTGTGCTTTATTTCCTCGCCTAGTTGTGTGCTCTAAGACGAGTAAAACTAGCAGCTAGCGACAAATGCCATCGCTCAGAAGCACCTATATCTTCTTGAAATAGTTTGTGCTATGAGATTAATTTGTCGCACGTATGTAAGGCAAGACAAAGTGTCAGACGAAAGCCACATGTCTGTACTGAGTCTCGCGAGAAACCAACCAGACTTAATCTACCGTTCGCTAACACGCCCTAAGACATGTCATTGTTTTCTTCTCACACAACGTATTGTGTTCTAGCACATCCTTACTTGTATTAACCTCGTCATATGATAAGCGTTTATTATAATCGAGATTGATATTCAATATCGATAATAAGACCGATCACTTTCTAATGATTCCTTGTAACTCCGTTTAAAGAAATTTAATGATATTGATTAAACTAACAGATATGTTAAGGGAACATATAACCTAATGGCATTAATATGATTTGTAAAAGACGTAATTTGATTGCACAAATTGGCCCTGTGGTAAAATTATAGCTCGCGGTCAGGGTTATTGAAGGGTTATCACCTATACATTCTCTCAATCGATCGGTTAGCAACAGATCGAACAAATATGTTAATTGGGAAAATAACAATAATATAAACAACACAGAAATTATAGCAAAAAGATTAATAAAGAAGATCGAACACAAAATTTATTAGGCAAGAAAAATATGTGTAAACAAGTTAAGCTAAAAATTTCATTCTCGTGAATGCTGAAATTTGAATTTGTTTTTTCAAAGATTAAAACTATATTTCGTTCTATAAAACCCTCCTCGTAAATGTTATTTGCGATGTGTACATTTTTTGTACTGAAAACGAGCGAAAAGGCTGTTGCGTTTTGTTGCTATTAAATTAATTCCTCTTTTCCACTAATTGAAGGGAGTGGATGTAAACAGCCCACATCGTGACCTTCAACCGCAGACTCTATAACGATGAGCTATATTTAATTAATGGGGTTAGGGGAGCTCCTATGGGTAAAGTTCATCTAGCCAATAATTTCTGTGGGAGCCTTGAAAGCAATGCAAAATACTATAGCGCAGCGGTGTTCCCGAATTAGCAGATTGTAATCTTTCCTTGCCCTCGATACCCAGGCGTATTATTAACACGGGCCGAAGCAATAATTCTACGGATGCGAAATTTAATATTACAGCTTTCATTTGCTACCAACGCAAGTGCTAATTACATGAAAATTCAAATCAATTTTAATAGAAAGGTTTTCATCGAATCACAGACAAATTTTACATTGAGAATTCACTGCCAAATGTTTCGACATCTAAACAATGTCCTCTTCACGGCCATTATCTAACAAAATATATATCCATATAGTGAAATGACTAATGTTCACTGGATCCATGCACAAGCAATGACACTTGCAAACTAATTGTTATATAAGCTACAAGTTACTATTAATTAGGAATATACTGTGGTTGAGTTTAATAATAAATACACAAAAACCTCTAAACTACAAACCTTCTTTAGTTTACCCTTATGTACATTCAGATACCAAGTAACTATCCTCAGAGGGATAACATACAAAGAATGTTATCATACATGAGTCTTTGTATGTTATCCTTCTGAAGATGGTTACTTAGTAACTGAAATGTACATAAGTGTAAAATTTTTATGTATTTATTATAAAACACAAGGTAATTCTCTTTTAATATTGTGAATGTATAATTTTACGGTGCTTTTTAAAATATAGAAATTTTGTTGATTAATTCGTATTAGGATGACACTGATTAGACGTAGAAACATCGTTATTGAATGTTCAATGTTAAATTTGTAAAGGACTTGATCAAAACCTTTGTATTATAACATACGGCATAATATTTTACATAAACAAAATTTTAAACACCGTTATTTCAGGTCTATTTATTTTTTAAGGTTTTAATTAGGTTAATTAGTGCCTACGAGGGACAGTAAACGGATATAACCAGGACTTAACCGAGGTGAAGAGGGCATCTTGGCTCTTGACAATGCTTTAACTAGTGAAACCTGGATCAAAATCAATAAAAATGTGTTAAGTGTATAAAATGATATAACTATTACTTAAAGAATTTGCATTTAGACGAGATTGTTTCCGCTGTGAGAAACCACTTGCAGAAAAAGATTTACCTAGAAAAGCTCTACCGATTTTAGTCAGTGATGAAGGTTTAATCAGTGGGGACACAAATGTTTAGTTTTGCATCCAAATATCAGTCAATCTGCCAACTAGTAGATGAAGAGTCTTGGAATCGGTTGAAAAACTATTGGAAGTTCACCAGTATTTATAAATAAATCACAGATTAATGCCTAATAAATACAAAAAAAGATTTCTCTGGTAATGCTCCATTTTGTGAAATCAAAATGTAACAAATTCAATAAAAATATGTAAACACAAATTTAATTTATTACAAAAAATATGTAAACACAAATTTAATTTATTACAAAAAATATGTAAACGATTATTTTTTTTAATGTCAACTCCTACTTAAGTCAACAAAGATAAATTTATTTTAGTTTCTTTTATGTATATACATACGTCACAATAACGATATTAAGTGGCAAAATAGAAAGCGAACCTCCTTGCAATTTTTCGTTTTCCTTTCTATGTATGGTGATGGACTATTATTTTTGTTTGTTACTATTTATAAGCTTTCTTTTTTTCGACGCTTGCATTGTGTAGTAGTTGCTTTCCTTTTGCATTGTCCGTTTGTGAAGTAAGGCTCGATATCGTTAATCCAGTTTGTTTATTTTATTCTTTTCATTTATTTTTAATCCTTGAAAATGAATTATGATATTGTGTGGTAACCATGGCAACAGTTTAAAGTTGTACAGTGGAGGTTTCGACGACAACAAAATGGTAGCAAAAGACAAAATTCATACACATCTTTGAGAAGAACACTTCTAGGTATGGGAAAGTTGGTTTATTGATTAGCGCTAAACTTCGACCTTGAAGATACTTATTTCGAATCCGACCTAGTCCCTCAAAGTTTTGTAATTTAAATATTGAATAAATATTTGAAAACAACTCTATTCACATCAATTGTCATCCACTATAGGTTGAAAAAAATGTATTTGAACTTGATTAAATGAATATTGTATCCAATCAACGATTGAAAATTTGTACAAGATATATATCAGGAGAGTGTGAGCTAATAGAAAGAATTTTTCAAAAATGTAATTAATTACAAACAATGTGTATTTAAAATGTGTAATTTTAATATATGAATTTAAAATTATATGTATTTCAAAAACATGAATTTAAAATCATATGTATTTTTAATACATAAAAATCATGTATTTATTTATTCAAATATTGTAAAATATGAATAACAGTATTCATAGTAGCCTACACATTTGTTAACGGCGTGGCCTTGAAATCGTTGTCAATGTATTTTTTGTATTTATGAAAAATTCTTCATACTTTCCCCCTGAATCCTTCTAAATACTATATATGTTATATAGTATGATTGGCATAATCCAAAACAGTTTGCTAACAAGAGGTGAACTGAAAGAAGTCGATTCCAAGTCGATGTCCTTTAGGTTGAAAACAATCGGAATTTAATTGCGTTTGGGTAACTTCTAAGAGACACTATATTGCAGGGTTTAATTACACAACGGAAACAGCGAGACAAAGGCAAAAAGAAAGCACTCCCGGCGAGTTTTCGCGGCGTTACATCTGTGACAAAGAAAACCGCGCTTCGCCAAGAAAACTGTGACACTAAATAAGTCTTAAACACACGGAATCCTATTACAGAAAGTGGGTTGCCGGGTAATTCGAGTGACTGAATCCTATTGGAAAAACATCCCCATAACAATTCAATTACGTTCTTCGGCCTTCAGCTCGTTTTTATGTGAACTGAACTGCTTATACGAGGACTATGAAATCAAGGCACGTTCAGGACACGAGTTGCTGGCAATAAGGATCGTTTGTTAACCAGGTTCAATTCCGAATTGAACCTAAATTTCCAGGTTCAGTTTCCTTGTATAAAGTTAATAATTTACCTAATACATCACAAAATTGAATTATGCTAACGAAAAAAATTCAAAAAAGTATATGACTAGGTCTTGGCAAATACCGTCAAAATAAACAGTACTGATATTGTAGATTTTATTATAGGCCTATATACATAGTTTTCGTGCAGTAGTTAGCCCCATGTCAGCAAAAATGAACCTATAATGGAATACGTCCTCGCGAATAATGGTCAACAATCAAAACTTGTTCTCAGCACAGCTATTCGAATAAGCAACTGCAGCTAATTCAGTTTCAGAACTGTTTATTTCCAAGTAGGTTTCAAGTCTCTGCTCACCTTTTCCCTTCATAATCCTTCAGTATAACGCCACAATCATGTAATGTTTTCCCTTCTCTGTCCACCGTTCTCTTACTTAACCTCAGTCTTACTTTAGTTTTTTGTATTGAATTTTAGTTTTTAATTAATTTTATTGTAGTCGTAAACTACTTTATGTATAGTAAAGCCTCGATTATCCGAACCCCGATTAAACGAGTTTCGGGTTAAGCAAAATAAAAACATATACAGTATACGTTTTGACTATCAGCATCTCTTAGAGAAACGACGTAAAAATACTTTTTCGATTTATGTATGTCTAATATAGTTTTGGTTTTTTATTTCATTTTTAAAAATAGGGTAGAGGGAATTCTTCACATCTTTGACCACGTTTCCTGTTATTTCATGGGTTTAGCATAAGTTTCCCTCTCGATTTTTGAGTCAGTTTTATCCGAGTTTTCCGATTATCCGAATTATCTTCGGTTCACATTATCTAGGATCTTGCATTAGGTTTGGCCAAACGTTTCACAATGTAAAATATATACCGAAGATAAAAAATGTCACTCACCTAATTCGCCATGAATAATAACAAAGGTTTCTCAGAACAAAAACGATCCAAGTCAGTCCCAAACGTAAAACCTCTTGGCTCATTGAAATCACCATTCCTAAATACCAGTCAAACACTGACAGCCCCTATTCTACCTCCAACTAGCATTAAAGCACGTAGCAAATCCACGACGGTAACCAACCCTCGTTCCCCTTGTCAGAAATAATATTCCTTGTGGAAATAATAGGGAATTACGGACAGTGAATTTAATAGTGAGTCGCAAACAAATTCCCCATGTATAGGGCATAAAAAGAGTTGTCGGATAAGTGCCTGGCATTTACAATACGTAATACAAAACAACTAATATAAAAAAATATATATATTTATAAAGTCAAATCCTACTTAGGGTAACAAAGTAACATACTTAATATTTTACATACTTTTTATAAAATAATTACAATTAATATAAATAATGTAGCATGACCTATGCGTTAAGACAGCTGCTATACCACATAACCTATAATATAAAATCAGCTGTTTTATAAAATCCAATGTCACCACTTACTTTAATCAAAATAGGACGATAAAACAACAAAGCGTCACTGGTACACAGTGTCTGTTTACCATACAGTAATATCAGTGAAGTATTTCTGATGGAGCAATATATGCAAAACCATTGTGAGCGTAAAGGAATATCGATCTATATATAGCCTTTGAGGAACGCTGCATTTGTCCACATTACGTTCATCAACACTTAGGTGTCATACATATTCATTCTGCTTCATAATAAAGCTGAATAGCAATTTAAATATACAGTCTTTGTGGGACAGGCACGGTGACAGGAAAGCTTTCAACGTTAGAGAAGGTTTTTATAATTTGTGTTACCGCTAGGCGCCCGCTTTAAGAGTGTAATATCAATTTCTCGTGTCCGCGTCGTGTAGCTTTGATATTTGCGATTGAAAATAAGGCAGGGGGTGGTAGGACAGCGAGGGTGGAAAGCATGAAAAATAGCGGCAAGGCCTTACGTACGAACATCGGAGAACAAAGCTCGAGCAATAAATAATCCGGCGTATTCAATTTGTTATAAGGAAAATTTTAATTATCTTGTTAGAAGAAGTGACTAACAGCCCCCTCGTCTTATTAATAGTTGGTGTCGGATGCTGTTAAAGAAGACACCCTTAATGTGTTCATTCATTCATTCATTCGAAATTACGTCTACGTTGTTTTAGCAAAGACATAAATCATTTAAAAGTTTAAACTTATTGAAACAAAGTTGTTGAGTTATCTATCTTTTAAGTACCACTCCTTTGATTCTAATTAACATAAGTAAGCCACCTTGACGTGAACCATGATCCCCTACTTCTATATGACGCAAGGGTCAATCTTCGCAGCCATCCTATGTAATGCTAACTGACTGGAATTCCTACGTGGGAATACTAAAGTCCACTGCACTAAATCGGGCGTGTGACAAAAATGCAGCGTTGACACATTACATGGGCGAGAGACGAATCACGGACAAGCCCGACGTTTGAACTAGATAACACTGTCCGCTATGGGTTGCCAATTAGTTCTCAGGGGTAAGGTTAGGTTAGGCCACGCGACTTTCGACCATACTTCGTGTGCCCTGTTCCATACGTCGCAACAGCGCTAATCGAGCCACCATTTAATTACTACAAACGTTTTTGTACTCACTTGTAGTTTTCATTTCAGAAGCCACTTCATCCCATAATTTAGCCAAAGCGAAACGGTTGTGATGAAGCACGACCTTCAGAAAAAAAACCCAAAGAGGTGTTTGGAAAAAACACAGCCAATAACTGCATCAGCGATCATTTTCTACTAAGCGAATTATTTATGAAAAGCAATTAGAGAGCAAAGAAAACAAACTGGCTTAAAAGCTCTGCTTTGCTCTATTATAACAGCGATGCCACATTGCCGTCCTGCGCTTCAGTATGCACAGACTACCATGATTTAATCAGATTGTTTTCGCCGCTTTGCTTTATCTTATGAGGGTCGATTTGCTCGCAGATTCATTATGTTTTCAGCCTTAGACACCCAGCTATGTGACGAGAGCTAGACCAACCGCCCTCTATCAGTCACTTAATGGCACTTTTCCAATCAGCGCTTTTAATTTTATCCGAAAATGGATAAAAATACATATTCTACCGACAATTACAAGAAAAATGATACTACATTTTACATACGAGCATTGATAAAACAATCTATGGCTTTATTATTGTATCTTATGAAAATATATAAGCGAAGCGCCGGAAGTAATACAGTCTGTTCTGATTTCCTGCTCTCATGCTGCGCGCGCATGTGTATGAGTATGTGTTTGTGTGTAATGAACTACCTAACACCAAACCGCCCCAGTTTGCTACAGATTTAGTACTAGGGCAGATCCATAAATACCTTAATACTATAAAATTAACCATAAATTACCACGCATCTAACACCCACACACCCTTGTTACATTTTAAGCAAAAAAGCGAATAGAATCATCATTTTATACAACATTCAATTCAGACTGTATATATGTATAAAATATTTTAATTTGAAGTATATATTCCGAACAGTTTAGAGATATTCGAAACTACTGGCGCGGGACTTGTATATGTATTCTTTTCCTTATTAATTAAGAATGTATTAAACGTGGCTGTGAGTTCTTGCCCAACGAAAATGTTTATCCCATACATGCCTTACATGGGAGCTTCAAGTCTAATCGCAAAAGGTTTTTCAAAATGCTAAAGCGCCTCTTATTCAGCTCAATCCTATCAAAAATTAGCCCTAGTCCCTTATTTCTACGCAAAGCTACTGTAAAATGGCAGGCATTACAAAACCTCGTTAGGCACTGTCGCTGACTAAAATTATTCTGGGGTCTGGTAGGAAGTTTCTGCTGAACCGGAGTAGATCTAAGCCGTAGCTTCTGGTTGGAGCATTTGGAGTCCCTAACACCAGAGGACTAACGCCCTCTTTGTTCCTAATGGAGGGAGGAAAAATGAGGTATAACCAGCATGATCTTCTTCTGGGATTGTTCTTACTTCTAGCATCTTTCTTTTATCAATTTCTTACACAATCACACAGACCATTTGTCCCTTCCTTAGTAAACCCTATCCTCCACATTCTGTAATATCTTCATCCCTTCAGGAAGGATAGCCAATATAGGGATGCAATTCCATGTGATTTATGGCCCTCCTATTATTCTGAAAGCGATAATAGCTCTATCACGAAATCGATTTGCTTTTAACACGAAACATTTCCTAGAAAAGGGGTGTTTCATGTCCACACCTTAATTCCACCTTATTTACCCGCTCCTGCCGTACAACAATAAATATGAAATATCCCTTTAAAAAAAAGACGATGCCAAAATTTGTGCTATTATGGGTATAAATGTTCGAAAAGAAGTCTACTCACAAACGTTGTCAAAAAAAATATGCATCTGAAATATCATCCAAAATGTATCAAGGAACTTGAATAAAGTAAATTCATTACAAGTGTGATATTCCCTATCATCATTTTGTGTGAATTTCAGCATTATACTTTTACAATCACAGTTATAACTTAATAATAAAATTATTGACAATGATACCAACATACACAAAAATTCGATAATCAAGTTATCAAGATTAAACCTTAATGTACATTTTGATGACCAAGTCATCATCCTAAGAGAGCCGTATTACAATAAAATTAGAAACTATACTTACATAAATTTATTTTAAATAGGCTAACTAGATTGTTTACTTTAACTCCTTCTATTAGTTCACCCTCATATATATATAATCTTGTTAAAATTTTTAATCGTTAATAAAATCAGTTTTTATTCATCCAATCAAATACAAATACATTAAATGAAATTTTTATTTAACCTGTGGTGGATAGCACTTGATTTTAATAGTTTTTTTTTTCAAATATTAATTCATCAATTAAACTTAAGTAATTAATTTTAGTTTTACATGGGAGAAAAACGTTTCACTAAAGGGGCAAGGTATGCAATAGAGTTATTTCGTCCCATTTGACTTAAAATAAGTGATATATGATTTGAAAAAAACAGTTGATTTTATCTTATAGATGTGTGATGGAACAGATGTTTTAATGTATAGGCTATGCCACTGTACTTATCTTAATTGTAATTATTTAATGAAACGTTAGGCCTACTAAAATATAATGTATCTTTGATGACCAAAGTAGGAATTGATTTTTAAAATACTCTGTTTATATTAATTCTTATTGTAATAGGAGGATCGGATCTGATAAAGATTGGTCATCGAAATGTAAATAAGGGTTTAATATTGCTAACTTTATATATTTGATATTTTTTATTAATATTTGTGGTACGGAGGTTATTCTCAATATCTATTTTCTGATCCTATTCATTTCTTTGTCATTATTTAAAAAACAGCACTAAATATCGTAGGATAATTTATACTTGACTTAACCTTCTGAAACGCTGTCCACATTCCTACCATTCAATTCGACTCTTTTCAAGTGAAAGTTTGTTTCCTGTTCTGTTTATTCCGAAACACATCCCTCTCTTTCTACATGACATGCTTACCACCTGCCGCTATTCTAAACTCCAAAGCCTCTTCTAAAAGGATTACCTCTAAATATAGTATCCTTTCATTCCTGACCGCCTTCCCCTTACCTCTACTATTTCTTTGATATATGCTTCTCTCGCAACCGATAAGCACATTCATCTCACTAAAACCGTTTCTATTTTACACCGTACGCACATCGACAAACATTCTTGTCTTTTATATACTCAACCGCTTTTCTTAATTACTTCTATTAGCTCACACTCTCCTGATATATATCATGTAAAAATTTTCAACCGTTAATAAAATACGGGTGTTTAACCCAATCAAGTTTATATAATTCTTTTAACCTAAATTGAGAAAGAGCCGGTTATGACCGGTTTGTGGATGTACAAACCCTGGTTGTTATAGTTCTGGCTATGCCTTGCCTTAATTTTTAGATTATTTCTGTTGCTATTCCCCAAGGGTATTCCGGGAACCCGTCAATTCCTCACAGGAATTTTTTCGCGCTCTTCCACATTAGTCCACAGTAGTACTTGATATTAATACGGTTTTTACAAACATTAATTATTTTTAATTACAATAAGTTGGTGTCTGGTTGGATGGTAACTATATGACTCCATGTTTGAAATCAGCAGTTGAATGCTATAATACAGGCTGTTCATATTAACCGTCTGATTTCAATGAGTTGTGTAAAAAAAAAACAAAGCGACATGCGTTGAAAATTATTTTTTTATTTAAAAATACATAGTATGCAGTTTTTATTTATGGTTTTGAAAATGTTATACCTATTGTAAATAACTTCCTCCATTGTCCACGCACTGACGAAGCATATCCTGGAAGTTTTCTATTACTCGACGACTCATATTCGGCGGAATAACGTTGATTTCTTCACTGGTAGTATCCTTCAGTTCATCGATATTTCGGGGATGATGCATGTACACTTTCTCTGCCAGGTAACCCTTTAGAAAACCTGTTACGACTAGACCATCTCCGAAAAAATAGGGATCCCAGACACCTGAGTCTGAGGTAGCGCCGCGCACCACACTGAAACCCGAGGGATGTGGAGGGGTCATTTGTGAGGGTTATTTTCAGCCCAGTATCAGTAATTTTGTATGTTAACAGTTACGGCAACGTGAAAATAGGCTTCGGCACTGAAGATAAAAACATCAGTACTTGGGATACTCTGCAGAATGTCGCGGCACAAATTTGTTCATGAGTTCAAGTAATTTTCAGGTTACTCTTGCAGTATCTGCATCTCATACAGGTGCATTTTAAGGCCTCTATGCAACACTACTGGCAGACAATCCAAGTGATACGGCGTATTTGAGAACAGAACTCCGGGGAGATTGTTGAACTGAAACCCGCACTCTGTCCACATTTCCCAGTGATGTTTTCGTCCTAATTCGGCCTGATTTACGTTTTTATGCCGATGATGTCTCTGAAATTCGATACCCATTTACTTCCTAAATGTTAGTCCAGGAATAATTGGATCTTGACGGCAAATAGCAAAGTGAATACGTAACGCACGCTGTGTTGTGATCATGGATCCGCCATTTACAATAAACTCTTCCACTACGGAAGCACGATGTTGACCAAGCCATTGCTCACACTGAAAACATGTCATGACACGTCCTGAGATGCCATTCCTACCCTGCTACCCCTCTCACGTTTCGGCAATGACCTTATGAAATCAGAAAGGTTAATATGAAACACCCTGAATGAAGAGCTTCTCTTATGAGTGACGCTAAGCTTTAGATTTTTCTCTGTTCAAACACACACACACACACACACACACACACACACACACACACACACACACACACACACACACACACACACACACACACACACACACACACACACATACACACACACACACACACACACACACACACCACACCACACCACACACACACACACACACACACACACACACACACACACACACACACACACACACACACACACACACACACACACACACACACACACACACACACACACACACACACAGGTCTGCCGTAAGAATAGCTTTTTCAAAAGATGTTATATCCATTAATCCTACATCATTACGTACATCTGTGACATTAGGTAAACGTGAATTAATCCTAAACGAAGTGCACAGCTCAAGAGGTAAATTAATTGTTGCAAGGTTTGCAAACTTGTGAACACACCTGATCTTATCTGCAACTTTTGGAAACGTATTGTAGTAACTGAGTGTTCCAAGTTTTGCAATTCATATTGTGCCTTGAAGTTCTGTAATTGTTTGTACCGAGCAAACGGCCATCTACTTCGGTTGTCTTTAACCAGGTTTATGCTCAACGTATCCTGTCCGCCAGAACAATGGATTTGCAGTAGGATAAGCCGTGCATTGCAGCACTTTATGAGAGAAGTTTCTCTCTGCTGTAAACACACACGTGCTCCGTAGTAGGGGTTTCAGTTTTAATTTTAAACTAATAAGGCTTTACTTAGTTTATTTTCATTTTATTCATCAGTCCAGTTTGCATTATTTTTCCTTGGGACTGTATGTAGATTATGTTGCTTTGTTTCATAGTTACTCTAGACCGCCGCTTAATCAGTAATCCAGGGTCATTATTAAGTTGAAATTTTATTATTCAATATTTTAAATCAGTTAATAAATACAGTCAACTCCCGATTATCCGGGATAATTACCGGCAGGGCCGTCACGGATAATGCGAAATCACGGTGAAAACAAATACCATAATATCCACAGCCCTACTTCTACCCAATGACTGTAAAAACAGCTGATAAATAGTATCGCCTCCTGTTGTCCCGTCACTACTATACAGTTCGTTTTGATCAGAAGCAACGCATAGACTGACCACTGAGGAAGGGTAGTGTTTACGTTCGACTCGAGCGATCGCGTAATTCCGCGAATTCGGCGTTCGGATTTATTCTCCGAAAAACGCCCGCTTGCGCTCGGGGTTATCGCACCTCCATGCATCACGTTCGATGTTTCGATGTGCTCTGATCTGATTGGACGTTGGAGATCAACGCATAATTAGGGATTCGCGCTACATAGAACCGCGTGAATTTATAAAAGGACAACAAGAAATATAACGTAAACTCAGACATGCTGACCGAAACTCTGCCCGCGAGTGCGCGTCGCGGGGAAACAGGTAGGAAGGATTTAGGACACGGGGTGGCGACTGCGGGCGAGTTGACAGTCTATAAATTATTCCGTAAAGGTTACTCTACGCCCCAACGACCGCCCGCGCTCTCATCCGTCCGCCGCGTTCACATTTGACTCCTCCCGCCCCACTGCTTCAAGTGGAGCTGACGATCCCGGTTGATCCGCAACCCGGTTGATGCGATCCCGGATAATCGGGAGTTGACTGTATATTAATTTATATTTCATTAAATCCTACTTACAAATAATTTGATATAATTATAATGAGTTATTTATTTTTATTCCACTGACACTAAGGAAACAGCCCCTTTAATATAAACTTAATTCGTTTCGTAAAATTTTTATTTTTTAAATGTCTCAACATCTAATAAAAGTTTTCTTTCATCATAATTCTTTTATTGTTAACTATATAATCTATTAGATTGTATTAACTGTTTGCATCGAAGGAGGTATTCACTTCTGTTAGACAGCCACATTGTAATTGTCTATTAATTTCATAATACCAGTTCTTTTTTTCACAAAATTATATTCCAAATAACCACATAGATTTAATGATTATAAATAATAAAAAAGAAAATAAAAATTCTACATCAGCAACTTTCATGTTGTTATTAAATTCAAAAGAATTTATAGAATAATATTTCTATAAATATACAGTAGTTTAATGTTTTCACTAGATAATACTTCCAGTATTTTACTAACAATAAAAAATTAATCTAAACTGAAAACATATGCCATTGTTATTTTTGCATGTGTATGGCGTTTTTAAACCTTGCCGATGTTTATAGTATAACATGTTTACTTTTAATTTGTATTTGTTCTTCAATTAATTTATTTCTGTTGTAACATTTATGAATTTCTAAATGTTCGCATATATTAATTTTTATTCTCTTTTCATCTTCTTATTTTATTTGATATTGTTTATTGTGAATTTATGTGTTTAAATTGAATAAATGTCCAAATATGATTTATATATATATTGTCTAAACACACGTACAAACTTTTCATACCTATTAATATTTTCTATAAATATTTTTAAATATTTTTTAAACAGGGGGGACTGTTTTTCAACGTGTAAAGTAATCAAAACTGAATAATTTCATTTACGCATATCAAATATATGGGAGTCCTTTGTTGTTACCGACATTCGGGTGAATGGCTGTCACAATCACGTAATCGTGTACAACTGGTGGTGACTGTTCCACGGCAAACTTTATTTCCCTTTGTTATGTTCGCGTAAGACGTAAAACCGATGGAACTCGGGCTTCGTGTCAAGGAGCATTTCAAGTCAAGTTCCTGAGGAAGGTGCACCAAACGGAACATCGATCTCAAAACTGGTACTGCAAGACGTCTGCGTAGATTTTATAAAAAATAGGTTAAATAAGAAACATACGAGAGCATATCATTGTATGGGTTGCACATTCCCTGCGGATCGTCCTTGACCGGGTGGACAGTGTCAGCCCTTGAGCAAGAATGTTGTTGTCTCTGTGTCCGTTTAAAGTACGGTTTTAGTACGTATATTGTTCTTATGTATTGTACGCTTTTTTAGTGTGCGTAAAGTTTTGGAAGAGCGCTGTGCCCTCAGACTCCCCTCAAATGACCCTTATAATCCCGGGTCGACCGTCCTCCCACCGCCTGGTCTTCCGATTAGTCACCTATTGTATACTTCGAAATTAAAACTTATTTAATTTATTTACCGAAACTATGAATAAATAACAGTTTCATTTGAAGGAGATTGAAAAAATAGCGAACATGATACCAAACACAAGTAATATTATTAGAAAATCAACTGAATAGGGTTTAAGATACAATATTGAAATAATATTTACTTAAATGAGCTGTACAGTAGCTTTATTAGTAAAGTTGTTTCGTGCTTGGTATCATTTTTCTTTATATTTTATTCTCATTTCAACGAAAAAATTAGCGTTTTTGAGAATAAATAAAATAAGTTTTTATTTCGAAACACACAATAGGTGACTAATTATTTGGGGAAAGCAGTGTTGACAAGGTCGGAGGCTGAGAACATTCGCGCTTCCGAAACTACACTTAGTAAAATTGTTAGTCGAATTCGTCCGATCCCATGTTAATTCTCCAAGTAGGGAAGTGAACTGGATCGGTGAGTAGGGGTTTGCTTGAACTGGTCCGACGGGAACGCGCATGAACAAACAATAGAAATTATTGTTAGGTTAGGTTAGGATGGTTCATGTAGGGGTCTGCTTGAACTGGTCCGACGGGAACGCACATGAACAAACAATTGAAATTATTGTTAGGTTAGGTTAGGGTTAGGTTAGGTTAGGATTGTTCTTGTAGGGGTCTGGTTGAACTGGTCCAACGGAAACGCACATGAACAAACAATAGAAATTATTGTTAGGTTAGGATAGGATTAGGTTTTACTCACTCAACATAGAAAACATCGTACACTTTTGTGTTCACTAGTAACGCCCCACCATAAAGAGATGAGAACTGGCTGGTGTCAGTAAGTGTGGAGGGTGGAGATGCTGAGAGCTACTTAGGTAGCCCTTGCGGAATTTCCTACATCTACCTGCTT
This sequence comes from Prosapia bicincta, assembly GCA_036971475.1. Lineage (NCBI taxonomy): Eukaryota > Metazoa > Arthropoda > Insecta > Hemiptera > Cercopidae > Prosapia > Prosapia bicincta. The sequence goes on from JBAIZL010000002.1 coordinate 259,063,142, forward strand.
ACTAACCATAGGACCACTTCGACCGTGACCCTTTCTTAAGCATCAAAAATACCATTGGAATATTTTGACCAATGTCGAACCGGTTCGGTACCACCTAAATTGAAATTCAGAATCACGAGTATTAGAACTGTAGTTTAGAACCTGACTCAGAAAGCGTTAGGATTGATGACGTTGATCTTAAACGATCTCTATCATGGTCAAAAGGACGAATTTTGGAGAACCTGTTTGTTGGACTAAAGTATAGCTGACCTCGAAGGGCGAGCAAAGTCGAAAGACGGGTAAATTAAGGAAAAGACCGTTCCACAAACATTTTAATTTGAGGTATTTATATTAAAATAATGTAGATGTGACAAGGCCGACAAACCACTATAAATAATCTTTTATTTGACTTGTCATATTAACCAGATCATTTACATAAAGTTTTGAACAAATTTACAACGTTCGCAAAGCCTGCAGCTACTCAGCGTTGGCCTTTGATGCAACACGCACTACAAAAATGTTTTTGAATAATGCTAGCTTTTTGTTTTCTATCGATCGATCGCACACCAGCTTACGATTGAACAGCTATAACAGACTTCTAGATCATTGCCTAGGTTTAAGCATATCTACTCTTCCTACGTAATATTATAAAATCTTTATAGAGTGTAAACATTATAAAGTGTTTACAAATTTTAGTGACGTGTCTGCGTGTGGCAGATTATCACCTGCAAGAAGGCGACATAAAGTAAAAATGAATGCGGTTTCGATCCTTATCCATTTTTTCGACGACATCTAGGTAGGGGCAAAAGAAAAATTCAATACATTTTAGCTATGGGAATGTTGGCTCAGAGCTAAAGCGCTAGACTTCGAACATGATGGTATTCAGACCCCTCAAATATTTATAATTTAATTATTTAATAAATATTTGGAAAAAGCTGTTTTAACATCAATTGTCATCCAATTTAGGTTAAAAGAATCTATTTAAACTTGATTGGGTAAAACACCCGTATTTTATTAATGGTTGAAAATGTTTACATCATATATATCAGGAGAGTGTGAGCTAATAGAAGTAACTAAGAAAAGCGGTTGAGTAAATAAAAGACAAGAATGTTTGTCGATGTGCGTACGGTGTAAAATAGAAACGGTTTTAGTGAGATGAATGTGCTTATCGGTTGCGAGAGAAGCATATATCAAAGAAATAGTAGAGGTAAGGGGAAGGCGGTCAGGAATGAAAGGATACTATATTTAGAGGTAATCCTTTTAGAAGAGGCTTTGGAGTTTAGAATAGCGGCAGGTGGTAAGCATGTCATGTAGAAAGAGAGGGATGTGTTTCGGAATAAACAGAACAGGAAACAAACTTTCACTTGAAAAGAGTCGAATTGAATGGTAGGAATGTGGACAGCGTTTCAGAAGGTTAGGTCAAGTATAAATTATCGTACGACAGCACCGTGATTCGTCTCTCGCCCATGTAATGTGTCAACGCTGCATTTTTGTCACACGCCCGATTTAGTGCAGTGGACTTTAGTACTCCCACGTAGGAATTCTAGTCAGTTAGCATTACATAGGATGGCTGCGAAGATTGACCCTTGCGTCATATAGAAGTAGGGGATCATGGTTCACGTCAAGGTGGCTTACTTATGTTCATTAGAATCAAAGGAGTGGTACTTAAAAGATAGATAACTCAACAACTTTGTTTCAATAAGTTTAAACTTTTAAATGATTTATGTCTTTGCTAAAACAACGTAGACGTAATTTCGAATGAATGAATAGCGAATGGACTAACACATTAAGGGTGTCTTCTTTAACAGCATCCGACACCAACTATTAATAAGACGAGGGGGCTGTTAGTCACTTCTTCTAACAAGATAATTAAAATTTTCCTTATAACAAATTGAATACGCCGGATTATTTATTGCTCGAGCTTTGTTCTCCGATGTTCGTACGTAAGGCCTTGCCGCTATTTTTCATGCTTTCCACCCTCGCTGTCCTACCACCCCCTGCCTTATTTTCAATCGCAAATATCAAAGCTACACGACGCGGACACGAGAAATTGATATTACACTCTTAAAGCGGGCGCCTAGCGGTAACACAAATTATAAAAACCTTCTCTAACGTTGAAAGCTTTCCTGTCACCGTGCCTGTCCCACAAAGACTGTATATTTAAATTGCTATTCAGCTTTATTATGAAGCAGAATGAATATGTATGACACCTAAGTGTTGATGAACATAATGTGGACAAATGCAGCGTTCCTCAAAGGCTATATATGGATCGATATTCCTTTACGCTCACAATGGTTTTGCATATATTGCTCCATCAGAAATACTTCACTGATATTACTGTATGGTAAACAGACACTGTGTACCAGTGACGCCTTTGTTGTTTTGTAGGTAAAGTTATATGGTAATGCGAGGAAATATTCGCGGTAAAACGTAATTGTCTCTATGGATCAATGTTATATACGGCATCCTTAGTTATTAATAACCTAGTCTTCTAAACTACATTTTTTCACTTTTTCTTTAATTCCTATTATTAGTTTATACTCTACACACAAACACACACACACACACACACACACACACACATACACCTTGTTTAATATTCAAATGTGAATAAAATATTATATACGAATTTATCCACTTAACTTGAAATACTTTTTTTTTACTTGTAGTAAAGGATACTTGATGTTAAACAGTTTTTTTTTCAAATATTAAATCAATAATTGAATTTAATAAGGTATTAGTTTTATATGGGAGAAAAACATTGCATATAAAGTGCAAGGTATGCAGTATAGTTATTTCGTCCTATTTTGCTTAAAGTAAGTGGTGACATTGGATTTTATAAAACAGCTGATTTTATATTATAGGTTATGTGGTATAGCAGCTGTCTTAACGCATAGGTCATGCTACTTTATTTATATTAATTGTAATTATTTTATAAAAAGTATGTAAAATAAAATGTTACTTTGTTACTCTAAGTAGAATTTGACTTTATATATATATTTTTTGTATATTAGTTGTTTTGTATTACGTATTGTAAATGCCAGGCACTTATCCGACAACTCTTTTTATGCCCTATACATGGAGAATTTGTTTGCGACTCACTATTAAATTCACTGTCCGTAATTCCCTATTATTTCCACAAGGAATATTATTTCTGACAAGGGGAACGAGGGTTGGTTACCGTCGTGGATTTGCTACGTGCTTTAATGCTAGCTGGAGGTAGAATAGGGGCTGTCAGTGTTTGACTGGTATTTAGGAATGGTGATTTCAATGAGCCAAGAGGTTTTACGTTTGGGACTGACTTGGATCGTTTTTGTTCTGAGAAACCTTTGTTATTATTCATGGCGAATTAGGTGAGTGACATTTTTTTATCTTCGGTACATATTTTACATTGTAAAACGTTTGGCCAAATCTAATGCAGAAGATCCTAGATAATGTGAACCGAAGATAATTCGGATAATTGGAAAACTCGGATAACACGGACTCAAAAATCGAGAGGGAAACTTATGCTAAACCCATGAAATAACAGGAAACGTGGTCAAAGATGTGAAGAATTCCCTCTACCCTATTTTTAAAAATGAAATGAAAAACAAACTATATAAGACATGCATAAATTGAAAAAGTATTTTGATTTTGTATCTGTAAGAGATTCTGATAGTCAAAACGTATACTGTATATGTTTTTATTACTTTGCTTAACCCGAAACTCGTTTAATCGGGGTTCGGATAATCGAGGCTTTACCATACATAAAATGATTTACGACTACAATAAAATTAATTAAAAACTAAAATTCAATACAAAGAACTAAAGTAAGACTGAGGTTAAGTAAGAGAACGGTGAACAGAGAAGGGAAAACATTACATGATTGTGGCGTTATACTGAAGGATTATGAAGGGAAAAGGTAAGCAGAGACTTGAAACCTACTTGGAAATAAACAGTTCTGAAACTGAATTAGCTGCAGTTGCTTATTCGAATAGCTGTGCTGAGAACAAGTTTTGATTGTTGACCATTATTCGCGAGGACGTATTCCTTTATAGGTTCATTTTTGCTGACATGGGGCTAACTACTGCAAGAAAACTATGTATATAGGTCTATAATAAAATCTACAATATCAGTACTGTTTATTTTGACGGTATTTGCCAAGACCTAGTCATATACTTTTTTTGAATTTTTTTCGTTAGCATAATTCAATTTTGTGATGTATTAGGTAAATTATTAACTTTATACAAGGAAACTGAACCTGGAAATTTAGGTTCAATTCGGAATTGAACCTGGTTAACAAACGATCCTTATTGCCAGCAACTCGTGTCCTGAACGTGCCTTGATTTCATAGTCCTCGTATAAGCAGTTCAGTTCACATAAAAATGAGCTGAAGGCCGAAGAACGTAATTGAATTGTTATGGGGATGTTTTTCCAATAGGATTCAGTCACTCGAATTACCCGGCAACCCACTTTCTGTAATAGGATTCCGTGTGTTTAAGACTTATTTAGTGTCACAGTTTTCTTGGCGAAGCGCGGTTTTCTTTGTCACAGATGTAACGCCGCGAAAACTCGCCGGGAGTGCTTTCTTTTTGCCTTTGTCTCGCTGTTTCCGTTGTGTAATTAAACCCTGCAATATAGTGTCTCTTAGAAGTTACCCAAACGCAATTAAATTCCGATTGTTTTCAACCTAAAGGACATCGACTTGGAATCTACTTCTTTCAGTTCACCTCTTGTTAGCAAACTGTTTTGGATTATGCCAATCATACTATATAACATATATAGTATTTAGAAGGATTCAGGGGGAAAGTATGAAGAATTTTTCATAAATACAAAAAATACATTGACAACGATTTCAAGGCCACGCCGTTAACAAATGTGTAGGCTACTATGAATACTGTTATTCATATTTTACAATATTTGAACAAATAAATACATGATTTTTATGTATTAAAAATACATATGATTTTAAATTCATGTTTTTGAAATACATATAATTTTAAATTCATATATTAAAATTACACATTTTAAATACACATTGTTTGTAATTAATTACATTTTTGAAAAATTCTTTCTATTAGCTCACACTCTCCTGATATATATCTTGTACAAATTTTCAATCGTTGATTGGATACAATAGTCATTTAATCAAGTTCAAATACATTTTTTTCAACCTATAGTGGATGACAATTGATGTGACAATAGAGTTGTTTTCAAATATTTATTCAATATTTAAATTACAAAACTTTGAGGGACTAGGTCGGATTCGAAATAAGTATCTTCAAGGTCGAAGTTTAGCGCTAATCAATAAACCAACTTTCCCATACCTAGAAGTGTTCTTGTCAAAGATGTGTATGAATTTTTCTTTTGCTACCATTTTGTTGTCGTCGAAACCTCCACTGTACAACTTTAAACTGTTGCGATGGTTACCACACAATATCATAATTCATTTTCAAAGATTAAAAATAAACGAAAAGCATAAAATAAACAAACTGGATTGATGGTATCGAGCCTTACTTCACGAACGGACAATGCAAAAGGAAAGCGAAAAGAAACTACTACACAATGCAAGCGTCGAAAAAAAGAAAGCTTATAAATAGTAACAAACAAAAATAATAGTCCATCACCATACATAGAAGGGAAAACGAAAAATTGCAAGGAGGTTTGCTTTCTATTTTGCCACTTAATATCGTTATGACATATGTATATACATAAAAGAAACTAAAATAAATTTATCATTGTTGACTTAAGTAGGAGTTGACATTAAAAAAAAATAATCGATTACATATTTTTTGTAATAAATTAAATTTGTTTTTACATATTTTTATTGAATTTGTTACATTTTGGTTTCACAAAATGAAGCATTACCAAGGAAATCTTTTTTGAATTTATTAAGCATAAATCTGTGATTTATGTATAAATACTGGAGAACTTCCAATAGTTTTTTAAGCGATTCCAAGACTCTTCATCTACTAGTTGGCAGATTGACTGTTATTTGGATGCAAAACTAAACATTTGTGTCCCCACTGATTAAACCTTTATCACTGACTAAATTCGGTAGAGCTTTTCTAGGTAGATCTTTTTCTGCAAGTGGTTTCTCACAGCGGAAACAATCTCGTCTAAATGCAAATTCTTTAAGTAATAGTTATATCATTTTATACACTGAACAAATTTTTATTGATTTTGATCCAGGTTTCACTAGTTAAAGCATTGTCAAGAGCCAAGATGCCCTCTTCACCCCGGTTAAGTCCTGGTTATATCCGTTTACTGTCCTTCGTAGGCACTAATTAACCTAATTAAAACCTTAAAAAATAAATAGACCTGAAATAACGGTGTTTAAAATTTTGTTTATGTAAAATATTATGCCGTATGTTATAATACAAAGGTTTTGATCAAGTCCTTTACAAATTTAACATTGAACATTCAATAACTAATGTTTCTACGTCTAATCAATGTCATCCTAATACGAATTAATCAACAACATTTCTATATTTTAAAAAGCACCGTAAAATTATACATTCACAATATTAAAAGAGAATTACCTTGTGTTTTATAATAAATACATAAAAATTTTACACTTATGTACATTTCAGTTACTAAGTAACCATCTTCAGAGGGATAACATACAAGGACTCTTGTATGATAACATTCTTTGTATGTTATCCCTCTGAGGATAGTTACTTGGTATCTGAATGTACATAAGGGTAAACTAAAGAAGGTTTGTAGTTTAGAGGTTTTTGTGTATTTATTATTAAACTCAACCACAGTATATTCCTAATTAATAGTAACTTGTAGCTTATATAACAATTAGTTTGCAAGTGTCATTGCTTGTGCATGGATCCAGTGAACATTAGTCATTTCACTATACGGATATATATTTTGTTAAATAATGGCCGTGAAGAGGACATTGTTTAGATGTCGAAACATTTGGCAGTGAATTCTCAATGTAAAATTTGTCTGTGATTCGATGAAAACCTTTCTATTAAAACTGATTTGAATTTTCATGTAATTAGCACTTGCGTTGGTAGCAAATGAAAGCTGTAATATTAAATTTCGCATCCGTAGAATTATTGCTTCGGCCCGTGTTATTAATACGCCTGGGTATCGAAGGCAAGGAAAGATTACAATCTGCTAATTCGGGAACACCGCTACGTTGTAGTATTTTGCATTGCTTTCAAGGCTCCCACAGAAATTATTGGCTAGATGAACTTTACCCATAGGAGCTCCCCTAACCCCATTAATTAAATATAGCTCATCGTTATAGAGTCTGCGGTTGAAGGTCACGATGTGGGCTGTTTACATCCCTTCCCTTCAATTAGTGGAAAAGAGGAATTAATTTAATAGCAACAAAACGCAACAGCCTTTTCGCTCGTTTTCAATACAAAAAATGTACACATCGCAAATAACACACACGAGGAGGGTTTTATAGAACGAAATATAGTTTTAATCTTTGAAAAAACAAATTCAAATTTCAGCATTCACGAGAATGAAATTTTTAGCTTAACTTGTTTACACATATTTTTCTTGCCTAATAAATTTTGTGTTCGATCTTCTTTATTAATCTTTTTGCTTTAATTTCTGTGTTGTTTATATTATTGTTATTTTCCCATTTAACATTTTTGTTCGATCTGTTGCTAACCGATCGATTGAGAGAATGTATAGACGATAACCCTTCAATAACCCTAACCACGAGCTATAATTTTACCACAGGGCCAATTTGTGCAATCAAATTACGTCTTTTACAAATCATATTAATGCCATTAGGTTATATGTTCCCTTAACATATCTGTTAGTTTAATCAATATCATTAAATTTCTTTAAACGGAGTTACAAGGAATCTTTAGAAAGTGGTCGGTCTTATTATCGATATTGAATATCAATCTCGATTATAATAAACGCTTATCATATGACGAGGTTAATACAAGTAAGGATGTGCTAGAACACAACGTTGTGTGAGAAGAAAACAATGACATGTCTTAGGGCGTGTTAGCGAACGGTAGATTAAGTCTGGTTGGTTTCTCGCGAGACTCAGTACAGACATGTGGCTTTCGTCTGACACTTTGTCTTGCCTTACATACGTGCGACAAATTAATCTCACAGCACAGACTATTTCAAGAAGATATAGGTGCTTCTGAGCGATGGCATTTGTCGCTAGCTGCTAGTTTTACTCGTCTTAAAGCACACAACTAGGCGAGGAAATAAAGCACAAGAATAGGCCAAACCTACGATAATTGGTGCAGTAAGTCGGATCATAATGCTGTTTTTTGCATTCGATTCAGGAAGCCACCACGAAAGTTTGTGAACATAGCCACTTTATAAGAAATCAAAATTGTATCGGTGCATATGAAAAATGCATTTTTTAAAAGTGCATTCACTGGCTCGATTAAAAAAAAATATATAACTCGGTGAGTAATCCCAGAAATGGGCCGAAAATTTAGTACTCGGAGGTTTTTGGGGTCGCTGAACTCGTATATGATATCCGTTATGATCCTTATAGTACCTGGGGCCTAGGGCGGATGACATCAACCTCATCATCTGGAATTTTCCGTAAGTAAATTACAAAATTGATCGAAACTCGTTACTCGGGGGTTTTTGGGGTAACTGAACACGAATATAATATCGGCGATGATCCTCGGAGTTCCTGGGCCACAGGGCGGGTAATTCCTACGTCATCTCCTGAATTATATTTCCTACGTGAAAGCATCATAGTAATATACGAGTATAGACAGGGCAGGACTTATCTTTTACAGGTCCCGTTGCGAACAAGAAATTCATGACGTAAAAAATATTTAAAAATTCTATAATAATAATAATATTGAATGATCGTAATAATATTCTATCATTTGAATAATAATAATACAATATAACTCGTGAGTAACGAGCTGAATTTATGGAAAATTCCAGGAGATGCCGTAGGTATTACCCGCCCAGGGCCCCAGGTACTCCGAGGATCATCGTCGATATTATATTCGTGTTTAGCGACCCCAAAAACCCCCGAGTAAGGAGCTTCGATCAATTTCAAGCCGAATTTATGGAAAATTCCAGGAGATGACTTAGGTATTACCCGTCCTGAGCCCCAGGTACTCCGAGGATCATCACCGATATTATATTCGTGTTCGCCTACTCCAAAAACCTCCGATTAACGAGTTTCGATCAATTTTGTATTGTACTTACAGAAAATTCCAGGAGATGAGGTTGATGTCATCCGCCCTGGGCCCCAGGTACTCCTGGGGTCATTACGGATATCATATTGGTGTTCAGCAACCCGAAAAACCCATGAGTACTAAATTTCGGCCCATTTCTGGGATTACTCACCGAGTTAAACATTTTTTTTAATCGAGCCAGTAAATGCACTTTTAAAAAATGCATTTTTCTTATGTACCGATGCAATTTTGATTTCTTATAAAGTGGCTATGTTAACAAACTTTCGTGGTGGCTTCCTGAATCGAATGCAAAAAACCGCATTTCGATCCGACTTACTGCACCAATTATCGTAGGTTTAGTGCTTTATTTCCTCGCCTAAACACGTTGTGGGGTTTAATGTGTTCGATAGATCTCGCTCACGAAACTCTGTCCGTCTGACTTTTTATCTCACCATCTCCCATCCTGCACCCCTTGTTTAACCTCCTACATCCAGTCCTCCCCTCTTTCCTTTCCCTCTTTCATCCTCTTCCTCTCTTACCATCTCCAGTCCTCCCTCTTTCCTTACCCCTTCATCTCTCTTCCTCTCCCACCATCTCCATTCCTCCCCCTCTTTCCTTTCCCTCCTTCATCTCCAGTCTTCCTCCCATCTTTCCTTGCCCTCCTTCATCTCTTACCATCTCCATTCCCTCTCCTCTCATTCCTTTCTCTCCTTCATCTCTCTTCCTTCTCTTCCCTTTTCGTCTCTATCACCCTCGTCCTTCCACCCCCTTCTCATCCCCTGCCCCACCTACCCCAATGTTTTATTTTATAAATTGATCGATTTATCAATTGTTTTCATTAATTTCGTTGCTGTGAACTGTTTTGTCTTTATTATTTTGGCATTTATTCGTTTGTTTTTCTCAATATATTATTGCTGGGATAAATAGTGTGATCGGGTGTCAATGTTGGATATGTTTGGTTGAAGAAGATTATTCAACTGTTACGAGACTTTATTTCATTACTATCAAAAAATGCGAATTTTTTTACACATTCCAATAAACGTCTACACCTAATGCATTCTTACAGTTTTTTACCGCTAGCTTAATTTTTTTCAAGCACTTTTTTAGAGTTTGAATACTGTATTTGTTTCTGAATGTTTGTCCTAGCCACAAAGCCAGCACCCAGAATTCCTTTGCTCTTCAGCTCTTGTGCGAAGTTTGTTTCCGTCTTCCATCAGTGCCACTCCACGTTCGCTACTGCTAATGAACGAACTATTGTTTTAAATTTCTTGGTGGATTCTTCTTCTTTCAACTCCGGTTTTAGAAACCTCGTTCTCTCGTTGAAACAGTAATCAGCAATCTTTTTTTTAAGGACTTTGGATTAATTCCAGATAAACATTTTAGTTTATCGCTGTAAAGCAAATACTATTCTACAATTATTCCTCTTAAACAGGTTTTTATTACGATAAATTTGTAATTTAATAAAGCTTCAGTATTCGCATTTCTTGTAATTAACAATTTTAAATAATTTCACACATATAATAAATAGATGTAGGCTATTGAATAATGTTTCCGGTGCAAGAATTGTTTTTATTTGTCCAAACAGCCGTGCGCCCTGAAGGATTAGAGCAGGCACACTCACACGCGCGGCCCGGCCTACCTGCCGCCAATGGTTCTTCTATGAATCATCAACTAGTCCTTGTACTACAAAAACAATTTTTTTTAACTGTTAACTTTACTTAATTTGTACTCTAATAACTGAATTCTAAATACTAATAATCGCAAAATGAGTCCAAACACGGTACAACTCTAAGGGGTTTTATGGTCAGTACGTTACAAAATTATAAATTTGACTACTTAAAAATGGTAATAGACGTTTTATTTGAATTCGCACGATCAGAATAATATACATAATTACAGTAATTCTAGTAGAGATTTCAAATTTATGAAAACATAAACTAAATCATAAATAATATAACATAGAATATATACCAAGAGTAAAATAATAATTATTACAAATTCATTTTGCAACGTTACTGTATAATAACTAAAAATCAATAAAATAATATTTTAAATCATAAAACTAACACAAACCTATTTACATAACCATCCTATGTTAACGTAAACTGAAGTAAAATACAATATAAAATACGTGATAAAAGTCTCGTTTTATTTGTTTTCTAATTTTTAAAACCGCTCAGAGTTGTCACAATTGTACCGTGTTTGGACTCATTTTGCGAAGAATAATATTTAGAATTCAGTTATTAGAGCACAAATTAAGTAAAGTTAACAGTTAAAAAAAATTGATTTTGTAGTACAAGGACTAGTTGGTGATTCATAGAAGAATCATTAGCGGCAGGTAGGCCGGGCCGCGCGTGTGAGTGTGCCTGCGCGAGGGGGAGCGAGGGTCGCTCTAATCCTTCAGGGCGCACGGCTGTTTGGACAAATTATAATATATATTTTTTTCAAAGCTTTTAGATAAGTTATTGGCATCTTCAGGAAAAACAAGTAATATAAACAAAAACCGTTTTTAAGACTACTACTTATATCAACAAAGAATTTTTTAAAATTTTTATTACTTTTTATTAAATAATTACAATTATAAATTGAGTAACCTATGCGTTAAAACAACTGTTGTACCACATTACCTACAACATAGAATCATCTGTGTTATGAAATCATATGTTATCACTTATTTCAAGCCAAATGGGACAAAATAACTACATTGCATAACTTGCCCCTTTTGTGAAAAGTTTTTCCCCCATATAAAATTGAAATTAAATCATTATTAAATTTATTAAATGAATGAATGTTTGGAAAAGCTGTATTATACGGGAATGTTTCCCGACAGTATTTAAATGTTGATTGAACAAATTCTAAGAAATAATCCACATCACTGAAACAATAAATAAAATCATTTGATTTGAATCTGTAATTTCCAATTCTCTTGTGGTGTTAGGCAATCTATGTTTTTAAAATTTTTTTATACAGTTATTTCAAAAAGAAAACTATTCTAGTAGTGTATGACGCATAAATGTAAATATTATGCAAAACTACTGTTCGAAATAAGCATTGCAAACGCTGGTGACGGGGCATATTGGATGCCTGCTATACTGGCGTATGATTTATAGACCAACTGAAATAGCAAATAATTCAAACCATTTAGTGGGAGGATTATGAGTATTTAAAAGAGTATATAAGTTGTGTATTGACGTTTAAATATTAACGTATTAAATATTAACATATTAGTGTAATAATGGTGAAATGAATTGTAGCAATTATAAAAAATCGCAGAAATAATTAGATATTATTTTAGTAAAATGTGTGATTTTTTAAAATATTACCTCCAATTTCAAACGTTAATTAAAACTGTAACCTAATGCTTTTAATTTAATCATATCTTGCGCGCGAACTCAATGAACTCAATATTGATTACGAGCGGAGGTGGGTTAAACTATGCACGCAGGCTCATGTTCTATTTAACATGAAGTTAGCGGTCCTGTCCTTGTGCATTTTGATTCTGTCTAGTAGGCCTACTAGATAAACTTGTCCAATAAAAGTCGCGAGAGACTTGGTCATCTAATGCGTAGTTGCCTATTCGACATTTAGAAATGGTGGTGGACACGCTGATTCAGGGTTTCGTCGAACCTCGAGGCTATACGTGTCTTCCACAATCAGTTTGCCTTGTTCCGTACTGTGTCTAAATGGTAGAGAGGGCTAGAAAGGCTTGGCGTGCCAAGTTGACGAATTCCCCTTCTCCTTAATTTAAGTTGTATGCTATCACTCTGTTCTTCTTCCAGGTTGTGTTAGACGTTATAATAAAGCCTATTCATTACACCATACCCAAATTTAATACCTACGGTATTTCTCGTATCGTTTCTTCTCCCATATATTAGTGATAACCTGTATGTTTTCGCCATAAGTAAACATTATGAAATAATATTATTCTCAAAAAATCGCGTTGTACAAATCAATTTCAATTCTCTGGAATATTTATACTTTAATCCACTAATATTTTCCTATACCTTAAATCTTGGCCACAAATTCCTCTCACAAATTAGAAGTGGCATTTCGTCGCATGCGTTTTACCAAAGAGCGGTTCTGCCGACGAGATACCAGAAATTTCTCCTAATCGTTGTACCAGGTGATCGCTGTATCTGTAATTTCTCGTACGTTATTCCAGTACCCTTCCTCATCCTTCTTCTTGCTAGGGAGTGTAACAGGTAAACACCATATGGTCCCGATCGAGATCCCGATTCTGATTCTTCAAGTGTTGGTGTTTACATGTAAGCTGAACAAGTATACTTAAAGTTGTCAAATGGGAGCTTGTTTGACCACGGCCAGGCCTGTCTCAACAGGTGACACCAATTTTATCTGTTGTCTGTATTTGCTTCAATTCCTTTCAGCAAATGTATTTCAGTTTGTTTATTCAATCAGCAAATTTGTTTCAAAGATTTACCTTGTATTGTTACGATCGATGACGTCAGCATTCTCTTATGTGACTATCCTAGACAAGGCGCTACGTATTTCTGGCGTTTATAGCTCGTGCATAGGTGTTTAGACGTAAGCTGGCATTTGACTGATCGATAAAAATTCTGTACTGTACTAACCTAGATAAAAAAAAAAACATTATCTGCTGTCATGCAGGTTGCGTCAATCGTCCTCGCGGTCCTCGTGAAGGCGCTCCAGTAGATTAAATATGAAACGATATAAGTGATGTATGTCTACATCCGTGGAGATTTCGCAGAACGGTCTTTGCCTAATCTCCATCCATAAAATGGTTCTGACTACGCGATAGAGTTCTCCTCTATTTTCCCTACCTGCGGGATTCTTATGTCCTTTTTTTAGAGTTACTTAATTGCATTTACTCCCTTAAAACCTTGTTTTTCTAAGATTGTATTTTTAGGTAAGAATAATTTTGTTGGTTAGGGTAAATTTTGTTGGATGAGGGTAATTTGTTTGGTAAGGACAATTTGATGAGTAAGGGAGTTTAATTGATAGAAACAATTTTTATAATAGGAAAAGATTTTGTTGTGTAATATCAATTTGATGGGTAAGGACAATTTCCTTGGAGAAATACAATAAATGCTACTCTTTAAGACCTTGATAAAGACTAGATGTGATACAACCCTGCAAATGTGACGCAATGATTCCTCCTATATCCTGACCAGAAGAAATTAAACAGGCTACAGTAAATAGCTTGTTGTAGACAATAATTATTATTCGGAAGTATCACTTTGTGCATATAATTATTAGGACAATGGGGTGAAGTCCTACTTCATTATGCGCCGACTTCATTATGCCAACCATAAAAATAACAAATAACGTGATATGTAGTATAACACAACGGTTACTCGTCACACACAGAGGCCTCACTTGTAATAGGGTTTCGGACGCGCTCAACGATTCGGAAAACTGATACAAAAACCGATGATCGCTCATCAGGCAAGTTGTTTTTGTGCGCACGTAATGGTGACGGACCGCAGTAAAATGCGAACTCTGTGGAATCCGCAGCGTGATTGGAACGGGGGGGGGCGGTGATGACGTAGTCATTATTCGTGTCGCATGTGCGTGATGGCCCTTCGCAACTCCACTGTTGAAATCCCTTCAAATAATTCACCTCTTCTGTTCCATTTCATTACAATGTTTAGTCAATACCAGAGGGCGATTCAGTATAAAAGTGGGGTGGGGGTGGCCAACGCGAAACGTCTTTCATACAGTATTCACTCAAATATTTTGGAACATAAAATTTCATGTTTTGTAATAATTTAAACCGAATAACAATCTAAATAATTATAGCTTGTACGACGAACAAAATTTTGGCAAAATCTATTTGTTTTAATATTGTCTTTAAAACTAAATTAACAAAATAAAAGTTTTCCGTGCGCTTTGATTCGACCAACACAACCATACACTTCTTAATTAATGTTCTAGTTAATTAAACTCAATAATATTTGATTTTATTGGACAAAGTTTAACATATATTAAAACTTTAAATGTTGAAAAATTACTCTTTTGCTCATTTTTGTTTGTGCTTTTTTATAGTAGTTTTATGGCGATAGACGGTATGAGTATATTCACCTACCAATGATAGGTATGGGTTGTGAATTTAGTTAGGATTTAGGGCAAAGTCCCCTGCAAGATGTACTGTACATGGTACCATCCATACGCGTGAGTCTATGGTAGAACCTAATCTTTGTCGACGTCATAAAGAGGCGTTACCCGTTTGCATGTCCTTGTAAGAAGGATAGCCGAGGGTTGACGGAATTAGGGGGACCTAAGGTAATGGTCTTCCGGTGCTGGGCATTAGTAAATAGGCTGTCATGCATGCAGGATATCTTTGTCAGAAATCACAAAGCTAAATCCTTACGTAGCGCATCTCCCATCCAGTATATGAAACCACTACCCCCACGAATCCCACCACAAAATCGTGAATCACGTCCAGGTGATTAGCGTCAGTCCCGATACGGGGATTCAGTCCAGTATGCAAGAGTCTTTCTACTTTACCGCCCCTGGGATGAGACCATACATTACCGTTTTGACCGCTTTTCTACAACTAATCAGAACCAATATAACCTTTCTAACGGCCAGGTTAGTTCCGTCCAGGAAGTGCAATCGTTCTATTTTTCACTTTTGGTTGGCTTTACTCTGGGCCACCAGACTCGGGACTTTTTCCTAGATGGGCATAAAGCCATGCCGTTAGTCCTTGAAAACTATAATAGTAAGAGAATGTATTTGGGGTGTCTTCCGACCTAAAGGAGTCGGTTGCTCTGGATCATTTCGATTCTCAACCGACTCCACACAAATAATTTGGAAGGAATCTACCTACTGGCTAGCACATCCACTACCCCCCCAACACCTTGCTCTGTTTGTGATACCATAGCCTTCACGATCCCGTGGTATCGGTATGGTCGAGATTCTTAGAAGGTCCCACGTGAAAGGTCTTGATTGGTCACCCCGACGGTTGCCCCACATGGAAAGCTTCCTTCGGTTTTGCCTTTACCTCACGTGCCACGGGGGACTTAGTGTCACATTCCAGATAGCCTGGCTTTCCGTCACCCATCTGTAATAGTAATAACTCGAGTTAAAAGTGGTTTGTTTATTCAAAGTAATTTGATTTTTATTCGTTATGAACTCGAATGGGCTATAATTACCTTTAGCCAAGTTCGCTTCTCTGTTGTCCGTCGTGCTTTGGGTTGAAGTGAAACTTTACGCGATAATAACCCCGCGCTAGCCTTTAATTATTGCATGAAACAAGGTTGGTCACAACGTCGGACCTTGACGCTGGCCTTTAATAATACACTGCGGGAATACGCTATGGACAGTTTGTTCATCACTGGTAGAATGTAAGGATGGTCGTGTATGTCATTTTACATGAGCAATATTAAACAATCCTACAAGCTGCAAATTTAATGTTAGAGATTTCGATTGAAGGCCATCACTGCTGGTCCCATTGTTATTCCATTTCTGTTCTACTTCAGTCTAAACGGAACAAATTATAAATATATTAAAGTGCATAATACAAATAATATTTTTTGTATATATTATACAAATTATTCGCATAACATGTAATTTATTATGGTACGTCCGGTTACCTTCTGTGTTTGAACTCCGAAAAATTGGAAATACCTGTAATCGTTTAAATAAAAAGTGTTATACCGTATGAACTAGTAAATCAGAAGGGAGTAAACAGTTTAATTAGCGTGCTTGTTGCATGGTTTGTGTTTATTAAAACATTAAAGGTGACTAGCTTTGGGCCGCTCCAGGGCTCAACTATAACTATACAGAGTATATTTAACAGTATGTGAGTCTGTACTTTTGAAATGCTGTTTGTTTATTTACAATTTATATTTTGATCAGCTGATGATCGCCAATGGCTGTCTATTTATAGCCTCCGGGTTTATGTTAGCACGTTATTTAAAGTTTTGTTTTTCACGCGTTCAAATCACGTTCGAGATTCCGTATTTTTATGAGATATTTAACGTGTAGCAATACAAACGACTATCGATACTCGATATGAAATGTGCAGGCCAGTCCTTGTGTTCCATGGAACACAATAGAAACCTGCTTCGCATAGAGCGATAAAAAATTTTGGAATAGCTCGATATTTGTGATCTAACAAGAGCTTGTTCTGTAATAACCGATGCGACTGCGCATAGAACATACATTAGCTAGTAGGTTGATTGCGAAGTAGCAAAACTATAAAATAAATATAATTGTTTCTTTAGAAGGGTTTGTAAAATGTTACACCATATACACTTATAAACTATTAGACGAATGAGTCGTTTCATACAAGAAGACTAGGCAAAGTAATCAGCCAATACTTGACCGCCACTCTGCTTTCGGCAAGGCGGGCGAAATGTGCTGACGTCCTGCCAACAGTAGTCAGGCAAACACTTTTAGCTGAGATATAGTCTTATTGTATCGCTCGGAGTAGATGCAGGATATATAGGTTTCGCTACATAGATAGAATTCTGTGGTTATTGTACTGTATAACCATACCCCTTCGCCAAGCGTCTACACCAGACATAATGTTATAAGGGGAATATTTTTATCTATTATATAAAATATATAAGTAGTTGTAATAATTACTGTTTTCTATTTTTCCAGGTAAGGAAATGATGGATTTGTTCCCACGAGTTTCAAAATACATTATGTACGTATTTCTACTTTATTTGTATTTGATTGCCCTAAGAATAAATATTTTTAATTTAGTCTTTAAGTGCACTTTTACAAATGTATCGTCCAATTTCATAAAGTTTTACTTGAATTTGTGTATTGATTTAAACATAAATACTATAATTACAATTTTTGAAATTATATTTCATAAAACTATGTACAAATGTATCTATTTATGTATGAATATATAGCTATGTACAAATAATAGTTCTACGTACTGTTTGTGTGTGTATATATATATATATATATATATATATATATATAAGGAACAAATTCAGCTTTGCTCTAACATAAGCCTTGTTCTCACAATCCAACCGCTGCCGGTTTCGGTTTCGTGGGGTCAGACGTTGTTTAACCTTGAGGGTCACCAGAGTCTCTCCTTGCCAGCCTTCAGATTCAGTCTTGTTCTACTATAAGCCCTGTTAACACAATCTAACCACAGTAGGTTTCATGGAGACAGACGCTATTTAACCTTGGGAGCCACCAGACCCTATCCTTGTCATCCATCTGTCTTCAGATTTAGTCTTGTTCTACCATAAGCCCTGTTAACACAATCCAACCACAGCCGGTTTCGTGGGGTCAGACGCTATTTAACCTTGGGGGCCACCGGACCCTCTCCTTGCCAACCACCTGTCTTTAGATTCAGTCTTGTTCAACTATAAGCCCTGTTAACACTATCCAACCGCTGCCGGTTTCATGGAGACAGACGGTATTTAACCTTGGGAGCCAACAGATTCTCTCCTTGCTATCCATCTGTCTTCAGATTCAGTCTTGTTCTACTATACGCCCTGTTCACACAATCCAAACAACAGCCGGTTAACCTTTGGGGGCCACTATATCCTATTCTTTTCAGAGTGACAGAGTTTAGTCCAGTTTAGCTTCGTTAATTTTAATGTAGTTTTCCCTCTGATAATAATGTATAGTCTTACATAAAGGTTTAATCTATATAATTTTGTAATGAGGTATTGTTTAATTTTTATTCTTGTTTTGTTGTAGTGGGTATATTGTTAATTATAATAATATTGAGTAATATTGACAATGTTTTTTATTTTAAAATATAGTTGTGTTTTTGAAATGTTTTATACTCTTAGCATTTTGAATTTTGCCAAGATTTTTATTTGTTTGTTATGTTGAGAAAATGTATTTAAATTAATGTTTTGTGAGTATCCGGACAAGGCTGTATTCCGTAAAGCATAACATAACACGGAATTATACGGACTCGCTATAAACAGAAAGATCGCTCACTCTCGCACTTGAGATATGCGGGTAAGGGATGATGTAAAGGAAGAAGGGTTCAGCAGCTGTACAACCACTCGCTGGGGTGTACTTTGAAGATCGGCAGGCAATATTCTTTATAGCTGAATATATGAATGCCTGATGTGCGCCCTTCAAAAACCTATCACGTCTGTATCTCCGAACTAGACCACTGTGAAAAATCAACATTCGCCGCGTACTCTGCACAGTCGATATTGGCTGAACTTGTATTTCTAAGGATCCTTTATGCTTCGAGGCTCAAAGTTTGATCTGATTCAATGTGATTAAACTTCGCACAAGCTTCGTTGCAGTTAATTAAATTGTAACAATGAATATTAAGTACGATATAGAATATACGAGTAGGCTATATTGTTTTAAATATTTAAACCATTTTAGTTTTTTGTCATATAAATGTATAGATACATTAATATCAGAGGTAATGTTTCCTAGTTGGATTTTAACAATAATAAAGAGGGTGTCGAGGTAAGCGAACAGTTGACAGCAGGATACCTTCATGTATAGCTGGTTACAGGTAAGCTGGCGCGTGACCTGGAGAGCAAGTTTAGGAGGGGGAAGGATAGAAGAAGCAAAAGACCGTTCCATAGACATTATAGTATAAGTGTAGTATTTATAAATATTATTTTATTTGATTTGCCATATTAACCAGTTCATTTGCATAACGTTTTGAACAAATTAACTTATATCATTTTTTTAAACGACCGCAATGCCTGCAATTTCTTAGTTATGGCCTTTGATGCAACACGCACTACAAAAACTAATGTTTTTGAATAAGGCTAGCTTTTTGTTTTCTACCGATCATTCGCGCGCCAAGGTTACGAGTGAACATCTATGCCTTACTATAGTTAATTCAATATATTGGCGTTCTAATTTTTTACATGAACTCTTTCTTAGGGTCGTTTAACAATAAGAACAATTAACAATAACATTCGATGAATAAAATTTGTATACGGTAAAATTTTTAACCCATAATGAATGTGTTCTATTTACTACATTCTTTTATTAGTAATTGCATTTGCTTAGGTCTATAACCTCTATCAAATACTTTCTTGAAGTAAAGTGTTTATTTCTATTGACGTTTTTCGAGCTGTTATCAAATCTTGTAGTTTTTATTTAAACATTCTTATCCCCCGTTTTCTTTCTAGTGCATCGGAATTATAAGTTTAGATTTTACGAGCCGAAATAAATGTGAAAACTATGTAAATATTTCTGTATTTCGCGATGTTCAGGTTCTTTACGGCTGCGAATTAAAACGAGGCGGATTTCCTGACGACTCAATGTATGCGTTGACTGGTCAGATCCAGTTATCCAGGGCTTTATGGAAGTAACTTTGCCGTAACAATACATTCTGTACAAATTTCGAACTTGAACTTGAAGTGTGTGTGCACACGTGCTTGCCAGGGTGAGAGACACATAAATAATTGGTAGCGTACATAATAGTAAAGTTGAGAAGCCGATTTAATGGATAGAGTGTAGTAAGCTAACGCCGCTATTGGCTCCGCAAGGGTGGCGACATGCATACAGTCTCTACACTTGTTTTACAAATACAGTTACCCCGAGACAACGTAAACTACAACCCTTCCCATTCGCCACCCTCTCGTCTCCGTGCTCTGCTTCGCTACTGAATATAATATTGCGTTTAATTTTAAACTTTGAGGTGTACGAGACACGGTCGTTTGAAATATATTCGCGAGACTAGGTGCGCGTGTTAACAATATTCCACCACGCCATTGTGAGCGTGAAACGATTGAAAGTTCATCCCGGTGTGTTCTGTGTCTATTAGTCTATCGCTACTTGTTAGAATGTATTATAGTTGTGTTTCCACCTTAGAAAGAGTCCACTTTGTAAAGGGTAGACATTTCTTCATCTGAATCCTACCTTTATTTTCAGGGGATCATTATTTTCTTCTCCTAATTCTATCAAATATAACTCACCTTTCCTTATGGCTTTTCTTATAAGCTCTTTGTATGTCCGCAAAGTAGGTGTTCACCTACGCGACTCTTCACCACTAGGAATTTAAAGTAATTCAGTAATTTAAAGTAAAAAAGAATTTCAAAAGAGTTTAATGCTCATAAAATTTTAACTCATAAATTTAATGGCATGTTTTTTACCCAGAGTAAAGGGCAGCGTATTTTTGCGACGTTATCTGTCACATTTAAATGTCATACTGCTCTCAGAGTAATGACAGCGTTGCCATTTTTAACTCATAAATTTGAATGCATGATTTTAATTTATGCATGTTCAGAATGAAGAACAGCGTATTTTTGCGCTGTTATCTGTCACTTTCAATCGTCGTACTGCTCTATGAGTAATGACAGGGTTACCATTTTTAACTCATAAATTTAATGGCACGGTTTTAATCCAGAGTTAATGACAGCGTATTTTTGCGATGTACCTTTGCGTTATACCGCCCTCTGAGTTATGGAAGCGTTGCCATTTTTAACTCATAAACTTTAACGGGACGGTTTTAATCCAGAGTTGAGGGCAGCGTATTTTTGCAACGCTATCTTTCACACTCAAACGTCATACGGCTCTCAGAGTGATGACAGCATTGCCATACCTAACTCATAAATTTGATGATATGTTTTAATTCAGAGTGAAGGACAGTGTATATTTATGACGTTATCTGTCACAGTAAAACGTCATACCGCTTTCTTAGTGATAACAGCGTTGCCATACCTAACTCATAAATTTGATAATATGCTTTAATTCAGAGTGAAGGACAACGTATATTTGCGACTATCGGTTACTCTCAGACGTCATACCGCTCTCTGAGTGATGATAGCGTTGCCATAGCTAACTCATAAATTTGATGATATGTTTTAATTCAGAGTGAAGGACAGCGTATATTTTCGACCTTATCTGTCTTACCCAAACGTCATACTGCTCTCTAAGTTGTATACAGCTTTGCCATTCCTTATTCATAAATTTGATAATATCTTTTTAATTCAGAGTGAAGGACCGTTTATATTTGCGACGTTAACTTTCACACTCAAACGGCGGTTTAATGGCACTGTTTTAATCCAGAGTGAAGGATAGCATATTTTTGTAACGTGGACCTTTATATACAAAATCATTATACACTATTGGCAGAAGCGACGTGGTTGAAACACTCATGGTTTTACATTATTTACTAGGGGCTCTTACAGTAGTTATGAAAATAAATATATTGGAAATAGTTTAACCTGAACAGAATGGAAAAAATGGCGATAAAGCGTAAAACATGTGTTTTGGATGTTTTGAAACAGTGGTTGTCAAGCCGTCGATCGGCGCTATAGGGAAACCCATTAACAAGAACACAGCTGTGCTCGATCGCTAAAAACTAAATTAAAATTTCAAATTAATTTACTCACACATTATCTGTACGTCACTAACGCGCTGCGTTGCAGTAAATACAAAGCCGCCGGCGATTTGCAAATAAATTAGTTTCCCCGATCCCGACAAAACTCTAGATAATTGCGTTAGCGATCTATACATAGTGTCGAGCCTTTGCAGTTTTATAACTCAACAAACAGGTGTTTTCTGTGAGTAATTTATTTTCGAATTAAAAATAATTGGCTTTTCTAAACGTTTTGAGTTTGTTTAACTTTTAACAAATATTTTTTCACCAGGTTTAGTTCAATGAAAGTGCTACAAGGTTTGCTGAAAATGCACCATACCAGTTGAATTATGAAATAATTTTAATACTGTTTTGGACAAAAATAGTTTTACATCGGTTTAACGGTAGTTTGTACTCACTGAAAGGAGGCGACTTGGAACGAAAAAGTGAGTTGTGACGTGGTAAGTCAGACGTTATCACCTTGAAGTCCGTATCTAACCTCAGTGTGATAGGGGATGAGCGAAGAAAACTGCTTAAACTGCCTATACTACGACAACGCGTCATGCGACCTCATTATTTGAATCTTATTCAATTCTGTGTAATAGAACACGAGAACACAACCTCCATACAGCCCTCAAGTAGTCCGTGTGACTTATGGTTTTTCCAAAATTGAAAATTCAGTTAAAAGAGAATAACTGTGATGACGTAATAGGAAAATAACAAAATGTGAGGCGAAAATGATAACTACTCTAGTTCCAGGAACCAAGAGGTGCGTTGGTAAGGCTTGTGGAGATACCACATTACCGTTGCAGCCGGTCGGACACTTCGAGATAGTCTGCGTATACAACGCCTCCCATTCAGTTGAAACTTGTTCCAATCTGTGTATCTACCGTCTAGTCTATTCCAGATCCATTGAATGACAAAGGACCGATTGTCAGCATCCAGTTCTAACGGTTAGTTTGCTTCTTTGGTCTCCAGCACGTTTGATTAGTTTTTGTTTCGAAAGTTCCAGACGTTTTTAGGACTAGTTTTTTTTTCAGGACTAATTGTACAGTTCGAGAGACGAAGGATAGAACTGTTGGGAACGCATAATCAAATATATGTTGGTGCATCGCGGAACGACTGCTTGGACCAACAGAACTCTCAGTTAGTTTTGTCTCACTGCATGACGTTTCTATTATTGTCTTACCAAAAGCATTTCAGCGTTGTAAAGTGAGCCATCATTGTCCCATAATACGTCAGCAAGTATACTGCGAACCTCGTTAACTTGCACTTCGCCTTGAGAGATTGCAGTAGGCGAGACGGGGAGGTAGAGAGTCAGTATAAATACAGTACTACCCTGCCAACATGATAAGGCCTATCAAGACACTGACTTGTATGAGGCGGTCGATATTAGATAAATTTGATGATAAATTAGCTTCGGTATGAAATAACAAACAATCTTGAAATTTGTGTAGACATATCGGATACAAAAGTTGTTGATGAATAGAACATTCTGAATATGTAACCTGTTTTAAGAAGTACTAGTACACGAGAAATCTTTTGCGATCCCTCAAGGCCAAGTACACGGTTACGTGGTCCGCACTTAAAGTCTATTGACAAAAACGTGATCCAGAGCCAAAGTAGAAAACTCTAAAAGGACTAATGTTCAGCGAGTGATAGTATAGTTATACTATAACAGTAGCCAACCCACTCCGGCTGAGTAACCTTTTTCTCAAACCGCTAACTCCCCTCCTATGCACAGAGAGAGTTTCATCACTCGCATTACTATCTATTGAATATTTACCAACTTACTAGTGACGAAGTCGCAACCTATTTAAGTAAAAATGTTTAATGTTATATGGTCACTTGAAATTAAAAATTAGAAAGAAAGTAAAAGATGTTGTACACATCGAGCTGGAGATAAAAGAAGCAAACTATCCTTAAGAAGTGGAGGCTAACATCTCGTTCATTGTCACTAAGAGAGTCTTTCTAGTAAAACTACGATTTACCTACCGTTAATGCTAAAAGTCCGAACTTTTCTCTAGCAGTTAGAACTTTTACGGTCATAATTTACACTCTTTTGTTTTGCCTCAAAGACACAATAAATGTTACCTAATCTAATCTTAATACATACGTTCGATGCTAGCAAAAAAAAAAAAAACGTTGTCAAACATACTCATTGTTTTATTCCCAAAACCAACATTTAACAACCGTCATTGGTAAAACCTAATTATATCCAAGATATATCACTACAAATGCCTTTATAGTAACAACTACTTTTACTAGCCAAAACATGTGATCTGAATCGCGTAGTAAACATTTTATAATGTTTATTATTTTAAGGGATAAGAATTAAATACAATTTCCATTGTAATGCATGTTTTTGTAAAGGATAATAGAACAGTTAATAATCGAGTGGAGTAAACCTATTTATTACAAAGGGAGTAATATATAGATTTATTTTACTGGTTTATCAACCGTGCCGAAATGCCAAGAAGTATGAAATTAATAACGCCCCAAAACCGATTCATTTCTTATTGAAAGCAATTTAAAGGCTGACATGTCTAAAGCAATTACATCGCAAAAGATGGCCTAGAGACGCTTTGATAAGGAAGAACAACGTTAAATAATAAAATGTGTTCCAGCTTGATCCAGATTTATTGCTCCAATAATACGGGTTGACGCATTTAAAGGCGAGTGTTTTAAACGCATCGAATATGACGTCTCTATTTATTTGCATAACATTCCTGTCTGTCATTATGTCTTGTGCGTTTATAAAGTTGATTTGTATCGTCTTACACGCTAATTATCGTAACAAAAATTTAATCGTTTTGGTGTAAAAAGTCCTCAAAAACACGAAAAAATAATAATAATAATAAAGGAAACATTATGAAATCGAAATAACCTCACGTTAAAAGCACAGATCTTTTAAACGCCAAATCGTTCTTTAACAGAACACAATCTTCTATTGATTTAATTAATATTATGATATAACTAAAAAGTATCTGATATAAAACGTTAAATAATGTGCTTACATAAGCTAACCGGTTGATGCGTGAGGTGGCCTCCATCTTGTGACTATAGATTAACATCATCATGGATTGTACTTCTTGGCTGTGCAAGATGGATGCTATAGGTCAACTTTTATAAGCGGGGACTTGGTTCTTAGGTAGGAATCGTGTATTCGTCGTTTAGAAAACATCAGGCTCTATAGCCATTCCTCTTCGGAGCCATAAATCGCAGCCAACCTATCTCAACCGTTAGTTAATGCTATTAGCTTCCTTGAACCCCCTATTTGCATTTGTTGTTATTTTTACTGTACATTAAAAACTATTAATAAGCAACAAAATAATGAGTCAACCCTATGAGTCAGCGAAAGTCCAATGGTCGATGTTTTTGAAAAGGACCTGCGAGCACTCCACCTCCCTTTGCCCTCGGACTCTCGTCAAGGTCCGCAGCCCGCAAGTGCCAGCTTATAAACTTTTCCATGTGAGGAAACTTTGTTTTTAATTACTATTATTATAAAGTAGTAAATTATACTACATTACTATATAAGCTATTTTACATAGTTTTGAATTTTCAAAGGTTAGTGTTTAATATTATAAAAAAATATATATAACAACCTCATTTTATAAACACATTAAAAACCATACAAACAAAATGTTCCCTAATAAAACAAAACACTATATTATCCTTCATTACTATTCAGCTATGTCTCAATATAGGTACGCAGTTTACGGTTAGATTAGGTTAAACTGAAAGAAAATAAAATTAAGTTTATTAATGTAAGCTAATCCCGTACTTTCTAACTTTAGAATGTTTTTGTAAGACCAAGGAAAATAGTATAGGTTAGTTCAATAATCTGTTAGTTCACGTTGGAAATGTTTTTATAGTCAAACTATCCAAACCTGGTACTTTGTAACTATGTTGGAACATAAGTGTGTCTTAATGTGGTGCAATATACCGCTCTGTTTTCCTGAGTTGTACTGGTTTTATAGTGTAATTTTTGTGTTTTCAACCATTTATAATTTGTAGATGCATCAGCTCTGAGTTTTGTTATTTTTCCGTGTTGCCGAGGACGTCTTATATCACCAGGTATAATTTTCTATTTCAGTATTATTTACGAGCAAGATCGATATAAACAATTTTTATTTTTCTGATTTACGTGCCCTGAAGACTTTCTTTAAATTTCAAGAGAATGCAGGTGTTTTATAGAAGAGAGCAAAAGGATATTGTCACATAACAGCTAGGGAGGATTAATCGGGGACAAGTTCTAGAATATTTGAGAATAATTGTCAAACCTGAAGAAGGTTTATAATTAAGTAACCTATCGACCTCAGTAGCTACATTGATCCAGGAGGGATGTTGATTGCATAAAGAGGATTATAATTCGTGTCAGAAATCCACCTGGTAGGAGGAAATAAGCATCATCGTAGATTTATAATTCAGGGAAGCTTTCATAAATGTACCTCACTTTTGGTGTCCATTTAGATGGGTTCACAAGTTTCTGGGACGACTAAGGTATAAAAAGCCATTGCAAAGTACTTTAAGAACTGAGAGGAACATGTTGCTGATAAAAAACTCGGACATATTATTTTATAACTTATTTAGTCCGTTAACATTTTCATTACAACCCCACCAGATATTAGTCATATCCGATATCAACAAAGGTCCTAACACGGGAATAACTTGGAGCGGGGTCATTGAATAGCTAACAGAATTACTAGACGACTGCTTAGGGATTCAGGACGCGGACTTTATCTGCCTTGCACTCCGTGCACCTTGGAGTTACTCCTTGGAATATCTTATCTGAACTAAGTAACTCGTCCCAACTTGAAAAGGCTACCTTGCTCATGAAAGGGACAGTTCGGAGCGGAAGTCAGCTCATTTGCAACGTACGTGCTGTACGGAAGTACGTGAACCCTTATGTTGCCTTAGAAGTGGATAACGAAGTCATTGGAATAGAACTGCAAGCACATCCCTAGGTACGATGCAGTTATGCAGAAACGTTACAAAGTACTTAGATTTGCACACATTGATGTTCATTTGTAAGTATAGATATAATGATGAAACTAGACAAAAGACTAAAAACCTGTATAAAAGACAAAATATAAAAGCTATTACAGAGAATAAAGTTTAAAACACGAACCATTTAAAATTAAAAAAAAAAAAATGAAAATAAAAGTATTAGAAAAAACTATATGAAAGAGAAAACTGAGTGAATCTTCAAGAATAATTTAACATATAGCCATAAATTACTGAAGCTAAAAAATTGACATACATTTTGGAAGTAAGCCTACGTACTTTAGTAAATGCCATCTCTCGGCTGTTGAGCAATCTCCTAGTAACGGCCGACTCTGGACAGATGGTCGTCCATCTCTGGCCAGGATAAGATTTGGTCCCAATTCATGGCGCCATCGAGAGGGGACATGTATCGGATTCTGCGAGATTAAAGCGATAGATAATGAGCTGTAGATACTCGTAGCCTGTCAGGATCAACAGTTGTTTTGCAATTGCGGACGGCAGAGGGGCGTGACTGCTAAGTGATACCATCGAGTATAAGGGACACGTATCGGATTCTGCGAGGCCAAAGGGATGGAAAAGGACTTGGAGATAATCGTTGAATGTCAGGAGTCGGAAGTCGGTTATGGACGTCAGCGAGCCTCGACTGTTATGTGACTCCTATTGTTTCCCTTTGCTTGCTTTCGCGTGTCTTTGTTTGATGTGGT
Source organism: Prosapia bicincta (assembly GCA_036971475.1). NCBI lineage: Eukaryota > Metazoa > Arthropoda > Insecta > Hemiptera > Cercopidae > Prosapia > Prosapia bicincta. The sequence continues at coordinate 259,091,203 of JBAIZL010000002.1, forward strand.
ATTTCCAGGTTACATCGGTAAGGTGTTTGGCAGAGATGAAGCGTCCGGTTCTTTCATCTGTGCTCAGAAGGTCAAATGCTCTTTCGTTGCCCCCAATTCCGACGTGTCACGGCTCGATGCTCGGGATCCACTGAAGGCTAATTAACACTTTTTTTTGGAGATAGCTTGTCGACAGTGGAGTCTGTTGGAGAATTGTCGGCCATTTAAATTATGGCAACATGAGAATATATCAAGAAATCGACAACAAATTTTTTAAAGTATTTGGAAAGGGAGATCTTTTATCGGTTGTAAAACGATAAAGATCGAATTGACCTAAGGCGAGGGCATTTATTACTTCAAGGATTAAACGTCTTAATAACGAATATCCAAGTAGATATAGCCTGGGCCCTGATCAGGTTGCAAAACTGCCAGAACGGGGAAACAGAGGAAAAGATCTTAGGAGGAAAGATGGGCGGTTTATACTCACCTTTTTAAATGAGAAGTAAAGGACAGATCCTGCCAAGCCCAAGGTTAGTGCTTCAGCCAACATAGTCGTGCCAACGAGAATTCCGGGCACTTCAAGCAAACATCACTATACCTATGTCCTTTTCCCCCCGCAACGTTACCTGTAACGTTAACATTTGCCCGATATTTCGTTACGGTAGCCCCTCCCACTTGAGAAAAGTTCGCGCGGCTTTCTGGGAGATGTGGTGACAAACTTTGATAAACTGACTTAATTGTTCGGTCTTCATTGTTCCGCGCGTTTATCGAACGGTTGAGTGCTTTCGCTGCAGCAACAAACTTTAATGTTAAAAGTGCCCCATAAAACAAAAATTCCTCAGCTTCAACATTAACTTAGACGTGGAGTACTTTATAGGGGAAATAAAAATCTACTTTTCAGTACCATGTTTATTTAAACAGAAAGAAGTACTTGTAAGAACAGTGCTTTGGTCGATATTCTAAAGCATCCTTAGCGTATGGAAAACTATCTTTAAAGGAGCCAGTGAATTCGTTAGGTTCTCTGAATTTCTCTCTAATTTACAACTGTTGAAATAGAAAGTTTTAAAATTAAAACGTTCAATAAAAATGTTCATTCGAGAATATCAAACATTACAAAAGAGGTAACCCTCTCTCGATAGGAAACCTGGACCCCACTTTTATTCTGTACCTCTACCGTATCCGTTAAGTATACATGAGTAGAACGTCTCTATAACACGAGTAAAGGGTTGAAAGACCTGTGCTATGGTTCATTAGAGTAGTTTCATCATCGTTATTACTTATATCCCATCCTTAAAGCGATTGAATCACTATCTGGCATTTTCCATGAGTGTGCAATCCCTCCATATCGGCAACCGCGGATTTCGGTTATCCGCGGACTACCAGTCAAACAAATAAACAAGCACAAAATAACCCATGGATCAAATTGATTTTTAAATTGACTGTCTATACTTGTAGTAGAGGTGGTTCTGAATGCGTAGTGTTTGATCGCGTGTTAAAAACGCACCCACTTATGGAAAGAGGACTCCAGGAGCACATGCTCTCATATGATGAAGTTCAAATGGAGTTCGAAAAAAAAATAACTAACAAGTATAACTAAGCGTTTTAAGCCATCCTAAACGTTCCATACTGTACATATTTACTTAGTAAAACTACACTTAAACCAGTTATTCTGTTTTCTTAAATGTAAATTTCCTTTCAGAACATAACTCCCAAATTTTCGTTGAAATAAAGTACAACTGTCCGTGATTTCGCAACCCTGGAGTAACCCTTCGGAACCCTTGCAGATACGGAAGGATTACTTCACTACAACATATCTAAGATGTAATGGTTATGGATTTTACTGGTTACCACAGTGATCCTATTTTATTGTAAACAAATAACTTTATATTTAGGAGTAATTTGGGTGCTAACTTTTTACTGCCATTGTGGTTATGCTGTTGTAAGTACTAGGGACTCTTAATGTGCAGAAATATTAATATCTCGTTCCCCCCGTTACATTGAATTGGTAGAACCTTCCTTTTTTTGCAACTATTTAGAAAGAAAACTTGAGGACATTGAAGTATGGTAGGTATATAAAATACATGTAAATAATCAAATTATGGAAGGATTTTGTCAAGTAAGCGTACTTAATGGAAGCTAGATGGCCTCTACAAGTTCGTTCAGAGGCTGTGGCAAACATGTGTTCCGCATTATTGAAGGCATTTGTAAGATCTTACAGCAACTGTGGGGTAACTTTTATTATATAAATACACCCTCCTAACCTCAAATAAACTTTTTTATTTAGTTAGATCCAAATGCATATTTCGCTTGCAAATAACACCCACTACTTATTGTTACAGACTCCTATGAAGATGGTTGCTTTGGAATCGAAATGTAACTTTGTATTTACCTAGATAAAATGGTTTATTTATGGTTGAGATGTTTTATCTATTAAATAATGTATTTGCATTTGTTAAAACAACTAGAATAATGATTTTGTTATTAGTGGAAATGGCCCGATGCCTAAAATGTTCGATACCGGTTACGAACTCGATTCCATAATTTTTCTTTCTATTCTCGATTCTCAAGTAGATTCTCGAATTTTTCCAAGTTATATAGGCCAACATGATATTCTCTAATAATGAATATAGTCAACATCTTAGTCATATGGTAAAGGCTTTTAATAGTTCCGTGTTAATGTAATAGGGTACACAAAGCGTTCAACCTTGATTTAAGAATAGGAATTTCTGAAACCATGACAAACATATCGGTTAAAAGTAATGTTTGGAATCGATAATCGGAATCATCCTATCACTAGTTATTACATTGTTTGAGGATGTAATTACCTGATTAAATAATTACTATTGTTGCTACAGAATTAATTTTGGTGAATATAATTTTGCGTTCTTATTCGCGGCAGAACATGTTTTCAATATGATTGCGCCACGTTAGAAACACGCATATGCATAGATTGTTTACATATTCAGTATTGCCAACAGTCCTCTCCGGCTTACACGCAGACACCCTCTATTCGCGCTACGAGCTGTGAATACCAAAGTATCGCCTCATTCGGGCAACGCGCCCCTGATTTAAAAGATTGCAGCCGAAAGCGATTTCAGAGGGACAGTTTTGAAAAGAAATCGACTCATTTGTAAGGGCTACACGCGCGTACGTGCCTGTTCTGCAGGTGCAGGGGTAAACAACTTGCGTGGCCCGCTAGGGACGTTTTGTTTAGCATGAATTCGCCGGAATATGAATCACAACACGCGGCTTCTTATTAGCTGAAATATATCGAGAATGCCTTTCTATTCTTTTCGTCGTTGCAGTCCTTCTTGCGATAATTATTCACGTTGTATTTATCGCAATGTAGTTTCTGCATTATTATAAAGAATATAAGAGGTGGATGTTGATGATTAATATCCTTTTAACCGGCTTCAATAAAGGGGGAGGTTCTGTATTCGATAAGTTTTTTCCTGTTTGTTCCACGATAACTTTTCAAGTGTTTATCCGATCAAAGTGATTTTGCTTACAAATGAAAGAGGAAACCTTCCCAGTGGTCACACTATAGTTAGATCCTAATCCGTCTAATTTGGAGACAATGATACGCTATTTTAAATTTTTTTTTTAAAGTTTTTGGAGTAAACTTTTTTTAATAACGATTATGAATCATAACATAATTATTAAGCAAAATGAACAATCACAGCATTTATTTTATGCGGTATTCTTTTTGCTTGATAAAGCTGCTTAGAACTTTAATAATCGGATACTAATAAATAAATTTTCCTCATGAAAACGTGATTTCCGATGGTCGTCTCATATTAATACAACTCGAATGAGATAAGCCAAAATAAATACACTGAAAATACGATTTAGTTCATTTACCATAATCAAGACATTCAACAATCCTCAGCTAAAAACCTCATTACTTTACTAAATATCAAGAGATAAACTCAATAAATATATCTTTACTATCAATTTTCGCTTTATTTTTTATTATTTTATGTGTGCAAAATGTGTTCGATAATAATTATTAAAACCGGAATTATTGTATATTTACGTGATATATTGGATTACATGATTATTAACACGTTTTAAACAGAAAAAGAAAAAAAATATCTGCAAAATAAGAAATAACATGTATAATTTTAGGAAAATTCGTCTAGGGAATTTGAAACTTAAATTGCTCATGTATTCGTCTGACAAACAGATATGTTTATCTTTTTCTTCAAGGGTGTGTCTACTATTTGAACAGCGTTCAAGCAATATGATTAGATATTCACATCAGACATTTGACTGGATATATTGTCGCAACTGTGCCAACATAATTTATTTAATAATATAAACAAACAAAACAACTTTTAAAATTATTTTTTATAATACGCATATATACTTACGCGCGCGAGCGTGTCACTGTGTTAATAATGAAGATTTTCTTGTTAAATAATTATTCATTAATCTACATTTCATAACAAGCATATTTAAAATACAATTGTCTAAACTTTTCGTCAATGAAACTTGATTTAACTATTGACGAATAGAGGCGCTTGTTAATGTCAGTAATTGTATATCGACGAAAAGCTGGAGTCATTTTGTTTTAAATAGTTTTGTTGTCAAATGTATAGCTCTCTCTCTCTCTCCCTCTCTCTCTCTCTCTCTCTCTCTCTCTCTTATGTCGTTTCACTATATAATATGAGATATTTGTAGTATTATATAGTATTGTGCAATAATTTAGACTTGACAAGACCCAAATGCCGAAATAAATATATTTTTGTGATTTCTAATACTTTATGTGTTACATAAAGTTACACATTTACTGATATTAGTTTTCTAAACGACTACAACGCTTGCAATATCTTAGCGAAGGCCGTTGATGAAACACGCACTACAAAAACTAATGTTTTTGAATAGAGCTAGCTTTTTGTTTTCTATTGATCGAACATGCGCCAGCTTACGAGTGAACAGCTATATACATGACAACAGTGCCGTTATCTTTCTTCGTTAAACAACATTATTTAAACCTAACAAAGTGGTTAATTATAACAAAATCAGGAGACTTCAACTGTAGTAAAGAAAGTAAATGTAGACATTTTCGACTAGAAATAAAGTAAAAATAATCATCTTAAGAACAGTGGCAATTTTGAAAAATCTCTGAATTTTCACGAAAGTGTAAGTTTGCTTGTTTACCACAACTCCATCGTACGGAAGCTTTGTGTGTAACGATACCTAAAGCGAATGCTAATATACAGGGTTATACTACGAACTGTAAACAACGTGTGTACACAGTGTTAACATACAAAGTTAACTTTACGTGTACTCTCCCCATTGGAGTTTGACAGGATAATAATGCGTCAGGCGAGATTATGTAAAGGCGACGGTTAGCCGACAGAGTGGAGGAGTAGAGAAATGGCACGATTCTAGAAGGGGAAAATTAAACGGTTTTTTGTAAAATATTTAAATTATTAATAACTTGTGAATGCGTCTAAGTTAAATAAAAGTGCTGTGATGTAGTTTATGGAATTGTAAACATGGAATGGCGCACCCAAGGAAAGTGCCAAGGGAGCTCGGGCTCCCCCTTAGCATGAGAAAAAATAAAAACTTATAAATAAATTAAAAGTGACAAGTAAAATATTATATTTTTAACTGCAATTTAGGTGTAGGGTAATGCGAAAGACAATACAAAATAATGTTTACTATCGGGTCAAAAAGTGTTGATACTCGAGTTCAAGCTTTTACTACAAGGCAACCAATATACTTATAACAAAACAAGATGCACCAAAATTTCATAAATTTAATTTTGAGTCTATTAATGTAAACTTAATTTTTTTTTTGCGGTTTTAACTTTGTCTTTCAGTGGGTTGAATGAAAAAAGTACCAGTTTTTTGGCGTTTTTCAGACAATGCCAGACTTTGAAAATTTATAATATAAAAACTAAGTCTGGCATTGTCTGAAAAACGCCAAAAAACTGGTACTTTTTTCATTCAACCCGACAAAGTTAAAACCGCAAAAAAAATTAAGTTTACATTAATAGACTCAAAATTAAATTTATGAAAATTTGGTGCATCTTGTTTTGTTATAAGTATATTGGTTGCCTTGTAGTAAAAGCTTGAACTCGAGTATCAACACTTTTTGACCCGATAGTAGATTATTTGTAAACTGAATTCTTTGAGTCAGTATTTCCTCTAATGAACGGACTGTAGCCTAATAGCCTATATTTATTCTTAACGCACCGTCCCTCGTTGGATAAAATAGGCCTACATGGTTTTACTACTTTTATTTGTGTCTAAAGTATCCTGTTTCAAGAGGCTTATTAGGCTTTAAATAACATTAAAATATTAGCAATTTTTAAATGTATCATTAATTTTAAAAAATCTCAACATTTCGCTTTACGTTGAAATACGCAGTTTTTGAGTTGGCAGGTGTAATAAAATTGAAGTGGCTTGATAATTGATAATTATGGGGAAGTATTAAAATGAGAGTGTTGTTCAATGATTTAACAGTTATTTAACTTCAGTTTGTACAAGCATAACAATAGTCATTGTTCTTTATGCTCGTTTCGGCGGCTGTTAACATCTCTCTGCAATCGTCAGGGGGCATTGCTATAGTAGGATCGTTAGTTAAAGAATAACTGCTAAAAAAAAAACCATAAATAGGTTCTAGAATATAATTAACAATGTTGAATATTGTCAAGGTTTAATTAGACCCGTCACTTTAAAACATGTTTCCGAGATGTCATGACAAGAGGAGCAGACAGTTTTAGTAACATTGTCCATATTTCGGTGTATTTAACGATATCCAATATAGCCTATTTGTCAAAGGTTGATTTGTTTTTGCTGTCCATGGTATTAGACCGTAATTAGAAATTGTTGTTTGATTATTATAATTTTGTGAGAAGTAAAAAAAAAAAAAAAAAGACAACTTCAACGTAAGTCAATGGTACAGGAAACAAAATGTAAAAATAGCCAAGGTACTAGTCGAAAAATAATTAACAACCTATTACGCTATGAAATAAAAATCACAGATTTAGTCTCAATTTGCTGTCTTTTTATGCTGCATATGCTGAAAACATAATTTTTAGGTATAAAGTCAATATTTTCTACAAGGGGTGAAAAAACTGAAACCCCCCGGTCCGGTTGTAGCTCTAACCCCCTTGACAAAACCCAGGGTGCGTCCCTGACATAGTCCCTTCCTATCGCTTTCTTTATATTTAGAAACGTAAAGCAGAGAGTGAGAAACTGGAGAATGTTAATGGCGGACAGACAAATGCGGACTTAAATAGATAGCTACAAACTAGAATATTTTGCTTACTCTCTTATATCCACAGTTGTTAGGGAGAATACATGAATCTCTTTAAGGGGACGAGTGTTATTATCTCTTTAAAGTGATCAGAGATTGGAAAGACTTTCTTCACAATGTTACCTGAAGCAAATCTCATGTCATAATGTTAAGATCATTTTGCGAATCTAGGTCTGGCTATACACGCTTGTGAAGAATAGGGGAAACTAGTTAAAACAAGGGTTAACTCTCTAAGATAAAAAGTCATCACATCATGTCTACAGTCCATTTCCGACGGTAAGGATCTCTTGACCTTATTTTACTGAGTGTTTATCACCCTTCCTTCACGGGGTAGCATCCCTACCTCCCAGATAGTGAGGTATGGATTCGTAAAACCGGTACACGGAAAGAGACTAATACTCACAAACTGGTCTATGATTAAATAAAGAAATGTTAGAACATATGCTTCGATTCGCGCGACCTAACATCTCCGAATCGTGTGTATAATAAAGCCATCTAAATCAAGTGAACTGTAATTAAGTGCAAGAACGTGTAACATGTGAACTATTTCCGGAATCTGCCGTAGAGGGGTTTAAGATGTCGCTCTAACTCCCTTTTCTGTACTGTTTATAGATGTCAGGGAATTGCTTTGTCAGCACATGGATAATAATGTTAATTCCGCGCTAAGAATCTAGTTTTTAAACGTTTAAGCTACTTCCCTTACGTTTCTCGAGTAAGAATTCACTTGAAAGGTGCTCTATTACCGAAAGGCTCCACAGTGTTGCAGTAGATAAAACAAATTGTGCCTTCTAAATCTAGCTAAATGTTTGCTTTTCCACTGCAATACTACGTCTAAATTAGATATACTATGGGAAGATGTTTTAAAATGTAAATTAAAATTTTATTAACTGATAAATCATTTCGAATAATAACATTTTGCCTTAGTATTTTACAATGCAGAAATATCAACCTTTAGATAATGAAAACAGCTGTTGTATGAAATCATATGTTATCACTTAATTCCGTACAATAATCTGAATTTATAGATAAGAGGATTTGTAAATTGTTTAAATATAACCTCCAAATACTAATTGTGTAGGCCAGGGTTTTTTTCCGGAAATCGTCGGGGAAAATCATTCATCTTCGGAAATCAGACAAAAATATCCTAAAGAGGCTAACAGTTTTTTATACGTCAGAAACAGTGAGAACACGCCTACAGACCATAATAGTTCAGAAGAGCGCAGTGCCCTCAGTCTTCGTGCTGACAGACTAACCGACGTCACCCTGCTTGGCCTGATAATTAGGTCGGTTTCACACGGACCGCTAAACGCCAACGAAACGCCAAACGCAACATTTTGCGTTCAGTCAGCCACAAATTGCCAACTGCTCACCGCTGGAATTGTAGAGTTGTAAACAATAGGCGGGTATTGGTGCTTTCACACGGGGTGGCAGTAACCCGCGTTTAAAGCCAGAACGCTCCACAACCGCTTGCAGTGGCCCAGGTCTCGGCAGTTTTGGCGTTTGCTGGCGCTTGTCGCGTCTCAACACTGCTCTACAACAGGCGTCTTTTTTCACTTTCCATCTCAGAACTACGAGCCGTATATTTATAAAACTTTGGTTAATGATGTACTTCTAAATTAAAATTATGACATGTAATGAGATATAATCTTGTAATTAAACTCTGAATTCTATTAAATGTTTTTTTTTCAAGTGTGGTAGTATTGCATAGGTTTTGACAAATAATGAGTTTAAAAGATATATACTAGGATAGTAAATAAGTTTAAATACATTTCTGATATCATAATTCACTATTGTTTTAAAATTAATCAATATTGTTTGCTAGGGATAAAAAACGCACTTTTAGTAGGATTTTTAATTTTTATAAATAACTGCCTCCACGATAACATTGAAAAGTCACTATTTCTACCGACTCCACCCTAAGACTTATAAATCTTACAATGTTTTTACTTACTTAAGCGTGAGACTTGATCTTTCTTCAGGGGTGATAAGCAGTCGCAGTTAGTAGTCTTTCTTTCTGTGTCATTCCTAATTAGGCTCAAAGTTCACTGTAAGATCTTTCGGACATACTGTCATAAGCACAAAACCTTTCTTCATCTTCCCTAAGAAGATTTCTGCGTGAAGTCGGTAAACCCAATCGATAGAAACCTAGAACTCAAGATAGGATGAACCCGAAACTGTCTAATCACTTTCCTGTGCCGTCTTATAGCACGGCGAAGCATTACACAAACTAAACATTCTTCATCATCCATGTGGTCTCGTCAACAGGCGACTGTTGAATCAGGGTTACTGAGTTAAGGTGGGAAGAATCGCAGTAGAACGCCGAAACTCACGTTTGCCGTCTGAAAGGAACCCGGGATTTCATTGCCACAGGCAACAACGCGTTCCAACGATTCCTCGACGTTTTGTGGTCCGTGTATAACTGGCCTTAGCAAACGATTGTATACTTCAAAATAAAACCTCTTTATTTTCCAAAAATATTAATAAAATTGTAGCCTCATTGAAAGAAGACTACAAAAACTGGTACTAATCACGATACAATTTTATTAAAACACCAACTGTATAGTGTTTAGTTATAGTATATTAAAATCCTTTTGACTCGTGTTTGTATGGGTCGGGAGGCCCAGAACCAGACAACACAACTCTTTTTGGAAGTTTTACAGAGTATAATTACGTTTCCACTTGAAAATCTCTATTAAACCAAGGTTGACTGTACTTGTACAGTTTCGCCTATAAGTACAGACGAAATAAACCGATTACCACTATAAATCGGTGTTTTTGGAAATGTATAGCTTCAAAGCTGTTCGAATGTAAATAATGTCTGTGCAAGTGATTTGTATTGAATAAAGCTTACTTTTGGCCAAACTGATGTATAAACCGCTTTATGAAGACAATAAAGCAAACACAATGTACACAGTCACCGAGAGCGATCTACAAACCGCACGCTTCGGTCCGTCATCCCCATTCGGAGCGCTTCCTTCCTGTTCATCATTTCCTCTCTGGTATTTAGGGAAAAGGTTTCAATTTCTATTTTTTAAATTTTATTTAGAGTAAGAGGTTTTCTTGTTTTTTTTTATTACATCTGTTATGATTCCATTTATTTTTGGGTGCTTCTTAACTGCGACATAATTACTATATATAGTAAAATGATTGTAAATAAACATAACGCCTCGCGAATATTCAGAAACCGCAAGTAGTAACATTTCAAGGAGAAATAGGCCTCCTTAATAAAATTTGATTTTATGAGTTTAGAGCCAAAACGTTAAATTTAAATTGTCATTAAAACCAAAAACCTCACCCAGAGTTGACTTTTTAGTAATACTGATAGTGATCATTAAAAAAATTCGTAAAAAACACGAGATAGATGATATATGACGTCATTGGCTACTCCCACCATTAAACATGAGCCGAAAATAAGAGTCATTGTATTTCTATTTTTTTTGTGTTTGGGAATTTTATTTTTAGGCTAATAAGCTTCAGGAAATTTGAATAAACTACTATCCATTCCTTTGTCTGCCACTCTTTTTTTGGATGTGTACATGAGGCACGGTCTGCAAAAATGTACATTCCTAGTAGGATATGTTAGCACCGAGTCCTTGGTTCCTATACACATCTCGTGTATAGCTCGTTCTGACACTTCCAGAAATGGCCACCTTCAGGATGACTTCGTACTGAATTTTATATCTTCTTTATGTATCTGTGTCACATAATGATAACATAAATTGGTTCTATGTTCTGATTCTTTTGAAAATGGCTATTTTTCTTATGTCTTCGTACCGACCGAATATTTCGTTCCAGTCTATACATCTGGCTATCTGCATCTCTTCCGGAAATGTATATGTTCAATATGTATTCATACCGAATACTTAGAACTTGTATATCTAGACATGTAGATCTTTATCTAATTTGTTTCTGGTTTTTTTAACACCAGGAGAAGACTTGATTGCTATTTATGTCAGTATTCTTTCTAAATTCGATTTTCTTTTATACACACACACACACTACATTACAGATACATTTAATATAAGAATAACACAAGAATATATTTATTTAATCAAACAACCGAAATGTTCAAAGTTTTCCACCAACAGTGAAGGTATCGCTATGACAAAATATTATATGAATGTAAATAAAAAATAGTAAATGTACATATTTTGTAATTGTAGTATATATTTGTAGTTTTAATTATTGTTTGATACTTATGATAAATATGGAGTCGAAAACAGCTTTTATAACAAACACTGTTCAATATAAAACGCGCGTTCCCCTTTTCCTCACCACTGCACTAATGGAATAGGCCCGCATGAGTAAGCCTGACCAACGATTGGTCGATAACATGGTGTAATTTAATTATGTATACAGGAACTCCATGGCTTTAAGTCATCCCTGGCTAGCCGTGAAATTCCTTATTCATAACAGTAGGAAGTTCTTATTTTTAAATAAATGTACGATGAAATAGTTAAATTTATCATTAAGTTATTGTTATTAGTCATTCTACCGTCCGTTTCAAACACTTATATAGTTACAAGTAAGGAATAGTAAATGAAAAAATAAAATAATTAGAAGATGGATCTATAAGTAATTTATGTGGAAATGTTTCTCATTTTAGTTGATTGCGTTTAGATTGCAGCTAAACGGGATTAATTTCTTTGTTGTTTTTCCTACAGAAAATATTTTGTTTTTCTCAGTAAGGAGTAATCATAGATTCTCAGTGATAAAAGAACCAGCAGTTATCCAGAGAAAAACGTTTGCAGTTTTATTTTTTTGTTAAAATAATGCAATGAATAAAATTATGTTACTCCCTTGAGTAACTGTGATTGAATATGAATTAACTAAACACTATAACCACTATAAAATAATAATTCATTATACATTAGCATCAGTACCTTTGAAGATAGTCATTTGTAACCGAAATGTTCATTAGGTGTTGATTTATAGGGAATTAATTGATTTTATTATGGTTATTTCATTTTTATTGACCTATTTATTATGTTAATTTAAAAAATAATATTAAAAAAAAAATAATGTATAAAACAAATATATCTGGAGTATATATGAAAATATAAATTAGACTATAATAAAATACAAGTTTAGTAAAATATATTATAAACATTTAATACAAGTTAATTGTTTAAACTAATACATTACGATTGTATGAAACATATTTTCGTTGAAAATGAACGGCATTCAATATGTGGTGGGCATATTGCGCCAACAGTTTGTGACCGGAGCAGGTTCGTCACCAGCTTCCCTCCCCGTTGCCTCCTGCCTCCTTTATATCAACATATGATCCGCTTATCTCAAGGCCGTTTATCTCTTACTTTCTTCTGCCGTTCAATTCCTTCGAATTAATTTTCTGTAGACAATTTTTTTAGTCATCGATTTTTGGAGTTTCTCTTTTGTTAATTTTAATTGTATTCATTCTACACTTTCTTCCTAACACACCTTCACTCTTCTTTCTAACACATCTTCGCTTTCTATCTTGCTCAACTTCACTTTTTTATCTAAGAGATCTTCAGTTTCTTTCTAACACCTGTTTACTCTTCCTCCTAACACATATTCGCTTTTCTTCCTAATACACCTTCACTTTTTTTCTAACCCATCTTCATTTTATTTCTAACACATTGACATTATCAGAAACAAAGATCCACACCAAAGGTAACATTTCAGAATTGTATTAGTAGAGAAATAGTAGTAGGTTAGGCAGAGAAAAGCTTCAAAAAACATATTTCTTGATGACACGTTTGGGTCAGTACATAAGTAACCAACAATAGTATATACAATATATATATATATATATATATATATATATATATATATATATATATTTGTAGATTATGCAACACTGTTTTCTTGTATACATTATCACTTTCCTTATGTACTTAAACAAGAATCTTACTTGGTATTTATGCAAGCGCTTTCAGAAGCTAGCGAGTGCTTCCATCATCTGGCATACTAAACGTATTTTGAACTGCGGGCTGCGTGGAATCCGCCGTTGACCTTGATGTACCGTTAACTTCTATTTTTGGTTCCACTGCACTGTGCGAGTTTTTAGCATTTGTCTTGGGGTTTATACTATCTATTAGATTGAATAATTTGTCGTTTTTTGATTTTATTTGTATCTGTTCGTTGATGATGTTATTTTTATTTTTATAAATTTCTAGTTGTTCCCAGATTGTCATTTTGAGGCCTTTTTGAACTTTTTTTATTAGGTGTATGTTTTCTAATGTGGGGAAATATATATATATTATATATATATATATATATATATATATATATATATATATATATATATATATATATATATATATATATATATACACACACACATACACACACACACACACACACACACACACACACACACACACACACACACACACACACACACACACACACACACACACATAAACACACACAATCACACACACACACACACACACACACACACACACACACACACACACACACACACACACACACACACACACACACACACACACACACACACACCACACACATACATACACACACACACACACACACACACACACACACACACACACACACACACACTGCAACGGACCTTCACCCAGCTCATTCACTCCCGACCCTAGCAAACTCGACCTGCCACAAACCTGTCGACGTTTGCCCAACTCGTAATTACAAGAACATGAATTTAAATCGTAATTAAAAACCCACCCTGTGGATTCTGTCTACTAAGATTGAAAAGGTCATGGTCATGTTAGTGATGTGTCAAACGGTGTAACATTGGGTAGCTGAAAACACAGAAATTTATCACACAAATTAATACCTTACCATGCTTTGTAGACCTGTTTTCTCCATGTTCCTGCTCTCGTGAAGTCCGTGTCAGATAACATCCTACCATATCCTCTTTACTGAGGCCCTGTGTTATATACGATAAGATCTGCCAGTGGGTATCAACCCCTGGACTTGGAAATGAACCCAGCTAGTGTTGGCCTAGCTCAAACTGATTTTGTTGTTAAATTTAATTCTTTGGGTGGGTTCCTCGATTATTATAAGGGGCACTATGATCATTTATTATATGTAATTTATTAAGATAAATGACCCTATTAGGTTTGTTGGTATGGCATTTAAAGCTTTCAATGGTTTTATTAAATAAATTTTCTAGCTGGGAAATATTACATTTATTACTTAGCACACAGGATTATTTAATAAAATGTTTCACTAACCTTTGCTTGAAATATGAATTTAATAATATTACAATAACGAAATTTAATCAAATGATCATATTCTTGAACTACAATAATATCTTGATATTTGGTTTTATATCTGAATTTAATAAACATTGAAATAACGAAGTTTAAACAAATGAACATATTCTTTAGATCAAAATAATATCTTGACATTTAGTTTTACATTTGCATTTAATCGCGTGGAAAATAATAATTGTTAAACAAAAGGATCATATTCTTTTAACAACATAATTTCATGACGTTTATACATATTAGAACATAAATTAAATTTTCTCTTACTACCCAAATACATATTTTCATTGATTGCAGGGAGGTTGACAGATCATATTTCAAATTGCTGCACTCATTTAATTTATGGACTGACTTTGCACCAGCAGTTACTTGACATTTATTTATTTATATATGAAATTACTAGAGAATACAATTGTTACTAACACTACTTGTTAACACTTAAGAATTGTTTACCAATTTTTTGGGCATATACAATTTACCTTCAATTTCTGATAAACTGAGTTTGGATTTACAACAATCCTTTATAACTTATCAAACGAGTTATACATGATTTCACGTTAATTAATAAAAACATATCAATTTCTAAACATCTTAATGATTGTGCTTTTATAAGTTTATCTTTCCAAATTAAAACAGTTATTACTTTAACATTTATCAATCATTTAAAATTTCACATAAATCTTTTATATATGTTTAATAAGCTTCATATTTTAATTTATTTTTCAAGAAATAAAGCCATGACTTAGTTATTTAAACATTGAATTTGTCGTTTTTGACTTTAGAAATTTTTCCAAATAATCTGGTTTATAATATTTAAAATTGTACAGAAATTATGACTTGCCCGACTCGCACTTTCCTGGATCCCCCTTGTATCTCCTGGGTGGTCAGATCCTTCCTTTCAGACTGGCAGTTGTTCTCGTCTGAAGGATTTTCCTTCCAGGCTGCGGCACAAGGAGACGTCATCTTCTTCAAGAAATGAAATCTAACCGGGATTTTATCATGATCGATAGCTAGCTTGCGTTAGTCGTTATTGTTAGACATTTTACGGCCAAATCGCGCACTCCGCTGCCAGATCAATGAAATTTAAAAGTCCATTATGACTTTCTCTGCAATTTAATTTAAGCAGTGACCTTCTCGGTCGAATCCTCAAACGAGAGTCCCCTTTTTTCTAAACCTGCAACCAATTCACTAGCTGCTTACCCCCACTACTTGATTTTCATGCACAGTTTTGATTTTAAGCGTATTTCTTGTCTTTGATTGCTTATTTAATATTCTGTTGGAACTTGATTCTGGTTTTAGCACACAAAGCACTCGCAAAGTCATCATTTGTGTACATTACAATCGGTTTTAATCTTATTCAACTAGCAATTGAGTTTCATGGCTTAGCAAAACTAGATAAACTTATTCAATAAAATTTAAGATTTTTCAATTTCTATTCAATTGTTACGGAACCAATTTTTTCCGTTACAACACACACACACACACACACACTGTATGGATATCTACATAGGGTATATGGAACGTTTTCGTGTTTTAAAAACATTTCTGTTACAAGACGTTATGATTACAGTATGACATGAAAACGTTAAATCGGAGCAGTTCATGCATGTAGAAACCTTGAAAGAAGGTATTTTATCGGAGATAATATAGACAAAGTTTAGAAATGATCATTACAAAGTAGGTGGATAAACAATTTCTTACCGATTTAGCTTGTGGATAAAAATAATAAATAATTAAATTTTTGTAATAATTAATATTGGAACTCTAAGCTGTAGTGAATGGTGGGTTGGAAATAAAATTATTTCTATTTTTTTGCAAACTATGATTCGTAAATTTAAAACTCACACTCGTTTCTCGGTATTTGCAATAATCCAATACCACTCCATTTGTTATGTACAAAAATGTGTTCCACACATTCGCTCTACAACCCACAGCAAAACAATCGAATTATTACTCTTTTGTCTGATGAATATCATTATTCTCTGTTAATTAGCGTTAATCAAAGTGGAATGAACGGATATTCGCTTGCCCTAGCCCAACTGGAAATTGGAAATAATTAAATTACAGCAATTTGGGCCGTACATGTTCAAAGCTAGTCCGGTGCGGCGTCTAGTTATGTTATGGACATAATCCTGTATGAACGTGGACTCGCGTCCGTGACAAATGGATCTAAACAAATTAATGCATGTAAAGCATTATCGCTTGCATACGAAAGGTTAACTTCGATATAGTTCTGTACTTGACAACGTTAGCCACTTCAGCCATGACTACACTATTCTTCACATCCTTGGTCCGGGGAAGTATCACTTTGTGGTAGTGAATAAGGTTACTTCTTGGAATAAAACCAACACTACCCTCCATAAAAAAGGAAATTACAAAAGCAACGCAAGTAACTTTTGTTTTAGGTTTATTTTACAGTATACGTATACAGTCATACAGTATACGGTTTTGCCCGAAACACCATACGGCGATATTGTTTTAGTATAATGTAGAAGGACATTGAACCTTTCAGATCCCAAGGCCCCTGCGAAAAGCCTTTGCCTCGCCGTGTATTTGCCGCTACATAAACGGAGACTTTGGCTGTTTAACAAACGGAATATAGCAAGAGACTTGAGGCGAGCAGGAAGGGATTTCGTGAGGTCTATGTAGTTGAATTGGTCATAAGACTAAATCTATGTCAATTTGCTTTTTAACTTTTCATTGATATTGTACTACGTAATTATTGATTTTGTGACATGCTTATTGATATTGTATGACGTATTTATTGAGATTTTATGACATAATTATTAATATTGAATAGCATAATTATTGATATTGTATGAGGTAATTACTGATATTGTAAGGGATAACTATTGAGATTGTATGACGTAATTATTGATATTGGATTACATAAATATTGATATTGTATAGCATAATTATCGATATTGTATGACGTACTTATTGATATTTTATGACAATTATTAATATTGCATGACGTAATTGTTGATATTGTATGCCGTTGTTATTCATATTGTATGACGTAATTATTGATATTGGATGACATAAATATTGATATTGTATAGCATAATTATCGATATTATATGACGTATTTATTGATATTTATGACAATTATTAATATTGTATGACGTAATTATTGATATTGTATGACGTAATTACTGATATTGTAAGGGATAATTATTGATATTGTATGTCGTTGGTATAAGGTATTTAAAAATGGCTTGCTGTAAAATACCACCTGCTATGCCTCAGCTTAACTAACAAGGAAAGCTGTGTTAATTAATTTCGCAAGTTTTATTGATATTTATTATTTCTAATGTAATGATGTATTTAAATCTAAAATACCTATTTATCAAGTCTTCCGACATTAGAATAAAGTTTCCTATGTGTGTTTATAGGACAGTAATCTCACTGTCAGCGCCTTCCCAAGATGCAAATTGTAATGAGGTTAAATAAGATGGCGCAGCAAGAAGGCAGTATATTTGCAATTAACTGCCTCATTCCCGAGCTAATGGTACTCTTTATTTACCACCCAATTTTGTTCCGTCGGCGTTATCGAATTCAAAATGGCTGCTTATTCACTCCCTTGCCAGCAAATTGATATGTAACTCATTTGTACCTCGGCGAGGGACGTTTAATGAAGGCATTTCAGAGTAATCTTTTGACGTAACCTCCGCGAAAGCATGATCGATTGCGTACAAATGTTCCTAGCCAATATATTTGGAATCCTGGATATGTTAATGGTTGTGAAACTTCAATTGTGCATCTATACATGAGCAGATTATGTTTGTTAAAAATAAAATATTTCGTGGTACGCTATCTAAATATCGATCTAGGTCTAAAAACATTGGTCGTTGTATATCATTTTCAATTCATGTTTCGGTATGTTTTAAAAAAGCTAATTTTATTTTTGTTAGAAATATCTGATACTATAAAAAATAATTGAAAAGATATAGAAAAACGTTTGTACTTTTAGTCCAAACCCTATAATCTGAAACTATAAAACGTCATCTTATAATTTTTTAATAATTCATGTAATTTCAAGTGGGGGTTTTGATTTTTCGCCTAAAATCTTTCTGATTTACTAAAAAAATACTACAGGTTAATGATTTTATGTGTGCAAGTCACAATATACAAGTCTTTACAGTTTTGTGATATACGTAAAAGTAATATACTTAACTCGTTACGGAACCTGTATGCCGTCTTATAGTTATAATAATCCTCAATTTTGTCAAGAAGAATGTTGTATCCTCGTTCACACATACAAGAATATTATGCGCACCGCTGTCCAAAGTTTATATAGAAATCAATGTTTTTGTATTGTTATTTTGCGTTCACATTTAGGTTGGTAGTAAGGGACTGTGTATAACCGCACTACTAACCGTTCTAAAGACATCGATTGCTTATAACTCGATGCATCTTTAGAGACGATTGTTTTGGTAACTACACAGTAAGCATACCACTCTTAGCAATAAAAGTTACTATGAATCAGAGGAGATTTTTGTTTTATTATAGTTGTTTTCAAGTGAGTATTAACATATAAAGGTAAAGCAAGGTAAACGCCAATACAACGTTTTACTATTAATGGGAATATGCAGGTCCGTAAGTGACAACGGAGAAGTCTCGTGGGATTATATTCGAGCTCTGTTCCATTCATTCCGTTATTTTGTTTAGTTATTTTTCAGTATAAAATCATACAGTAGCAATATTGGTTTTTGCACGAGATATTTACAGTCCGCGTTTACCCTCTTAATACCACTTATTTCCTAGAAAAGTTTACACTGAAAGTAGTTATACTGAGTATTAACAATATTCATATTTCTGCACCCAAATGTAACATTTTTATTTTCTATTATCATATTTTATATGTGTTCTTTTAAAAAATTATTACTGTCAACAGTAGAGGTTTGTAACACAAAATCGTTGTAACTATTTATTTTAAATAAATTATTATGGAATGTAGGTGTTGAATGTTGTAGTTATCTGTTACATAATTAATAAAGTGATCTGCAAAGTCAAGAGCATTCTTAAATTGAACTTGAGAATGGTGTACTCAATAAATTTACCAATTATTTCAAAATAAAATGAATCAAATTTTAATGGACAAAATTTACACAAAAGATAAAAAAGATAATACAATTAGAAACGTTTACACTGTTTTAGATCTGGTTTTTACCTTTGTTTAACATTTACACAAATATTTTCACTATTTTAGAATTTATGATATTGACATGTGATATCCACAAAGAGATTGCTTCTATATGAAATTAAATACATTGCAAATAAATTTATCCAACAGTTAAAAATTTGTTAGTGCATCCCATGGATTAATCATAACTTCCTGCATTTATTAAAATATGAAAACTTGCACTATTTTAAATTTTGAAAGTTAAATTTTGATTTCACACCACCTTACATAAAATTAATAACCTATCTGAAACTGGAATTTATGTTGTACAGCGTGGTTCCTGGATCAGGCCTTGCCATTATTCATTTTGGATACGTGTTGGCTAGGGAGCTCGCCCGATGTTGACTAATCAGTGATGAAACGTTTTTAAAAATAATAAAGGAAACTTTTTGATTCTTCTTAACATAATTGACTTAAATTAAATTAAAACTTAAAATAAAATTTGTTCTTGATACGCCCCATCTTGCAGCTTGCTTTCGGTGACCGAGAGAACACCTAACCGAGAAGAAGTGTTCAGATTTCATTTTGCGATTCCTGAACTTCTGCACAATTTTCCGGATTTTGTAATTGTCAACTGTTTTCATAGAAAAAAGACTTGTGGAAATCGTATCTCAACCATTATTACTGTACATAGAATTATAATTTACAATTTTTTTAAATTTTTATTTTTAAATTAATGTCTGTTTTCTGATGCTGCTGTAATATGTAACATTTTTGCCTAAAATAATGTTACAAGTTGACAAACATAAATAAAGGTTTTCAGAAAAAATAATTTTCTAAGCACTGTTTTTGTAAGATCAACTGTAAAAACAGTTGAACAACCTTGTATCGTGGGTAGAGCTTGCACAAACCTGTGTAGATAAAGCGATGCGTAACTTCGCTGAGGATGTGGAAACCGCTGTAGATTTTAGGTTAAAACAAACAGACAAGTTAAACGTGTTCACAATATGGCACCTGTTGCTAACTTCTTGGGTTAATAGTTTCAATCCACGTCTGATAAGGAAGGCGTATGACGAGAGAGTTTCAATGCAAGTTTGTAAGAACAAGTGTTTGTTGAAAGTCAAGACAAACATTGGATTGGTTGTGAAAAGTAAATGAACTTTTGAGTTGAGACAAACAGAAACAAAGTTCAAGATTCTTTGACCACTGTCGGTAATAAATTTAAAATTATTTTCTCAGTTTATAAACGTTTGCTATCTAGAGACATAATAAAATTCGGCATAAAAAATTTGGAAGTAAAGAAAATTGGTTTAAATTATGTATTTCTAATGGAATTTCTATTGTGTGCGGATCTGCTTTGCTGTACGTCACATATCTGACACGTAATCTTGTGTATATTCTATTTGTGCCTTTACATTCGTACTTTGAAGTAGTTGAGCTGGCTTCTGACTTAAGACTATAAATAAGTAATGTAGAAAAAGAATTGTTTAAAATCAATTCCTGCTGAGGTCGGCAAGGAAATTTTTATACACACACACACACACACACACACACACACCACACAAACAAACACACACACACACACATACACACAATATTAATTGGGTTTTCCCTCTTTTTTCTCGTTTCTAATTTATGAAGCTGATGGTGGCCTATAAGTTCTCATTCTATCAACTTCATGTAATGTTTTAATATTGCAAGGAACCTTTCTTATAATTTCATATACATCTTGAAAGTAATTTTTAGCTATGGGGCGTTAGCTCAGTGCTAAAAGTACTGGTTTTTAAACATGTAAATCCACAGTTCGAATCCGACTGGGACATCAATTATTTTAAATTTAACTAAATGAATAAATAGTTTTAAAAAATGTAATTATATTAATTTTCATCTGCTATAGGGCTTAGAAAATATATTTGAACTTGATTGGATGAAGAAAACCCTATTTTATTAACGATTGAAAATTTGTACAAGATATATATAAGGAGAGAGTGAACTAATAGAAGAAATTTAAAACTAATTAATAACTGCACACAAACTCACATAACAATATACCTTATTATCATACGCGTTTCAGTGATTTATGTCATCATCATCAGTGACACTACTACAAATGTACAACTGGAACCAAGCAGATGACGCATAGCACGTCTTGTTGATAGATAAAGGTTAGGACCGAATCTGGGTGGGGCCAGATTTACGCCTCGGTTTATATAAAATGTTTTAGAATAAATAATAAACAATGTTTACAGGAACTCAAATACAAAAAATAACTCTTACATTTTGAAACGCATCCTTTACGTGAAAAACAAATAAACAACGTTTCATTATAATAATATAGAATTTGAATTGGGCTTGATTTATTATTAACAATTATATATTTAAATCTATTTATAAATAAGTTTACCCAAGCATCTAGTTCTTTAAACTTTCTTACATTCTTCATTAAGTTTACATCATCACTTTTGAATACATGGTTCTCTTTTAAACAGGGCTTCGCCACAGTTGAATTTTCTGGCCTATAATATTTTATATGGGAAAAATGTTCTTTAGCTCTATTTTTTATACTTCTCTTAGTTTGCTCTCTGAATTTTATTGGACATGTTTTACATTTTAAACTATACACTCCTGACTTACCTTCACTATTTTTGGCTTTCAAGCAGATGTTTTAGGACATTACCCGCTACTAAAGTTAGTTTGATATTACCTTTTTTCCAATGATTTTTCCCCTGTATTGGAAATTGGTGGATGATATGCCATTTACACCCAGTTTTGTTCCCTGCTATTCGATAAATACTCCTTGTGTTAATAATTTTCTTCCGTATAATTTTTATCGTATAATATCCACAATAATATAACTGTAATATAATAAAGTATATTGTTTTGTGAGTTCGTGTGCAGATATTTATGTCCATTCAGTGACCATACTGTCGGTATCGCTGAAAGTGTAATATCACTGTATGACTCTACAGACTAGAGAATCTTAGGCGCTAAAGTTTGTATTATTTTCAGTCGCAGACAATCGTTACATTTCCCCCCTTGTAATTTAGTGTTACTGGTGCCAATTTGTGTCGGAGCACCTTGGCGTCAAGTGTGAAAACCATAAACATTTTGTGCGAATAAACTGGAGAGTGTTGTTTCCGATTCATGTTCATCATTGGTTAACCGTCCGTTAAGGATTAGTGCTGTGAACTTTGCACAAAGCACTGTGTTAATCTGTCCTTACGACTGTGATAACATTAAATAATATAAAATTGAAGCTTACATTTAAGTTTTGATTGCGCGAGATTACAGAGCGCAGACGGTTCCAGCCAATAACGATGCTCGCGGCGCGGCAGTTAGGTTTAATGCTGACTGCTGGATGTCGAGATAAGCCATGGTCGCCGAGTTAGGACTTGCTTTATCTTTATCGAGTCGTACTCCATTATTGCCGCAGCTACAGACCGACAAGTGATTGTAGGAACCCCCCCCCCCTCTACCTCATTCTGTTACTACCTGTAACTTGTCCTAACTAGTTACTTGTTTAACTTAATCAGATTCACTAGTTTCTTATTCTAACTGTAGCCTCATTAAGGTATATAAGTGGAATGCAGATTTTAATAATTACCATAAGACGACTTTTTTAATCATTGATGGTTCGTTGGTTGATGAATAGGATATACTGTATAAAAATTAAAATAATAGCATAACGTTTGTATCCCATTTTACAATACTAGGTTGTGTTTTCTTGTTTGCTTTATTTTTACCATTTTTCAATTCCTTCGATTAGTTCACATACCCCTTAGATATATTTTGTTCAAATGGTCAATCGTTAATAATATACTTTTTATTCATCCACTCACGTTACATACATTTTTAAATGCATTTTGTAAAACTTGTAATGAATGACACTTGATGGCAATAAACGTTCAAATATTAAAAATATTTAAAATAATAAACGTCCAACTAAATTTAATGAAAAAAAATTAATTTTATATGGGAGAAAAACTTTTAATAAAAGCGGCAAGCTATGCAATATAGTTACTCCCACCCATTTGGCTTAAAATAACATGATTTCATAAAGCAGTTGATTTTGTATTATAGATTATGTGGTTGTACAGCTGATTTATTTATACTAATTGCAATTATTTATGAAAAAGAAAGTAAAATAAAATTTTTCTTTGTTGAGCTAAGTAGGAATTCACTTTAAAAATTCTTTATTTAAATTACTTGTTTAATAATTATCATATTTTTTACAATAAAATTTAAGTATTTTATATAAAACAGTAAATTTGATTTATAGAAATATGTATACATTGTTAATAGTTTATTTATTTTTGTGTAATATAATATAATATAATATATATATATATATATATATATATATATATATATATATATATGGTGTGTGTGTGTGTGTGTGTTTGCGTGCGTGAGCCACAGTTGAATACCACTGTTCTTTCGTTTAAGTAGTCGTCAAACATTTTAACCAGTTATTCTGGTCTATTTTTCTTCTGTAGTGCATCAAGAATATCGCTCCACATAAGCGAATCGAAGGCATTCTTTACATCTATGGCGATCAAAGCGCAAAATTCTGCTTTCCCTCTCGTCTTAACATTGCGTTTACTGGCTAATTCAATAACCAGTTTTACTGCATCAGTTGTGAACTTTCCTTTCCGGTAACCGAACTGCCTATGTGATAGGCCATCTGATCTTTCCTCTTTTTCTAATCTTTTTCAAATGGGTCCCTCCAATAATTTTCCCATAGTATCTATTAGACTTAGGGGTCTGAACGATGAAGGTTTGTCAATGTGTTTATTCCCTTTCCTTAGCAGCACCAACTTTTGTTTTACCAACATTTGTAGAATATCCCTTTCCTTAAACAGACATTAAAAGCAGTTAATAATATCTCAGGATACACTTCTGACATCTTTTTCAGTATTTCATTTTGTATTCCATCTAGTCCGGGAGCTTTATTCATTTTAAGCTCTCTTATTACCTTTTCAGGTTCAGTGAGGCTGATACCTTTATTTCTTGGTAACTGTGTTACATGTACTCTATTCCTTATGTCCTTGTAGCATATAGCCTTCATTGTAGCATACAGCTTGCAACTGCCAAAGTCACCGATTCAAGAAATATGGTAATAGTACAGAATATGAAACTAGGCCAAATAGCCTATTCTTGAAATTATTTTAAATTAATGATATACAAAATTTTAACTATAAGGAAAAGAAGCGTAAACAAATTTTCTTAAAACTAAATTAGACAAACTGTGAGTGTTAAAATGTATTATAAACAAACATAACTCTAAATAGGCCAAATCCTAATCGACCGGTTTAAATTAAACAGTAGTTGTGTAAAAGTGACTGGATTATTTAGGCCAGGTATTTTATCTTGCTTCCGCAATTTCTTGGTTATAATTTGGTAAGCCAAACCCCACGGGTCGCTTTCTATTTTTGCAATCAGACATTCTCAGTTAAATATTCATTTATTACAATGACAAACATATCTCCAACAAGAATATTTATAAAACCATAGACTATCCTGGAAGTTGGACTATCAATGTTGGTTTAGCTGTTGGCGGAGCTCTATTTATAGATATCAATTTATATTAAAGAAAGGCTTCGAGTGTCTAGTTTCATAAATATTTTCGTTGACGAAACCCTAGCATTAATAAATATAGACATGCAGGTGTGTGTGTATGAGTATCCTTGGGAGTGTTTGTGTGTGTGTGGCGTGCGCGAAATTTTTCGCTTTTACCGTTTCTGGTTCATGATATGTTTACTGTAAGTTACGGGAAGAAATGACCATTGTAAAATAGGCGAAACAACAGGAAATAACAGGAACGTAACTTGGATCCAGCTAGCATATTCATTAATGAGGATTTTATGTGTGTTCACATAGTAAGGGTTCGAGTTATGTGACATTAGTCGTCCTTTATGGTTCTTACAAGATGAGATATTTTAACGGGATTTTGTGTTTAAAGAACACTTAAATTCGCTAGGACAAGGCAATGCCGTAATAAAACGGCGTTACGACTTAAGGCAGCTGGTAGTGGCTATTTTTGGCAACGCTGGGTTGTAGCCTACTTTAATTTATTTGCGTTTAAACCAACGTACAAAGTAATTATATTTTAATTCCTCCTATAAAAGTACAAAGTTGCAAACTTCTCAACTACTTTAACCCGGTACTCCGGTCGTTTACCGTCCTCACACCTCTTTATTCGTTACAGATCAAAGCGTCACACTACGGGTTCGCTTGTCCTATCTCTTTATGCACTTCGTGTAATAGGTTTTTATTATTTAGGGTTTCCACTCAATTCTTTTGTTTCTACATAGTTTCATTTAAAAATAGTATGTGTGCGCGAGTGCGTGTGTTGCGACGGGTCGCTTGGTAAAACATTTTGAAACAAGCTTAACCGGCCTATAACCGAACCCTATGCTACCACGTGCCAAAATTTGCCAGAGAACAAGTCACTGGACTTTATTTAAAAAACCTAACTTGCTGAGATTTAACAGTTTAGGCTTTCGTTCCCGGGGAATTAATTCTTTTAAAAGCATCCTCGGCTTGGTGACCAAATGATAGGATTATTTTAAGAAATTTGCTTAAATAATTAAAGTTATTACTTAAGTTGCAAGTTAGTAAAAACCATTGTTTTTTATTTTTCTCTTAAATTAAATTTCTGTTACAGCACAGGTTGTAAAATGCAAAAATTAGACACTTAATTTTTCCTATAATTTTCTTACCCTTTTTATATGTGTATTCAAACTAAATTTTTCAGATATAAATTTATTATATATAATAGAATTGCTTGAAACATCGACAAATAGTGCTTGTTGGTTTTTGAATTTTTGATTTAGGTTTAGTTTAGCTTTTATCAAGATTATTGATATTTTTAGATGTTAGTCCACAAACATAACACCCCTTGGTCGAATAAGTATAAAGTAAATCGCAATTAAATTTTTTATAACTAATATTTATTTCATACCATATAAATATAAATAACTATTGATAATACGGGCGTATAATAAATTATATATCTTCCATTTTATAGAATAACGTTTATTAAAACTTGTTACATTCACTCACTCACTCTCTCTTTCTCACGCACACACACAAGCGCGCAAAAAAATCATGTTGGAATATTTTTTGTTGTTACTCTAGCTAGTTATTTTTCCTGATGATGCTGGTACTGTTTTATCGGCGAAAAGCTTTGAATATTATTGAAATATTTTATATTTATTAACTATATTACAAGAAAACATATCACCATATTTAATATATTTTAAATACACACACACACACACACACACACACACACACACACACACACACACACACACACACACACACACACACACACACACACACACACACACACATACACTATCACTCGCACGCACATAAACAGATTAGACATTTGATAAAACTAGTTAATATTCAAAATAATAATAATAATAATAAATTAGATATACTAAGGACAGAGCCGACAATGTGCTAAACAATTGTATATTTCAGTTAGAGTAATAATCCAGTCTTGGTTACGTGTTAGCAAAAGAAGGGTGAAGATTATTTCTGAGGTTCAAATAGTTCTGGAAAACCAAGGAAATTATGGGGAGGTTAACTTCTGGTAGAATGTGGGAACTGATAAAATTTGGGTGTAACGTGAGAAAACACAAAACAGAGAAAACCGCTGGCAGAACGTTATGAATTCGAATTTTTTAAAAGTTAACTCTGGTTAAAACACATAAGGGAGGGCCAGGGGTAGAATGCTTTTTCTTAATAAGTAAAATCATCGGGCAAACGGAGCTAATTTTGGGGAACATATTGGGGTTGAGGGAAGTTTAAAAAAAATGTTTTTAAAAGGGTAGTTATGTTTAGAATAGTTAGGGGAATTATAAGAGAAGTTATTAGTTATATTTGTAAAGATTTTATAAAAGTGCTACGAGTAATGAATTAAACAGATATTAAAGAGAAAGGGGAAGAAACGTTAGGTTGATTAGTGTGCAAAGTGAAGCGAAGAAACTAACCGCCAGCAACCAGTGAAGCCAGGAACTAAGTACAAAGGTTTCTAGACTAGATTCAGCCAACAGAAATTTTTATAACTTAGTATATTCATTATAAATTTAAATTCATTGTCTTTATAAATTTTACTCAACTTTTTTTATCACCACTTCTACTTTATAGAAGATCCCAACATAGAAGACCAGAAAGAGAGAGAGAGAGAGAGAGAGAGAGAGAGAGAGAGAGAGAGAGAGAGAGAGAGAGTGTAAGAGAGAGAAAAAGAGAGATTGAGAGAGAGAGAGTGAGAGAGAGAGAGTGAGAGAGAGAATGAGAGAGAGAGAGAGAGCAATCTAACACTGTATTTATCATATCTTGTTCTTAAGCACCAAAAGCGTGAAGAGTCCACCTTTATAGTAATTTTAATACTAGTTATTCAATCAAACTTTGTCACTGCATCATATTAATGTATTTGAAAGTATAATTTGTAATAACTGCGTATCAGTGAAGCTCGACAAGCACCGACACCCAATCAAACAGCTTTCACAATTATAAAAAGTAATAAAAACCTTTTTCAAATACTTTAATTTTTCTGTTGAAAATACTAATTAAAATGTCTATGAAGAAGTACGTACCTTTATTAGCAGCTGGGTAGTAGTTCAAATAAATCCCACTATCCGAAATGTCAATAAAATGGCTAATTGTAAATAGACTCTGTATCAGGAAGATTGAAATAACCGCGTAAACAAACCGCGAGACTTTATAACTTAGGCACTCAAAATAGGCATCACGTGACGCGCCTATTATTGTGCAGTAAACATTTCCATTGTCAGAGGAATTAAAAATATTACCTTTTTGTCCAGGATCTAGGTGTATATAAAGCCTAAGAAGCTTTTACAGCTTAATTATTTCTGCAGTTCTTTCCTAATGGTAGCTCTCAGAAAGAAATAAAAGCACAGTTTCAAAAATCGACGTAGTAACGATGTCAGTGTTGCGAAAGAACAGTTTGAACTCATTAAAAAATATATAATATGCTTAAATTATAGTTTTCACGTTTTCTCTTATAAAGCACTACGCATAATTTTTACGCTATGTATCTCTCTTGGTATTCAGTCGATAAAAAGATTTATTCCCTTCAATAAATTATCTTTAAACAATATAAAACAAAATAAAAAAAGGAACAGAATCGTGCTGTTGAATGTTTACAGCCATCAGATGAGAATTTGCCGAGTAGACATGAACACTTTAATGTTACAAAGTGCTCCACCCAGCTAGTTAGTTAAAGTCCTCATTTTAGCGGCTTAACTCAGTGCAAGTAATTAAATAAATTTACTAAGAGATTTGTCTGGCAGCTGGAAATGGATTTGTCTTATCAAGATTTAATTAGCAAGAGACTGGTCTTGAATTTAATTCTTACAAATACAGTTTTCAAAGTTTCTTTGACTCTGGGGTAAGCGTCCACGTTATAATTTTTCATTATCATCATAACTCGGTTTCCCCTCTTTCCGAGTGGAAAGTTTATAATGAAGGCGCGGACCCTGGGGAGCCCCTTCTATTTATCTCGCCCACCTGCATACTTCCCTTCCAGGACTTGTCTGATTCTCTTAATTCATTACACCTGACCCAGATAGCGTTGCGAAACAATGCCTAGAATCTTTTGCTTTCCCTTAAGAATAACAGGCTCATTAGAAGTAATACGAGGTGGAATCCGGGGAGACAGAAGGCGTTCTTTGTTAAACTCGACACTTTATTGCTCTCTCTAGAGACTGTGTTTTTACTCTAATGATCACTCCGCTACGTTAAACTTATAATACACTCACTGGGACCCAGCAGGAATGTTTCTGTACTTGTCAGCTCTCTTTGCATAAGTTGTTATACCATCGGAATATTTTTGCTCTCTTTGAAGTAAGTTGTTTACGCCATCTCGATACATTTGCTCTCCTTGCGTAGGCCTAAGTTCTTTACGCCATCGCGATACATTTGCTCCCCTTCCATAAGTTGTTTACGTCATCGTGATACAATAGTTCTCCTGGCATAAGTGGTTTACACCAACACGATAAATTTGCTCTCCTTGGATAAATTGTTTACGCCATCGCGATACATTTACTCTCCTTGCATAAATTAGCCATCCTTGTTTACGCCATCCTGATACTTTTGCTCTTCTTCCATACGTTGTTTACGCTATCGTGATACAATGGCTCTCCTTGCATAAGTGGTTTACGCTATCGCGATACATTCGCTCTCCTTGCATACGTTGTTTACGCCATCTCGATACATTCGCTCTCCTTGCGTAGGCCTAAGTTCTTTACGCCATCGCGATACATTTGCTCTCCTTCCATAAGTTGTTTACGTCATCGTGATACAATAGCTCTCCTGGCATAAGTGGTTTACGCCAACATGATAAATTTGCTCTCCTTGGATAAATTGTTTACGCCATCGCGATACATTTACTCTCCTTGCATAAATTAACCATCCTTGTTTACGCCATCCTGATACTTTTGCTCTTCTTCCATACGTTGTTTATGCTATCGTGATGCAATGGCTCTCCTTGCATAAGTGGTTTACGACATCGCGATACATTCGCTCTCCTTGCAAACGTTGTTTACGCCATCGCGATACATTTCCTCTCCTTGCATAAATTGTTTACGCCATCGCGACACATTTGTTAAAATGGTAGCAGTTCAGTTTATACCACGACTTTGGTATGATTGTTTAAAATTAGAAAGGCATTGTCAAACAGGCTTTGAAAGGTTCTCACTCTTTAGGCGCAATTAGGAGCTTCTACAGTTTGTCATCGTACCATAATGCTCCGAGTAGCGAGTACGTACCTCTCGTCTTTCCGGTTTGGAGTAAACCTATTTCAGGTAAGCGGTCTCCCCCAACGTAATAATTTCCCGCTTTTCCTTGTACCAGGGGATGGCTATTCTCTCTAAGCCCTTCCCTATTATTCTTCTGTTACCAGATGGTTTTATGTTTTTTCCTTATTGCTATGTTATTTCCTTAATCTTTTGTATATTCACATTCTTCAGCAGGCTTTGAGGCCATAGTAGTCACTCTGCCTTAAAACTACAAAGAAACCATCACACGCTTCAAGTCATGTTTATTTAGGCACTCGCATGTACAATTTTTGTGAATGATAATAAACCGTTCATATGCGAGACAAATTCTTCATCTTAAAGACGACGTTTTGACAACTGATTTGTTGGTTTTATCGTCAGTTTTACTATGAACGTAGTCCTTCTATTAACCATGAATATTGCATCATATAAGGACTACGTTCCTAGACGCACTTGCTAAGCGATAAATCTTTTATCAGATCGAAGGCTTTAGAATAAATACTTGACTCGCTCATCATCAGTTTATTATCCTTTTTTGTTTCCATATTTTTTCATCCATCCTTTATTTGAAAGCAGAGAGGCCTAAAATAGCGCTTACTGACGAAATGGCAACGCTGCATTAACTCGTTCTACTTAGCAATACCTTTCTAATTTTATTGTGATTCAATCATAGTACAAGATTATTTATTTATGAGAACCAGATTACCTTTTTTAAGTAAGTATTTCCTTTCTACACGTAATATATATCAGGGGAAACGTCTTCAGAAACACAAAAATAATAAAAATTTGTGACATACTAATGCAGAAAGAAAGCAACGTCTTCAGAAACACAAAAATAATAAAAATTTGTGACATACTAATGCAGAAAGAAAGCAACGTCTTCAGAAACACAAAAATAATAAAAATTTGTGACATACTAATGCAGAAAGAAAGCAATGCAGGGACGTATACCAACATGTAAGGCACTTAACTTCACCATCTATAAAAACATTATACACTATATTTACTACATTGAGGTATAACTACAACATATCCTGTTAGATGCTATGAGGTAAACTGTTGAAAACGTTAATCACGGTCTCCTTGCAGCAATGCAGGGACGTATACCGACATGTAAGGCACTTAAATTCACCATGTATAAAACATTATACGCTATATTTACTACATTGGAGTATAGCTGCAACATATCCTGTTGGATGCTACGACGTAAACTGTTAATCGAAATCGTTAATCACGGTTTTCTTGCAGCAATGCAGGGACTATACTGTAACGGGTCAATCCCTTTTTACTGGGGGTAGGTTTTTATCTTTATTAAAAAAAGTGTTAATTACTAATTAACAAATTAATTAACCTTACTTACCAGGGGCTTCTAGTTCTCCGTCATAACTCAGGCAGATACTGTCTGTCTATGACGGTCTTCTAATCTTGAAGGTAGAACTAGGTTATTTGAAATGATAATTTAAAGCTTTAAAATACAAAGTTATACAATTTATTAATCAATGACAAATTACAAAAGAACAAATGACACCAATCTGTCGAGTAATTTACTTTGAATTACTGCTAACTATTCCATACATTTTAATTACTTGTTAACTTTTAAAATTTATATTTATCGAGAAGGTAGTAACTTAAGTTTTCTAATTAAATTTTTAGAAATGAATATTCGAAGGACAATTTCTACCGTTCATGTGTTAATCTTTTATCATTTAAAATTCTCAAGTTAGTTAACATTAAAATACATTTTCTTTATTATTATCTAAAACGTACATGGTTGTGCACTTTACTTGTAAAACACTTTAATACATATAATTAATTACTGCACATAGCTTTTGCACACTTAACACATCGCTCCTACAAATCAGCGCTCTTAAACAAAAATGATATAAACTTTTACTTATTTGAAACACATAAATAATCGCTTCTGACTTCTTCTTTTGTTGCGTTAATAAAATTTGGTACTGGCCTTGACATCTTAAATTTTGAATACTGGAAGCTTATAAATTTCTAAGTTATGTCCGAAAGTGCCATCTCGTCCCTCTCGTTCAAAGACTTTTAGTCAAGTGGGGTCATTGCAAGGACGCGCTAACTGAATTTCCCACCCTTACTTATTATTTTGAATATTCTGATTGGTTCAGAAGTATCACCTCATGCTTACGTCACATGGCGTGAGGTGGCTAATTACCTTAAGTTACTAACTCGTACGATATTTTTCTATCTCGCCCGCTAGGAGCGCTTACTACCTACGCTAGCTTCACAATGTGCACCAATAAAACAAAAATTTTCTTTTATTTGGGACGATATAATTATGAAATAAAAATTAAATATATAAATGAATTTATATGTAACACCTTATTTTAAAGAGTTTTACAATACCAACATGGAGGCGATTTCACTTAGCAACAAGTTGATGTCTTAGCAGACTTCATTATTTTGTTTAGCAATCATTCATAACCGGGTACTTTGTAGCTATACAGTAGACCCACAGTATTCGCGGTTGACAAAATTGCAGGATATCCCGCTAATATGTATCGTATTTTAAAAAATTGCGACAAGAAAGACAGTACCGCTACTGCGCAGGTTGTAGGATAATGTGTTGGCGCAGTAATTACAGATATGTGTGGTAATGTGATATTGTCTCAATAACACATGGAATTAACGGTGAAGGATATTAAGACATTAACAGTAAACATATCGACAATCTTTTAAAAAAAAACAAACCAAAATTTGACGGAAGAAGAGCTGGAAGAACTAATTACCAAATCTGCCCCTATCGGATAACAAAGATGGAAAAATCGTAAAAAATGTATCGCCCAAGTTAACAATAAAATCTGTCGGTGAATTGCATGTTTAGGGTAACTGTTAGCTGCATCCGTTACTGAAATTGATCCATCTTTAGAATGGACATTAAAATTTAATCGAGAGCTGGAAGGAGCCCTATCGCCATATAAAGATATGTGCAAAGAATTAGAAAAAAATCGCGTACAAAATAAAAAAACAAGTTTCTTTAAAATCAAATTAAAAGTGATTAAAGATTATTTGTCTAAAATTAGGTGTTTAAAAATGTAGTGAACAATAAAGAATACGTCTGTCTCTGTGTGTGAGAGCACATATTTAATAGAATTTTCGTGTTTTCGGTTTGAAGGAAAACTTAATTAACAATAAAATATTTATGTAATTATCTAGTACGTAAATATATGATACTGTATTATAAGTGTACAGTGTAGCTTTTATTAATGTTAATTTTTTTTTATGTGGAACGTAACCCTCCTCTTTCCTTATACAGTTGGTTTCACTACTCCTGGTAAGTTCGGGGAACGTAACCTCTGCGAATAACGAGGGATCTCTGTATTCTAATCTATTGACGCATAGTGCTCTCTCAATAAGTATGTAATAGAGAACCATTTAGATAATGGCAATAAATGTACAGTGCTGGGAATATAGGAGTTTCGAATATGTATATTATTCGTATGTAGACCTAATTTAATCTTTCAAACTATTATTTATATATAAATCTATCTGAACAAAGTTCCATTTGAATGTAAACATTCTCTAAACGTAAAAAAATCGATTTTTTCGGAAATAATACATTTAAATGTAAAATATAATGAAACATACATTATTTAAAATAAGAAAATAAATACTTAATAAGGTATATATTAATGATATGTAAAATATCATACCATGATGTATAATATATTAATAATAAGGTATATTTGTAGAAGATATTTTAACGAATATGATTTCCCGTTCTGAATAACGTTAGTGTACAAAATACACTGCATTCGAAATTGCTTGCGATAAATAAGGGACCTCATAGAGCGACTCTCGTTTGGTTAGAAGCGCTCAGGACTTTATGGTGATGCGGAGGCGTTATCTTGCCCGAGGAGGATGTCCTTAGTAAATTACAAGACTTGGGCGCCTTTATTAACACTCAGCGGGGTGGTTTTACCCTAGTTTAGTAAACATAACTTCAAAGCGGGACGGGTTTTCCAGACATTGATTGTCCAATTATTAACACGGTATGTAATCTAGATGACTGTCCACAATTTGTCGGTTCAGTTTTATTAATATTGCAGAAAATTAATTTTTGGAAATGATTTTTTAAATTTAAGTAGTGAGACACTAGGCATTTTTAGTTAGATTGCGAAATAGTTAGATTGGGACATTTGAATTATGTTAGAAAATGCAAGAAAATACAACTATGTTGCAAATGTAAGGAACATTCACATGAAAGCAAAAGTAAAGAGGAATATAAAATTATGAAAAAGAAATGAAAAAAAGGATGCCACTGGTATTGGTGATAACGAAAAAGAAGTAGAATATAATACGTCTCGTGACGTATTAAGAAGAGATAACGTAGATTAAAAAAGGATGATGATAACATGGGATATAACGAAGATTAAATTTCAGATTAAGTTTAGGAGAACGATGAAGAAATATTAGCAAACCAAGGAGTTGACCGTGACAGTAGACAAAAGCATGGAATAACAAACATGAAGTTGGCAAGTACATTGAAGAGATATTAAAAAACGAAGAATAAGATAGTTGAAACATTAGATAAAAACATGGAATAAAAACATGAGGTTGGTAAGAATGATGAAGACATATTAGCAGACGAAGAGTATGATTGTGACAGTAGTGAAAAACATAGAGTAACAAACATGAAGATGTCAAGATGACTATGGAGACATATTAGCAAAACCAAGAAGATGACTGTGACGCGGTAATATAACTGGTTTTGTTTTTTATTATTTATGTGAAAGTAGCAGAGTACCCGTCCTTCGTACGGGGTTGACGAATATTTGTATTGATTTAAAATGTATTTGTATTTGGGCTGAGTTTAATTTACTGAAATTAAATCCCAATAAATTAATCAAACTATAGTTTATAAACTTTACCGATTATTGTCTAGAAAAACCAATCGAAGGAAAAGCTGGTGCTTGTAATATGATATTTGTAAAGTATAACTAACCGTGAAAGCTGATTAACAGCAAACATTTACTATCACCTGTTTAATTGTGTTTAAAAGTGACTTTTAAAGGTGATTAAAAACAGCTTAATATCAGCTGATCAAGCCAAGTATATAATGGAGTATAGACTTTTGAGTGTTATGGGAGTTTTCAAGGCAAGTGGGGTGGTGGCCTGATAGAATTTCTAAATAAAAAAAGGCGTATATGTTAAAAGGTAGAAACCCTAAGAACGGGAATGTAAAATTTCAGCTCAATGGGTACAGTAGGTTTAACGTGATTAACACACCCACGCACACACACCATTCGATTTTTATTTAATAGTATGGATATAATTTTTTGAGAAACTAATTAATTAAGAAAATGTACGTTTTCTATCTTTGTGTATGATTTTTCACAAATGTCTGGTATTTTTATCAACGCAAAATGTTTTTGTACTTTATAAGTTTCTTAATGATATTACTTGGTAACTTCAACGTGGCTTATATATTGAAACTCATATATTTTTGTAATATGTGTTGGGGAGGGCACGTCGCACTTACAAGGCTTGTACAACAGGCGAGGGGTTGCAAGAGGAGCGTGTCTTTGTTACCAAGTTGCCCACGGAGCTCTGACTTGAAAATAGTTAACCAGTTTAGGACGTGTCGGCCATAACGACGAGGAAACTTTGTCCGCGACTCCAGTCTCCCATCTCACATTCCGGTCCCCGACTTGCTGTCTTGTTGGAAATTGAAAACACATGACTAATCATTTTCCAGAGCCGAAAACTTTATCCATTTGTGTCTTTGCAGGAGCTACTTTTCTGTAACGTCCGAGCAACGAATTGCAATCGGAGAGCAATGAACTCAGGGTCTTGCACGACAGAGTCAGGAAGTGCACGAGTTTTGTGGATATCTAATAAAACCTTTAAATTGTCAACTCTGATGACGTAAAATGTGTTGTATACTAGCTGCCATGTCCCCCCCTTATCCCTCCGAGTTTGGGCCCTAAGAGCTCTCCCAGGCCTCCTGACAGCCATCTTCTAGTGAGCTGCCTCCGTCTAACTTGCGCATGCGGAGCTATATGTTGGTTTTGTTTGTGTGGTATACGTTTCGTTGTTATGTGGTTTTGAATCGATCAGCCTGTATGGGAATGTGATGTCGCTTATGGACGACATAAAACCCTCTGGTAGAGTATACAGGGATATCACTTTGTATTATTAGTTACTAGCATGAGTATCCTTACATTGTAATATCTAAAATAAAGCCATTGAAAACAAAATATCTTATTGTGTGTAGGGGATTTGCCTGACACCTTGTTTAAATTTTAAACTATCGATTCCATATAAGGTATGTCTTTTTAAAAAAATTTCAAATAAATAAAACCTCTTGACCACAGAAACGTTTCATTTAAATCCTTACGTAGCCCTACATTTCGATGGTAAATCAATCATCTTCAGAGAAAATTATTACAAGAATAACTTATTTTTCAGCAGACGTGTTTCACACTAGGTTAGAGCATTGTTCAATGCTATGAGTCACGGATAAGACTGTTGGTCAAGTGTGTTGTGGTGATGTGAGACTGTGATGTATTATCGTTCATAGAGTAGTTGTTAATTATGTGTTCAAATATAGTATTTGATTTCGAGTGCGTTTTGTCGTTTAGAATATGTTGTGGATAGTATTTGTATATCTCTTGTTTTCTGTTGTGTTTAGTTTGTTGCTTTGACTAAATAACTAGGGAGTTATTCTTGTAATAATTCTCTCTGAAGAAAATTGCTTTGCAATCGAAATGTACATAAGGATTCAAATAAAACGTTTTTGTGCTTAAGAGGCTTTATATATTTAAAATAGAAAATTACGCCACAGTTGCTCAATGTATTTACAACTTTAAATTCCGACATTAAAAATCCATTATGCATTACTAAAACCACTCGGAGAAGGTAATTTTTAAACTGACAAATTTAAATTAATTGTCCGAGACTGAACGTTGATATTTGGTAAACTAACATAAGCTACATTTTTTGTAAAATTAATTCCTATAAAAATATTAGTATTCTTTATAAGGGCTCAAGTATGAAAGTCTCGCTCCCATGTGCCGTGTGGAAACCCCGTTTATTGATTTGTCTCTAGGTCAAATTCAGATTTATGAGTTGTCGCTCCGGAGCGTGTGAGGGCTGAAGTCGTATCTTGGGTTACAAGGCCAGGGATGGATTCCGGCACGAAAATAATCGCTTTGATGTACGGTCGTGCCAATACCGAACGCAGCCGTATTTCATTCGCTTTTTATATTGCTCGCTACGCGAAGCCCTCTTTTGCATACCTTTCTGAATTTTGCACAACTAGTTTTCTAAATGTGCCAAATGCGGTTTCCTTTTACACGATTCGTTTAAATTAAGGGATTTTTTTATTTACGTGTTTAATATTTTCATATTGTATTAGGAGTATGTAGACCTAAAATATCTCACCGTGTGTACATATGTATTTAGTAATGTAATGAGTGTTATGAAGACCGTTCTATATACAGTTCTACGCAAGATAATTTAATAATCTCAATAGATTGGACGTTAAACTGTGATTAGAATATATTTTAAATATAATAATTAGCAATTAGTTTTACACATAGGGTATAGGTATAACACGAATTAATAAATAAACAACAATAACCCTAGCTACAAATATTTAAACACCCTTGATGTACATTTCGCTAACAGTCTTAGCATCATCAGAAGGTTAAACATACTGGGATTTAAAAACTAAAAACCTAATGAATACTCGCAATGGGCATCACTTCCACACCTTTGCCCAGCGACAATAACTTTATTGTTTTTTTTATATTATATTTATTATAATTCAACTTTAGTTTTAATTTATTATCATTTATTTTTATGATTTTATTGATTGTTCATACTGTTTTGTTTTTTTTAAAGTTAGATCTGTCACGATAGGCCAGTGATGGGCGTTGGCTTGTTCCTGCGTGCAGCGCTGGTATTGGATAAACCGGTCAGTGGGCGAATAAGTGGGAGTGGTGACCATTTCGAGTATTCATGAGGTTTTTAGTTTTTAAATCCCAATATGTTTTAACCTTCTGATAATGCCAATAGTGTTAGCAAAACGTACATCAGGGGTGTTTAAATATTTGTAGTAAGGTTTATTGTTGTTTATTTATTATAATTACGCTACTGTGCTCTGTATAGATTTTGTATAACACGATTTCTAATGTGTAACTATAATGCCTGCTCAGTCAGGGAAAGAAAAGGTTTGGTGGCCACCGAGGTATTGTAACGACAGTAGTTTCGGGTAGTATGGTTTTCGGTATTAGGGTTAGGGATAAAGGGTTAGACTCACTTCCAAAGTGCAAGGACGTTTATTTGGGTGACACGGATTGGGTTTATCTTCGAGGGGACAAAGTTTTTGTACTGCAGAAGGACATTGCTGACTGACGTAAGGCTCGTGCGAGCGCGCCCGCGTTCATAAATACATGCATTTTTGTATATGTAATACAAATCTAAGTCTCAAACATACTTAAGAAATTAATTAAAAATTAGAGTGGACCAGAATTTACTCAAGTATTAACCTTTTACAAAATACTAAATAACTTATAGAAAACTTAACTTAAGATAATGTGATGAGGGGACAGATGCCAACATTTTGAGTTAAACCTAACAAGAACTCGCTAATAGTTGACTTAAATCTATCTAAGGAATGTCAGCAAGTAGACTTAATTCTAAAAACAGTTTAAGACGGTTTATAAGCAAAATAACAGTTAAAGAAGCTTTAAAGAGACAAGAAGAGGCTCAATCTATTTATAAAGTGTGAAGTGGTAACATTTAGGGCAAAGTTAAAGACCATATATTGTAACTTAGAAAACCAACCACAAAGGACGCCTATACTATAGTGAATGGACAAGACGGGCTTTGGGGTTAATAATGACTTCAGGTGGCCGAGTCTAAAGATAGGAGGAGGTCCGGTCAAGCTACTGCGGTATAGGCTACCAAGGGCCCGTCTCATAGTTATACCATGGATGTGGGGCCACCCCACACACTGTTTAAACAACTATACATAAGCTAGTATAACTACCAATATAATAGCAATATATATGTATGTATGTATGTATGTATATATGTAATATAGCATTACAGCCATATTAATATAACGTAGAATTTTATTCACTGATGATAACTACACTTTCATTGAAACCCGTATGGAAAAATAAATGAGTGCTGCCAATTGGTGTTCGTTATTATGGAATTATTACCTCTTTATATAGGTTGGGCTCAAAATTTGAGAAGATGTTTAAGTTTTTGTGTATTAATATTAATTTATTCTCACTTGTTGGTGTGGACAGAGAAGCCTATCTTAAACACGCATGTTTCTGAATTATTATACCAACCTGAAAACATTCAAGTAGAACTAAATTTTATTGCTTTTGTTTTCCATTTTAGTTGGCTTATTTCTATAGTTAAGAAGTATTTACGATCTCTTTGGGTGTTGTGTAGGAAGAGGAGGTCATGCAGCTTCTTCAGACAAACAGTCCCTGTTCTTTGGATGTATGGAAATGCTGTATAAATGTAGCTTGAGACGCAAGAATAGGTCTTGTTTTTAATTACCATTTCAAACAAGACGTGTCGATCGCTATCTTTAGAGAAGCGAAAACGATGCAACATAATAGGCAAAAACCAGTAACAATTAAAAAAAAAAAAAAAAAAAAAAAAATTAAGTGAAATAATAAACTATTTGACATTTCAACTTTTACTGGTACAATATAAAACAAATTACTAAAATATAAAAAAATCTGAATTTAAAGATACCCTCTAAAACTAGTATAATTATAAACCAGAAAGAGTAAGTAAACTACACACATGGAATGAAGGGAAATACATAACAAACAAAAACTGTTATTTCAAGCATAAATTATATAGTCTAAATAAAATCTATCATAAACCTACGATACGATATCTTGAAACTCTCAAACGGTACGATAAACATGATATAATAAATTATCAAACTCTACCATAAACCTACCGTGCTATATCATAAAGTTATCAAAATATATTATAAACCTATCATACGCTATCATAAGAAATGATATCATAAACTAGCAAATAATACCCATAAACCTATAAAACTGCATCATAAACCAGTCAAACTATATCATAAACCTATCATTTTGTATCATAAAATTATCAAATGACACCATCAATCTATTAAACTCTATCATAAACATTACCATAAAAACTATATACACTATCAAACGGTACCATAAATCTATCAAACAGTATCATAAACCTATCAGATTGTATCATAAGCCTATCTAGTAGTACCAGCTATTATGTTTGAGCTGTTTGTTATTTACCTATCAAAATATATCATAACTATATCAAACAGTAGGTCTACCATAAAAAAGGATATCATAAACTAATATTTTTATTTAATGTCTGTTAATAACTATTAATTTTTTTAAAAATAAATTGTCTGTGATCTGTTATTAGTCTATATATAAAAAAGCTATCAAATGTTACTATAAACCTATAAAACTATATCATAAACCTATCAAACGGTATCACAATAAACGGTACCATAAACTACCAAACGGTACCATAAACTACCAAACTGTACCATTAACCTATCAAACGGTACCATAAACTACCAAACGGTACCATTAACCTATCAAACGGTACCATAAACCTATCAAACGGTGCCACAATAAACGGTACCATAAACTACCAAACGGTACCATAAACTACCAAACTGTACCATTAACCTATCAAACGGTACCATAAACTACCAAACTGTACCATTAACCTATCAAACGGTACCATAAACTACCAAACGGTACCATTAACCTATCAAACGGTACCATAAACCTATCAAACGGTATCACAATAAACGGTACCATAAACTATCAAACGGTACCATAAACTACCAAACGGTACCATTAACCTATCAAACGGTACCATAAACCTATCAAACGGTGCCACAATAAACGATATCATAAACTACCAAACGATACCATAAATCTATGAAACTATATCCCAAACCTATCAAACTGTATCAACGTATCAAGAGAAATGTGACAACTCTGGAGTCTCTCCAGCTGTACCCTTAGTTCTGATGATAATGCGAAACGGTTCATCCCAGGCAAAACGTGTGCTTTATTTGCAGAATCAGGTGTGTTATGCCAAAACACAAATTATTACTTTGGTAGAGTCAAGTCGTCCTGAAGGCCAGATTAAAAATGAGTTCTTATCGATTGCTTGTAATGGCATCATAACATTTCTCGTATTCAAAATTCCTGTTTCTATCTTCCTAACAAATATTTCACAAGAAA
This sequence comes from Prosapia bicincta, assembly GCA_036971475.1. NCBI lineage: Eukaryota > Metazoa > Arthropoda > Insecta > Hemiptera > Cercopidae > Prosapia > Prosapia bicincta. The sequence goes on from JBAIZL010000002.1 coordinate 259,132,916, forward strand.
TATTTTTAATGTAAAGTGGTTTTCCATCTCTTAAATATGTTCTTTTGAATAAATTATCTTGCACTTTAAACAATCTTAAATTATTTCTCCTCGGCCTATAAACGTTTAAGGAAAGGCCATTATTGGAGGTTTTAAAAAGTATCCGGTTGTATTGGGCGAATAATATAGCTGCATGGAGGGTCGGGGTTGGCTAATTGCGGATCATTACGTTAACAGTGAGCATCTACCTCGTCAACGGGAGCCGAAAGGGAGGGATTGCCTGACTTCGCCAACGAGGACTGGAAAAATCAGAATGATAGATAATTTAAGGTAGATATTTGTAGCTGTTGCCGCGGTGCGAAGGTTTCTAACACTGTAGAGGTTTAGACAGGGTTATATATATATATATATATATATGTGTGTGTGTGTGTGTGTGTGTGTGTGTGTGTGTGTGTGTGTGTGTGTGTGTGTGTGTGTGTGTGTGTGTGTGTGTGTGTGTATATGTATATATATATATATATATATATATATATATATATATATATATAATCTGCCTTAAAGCTTTTAGTTGATAAACAATACCAACATCATCCAGATTTAATTATACAATAAAGTAAGATATGTCATGTGTTAAATTAGAAATTGCATTGTTGTGAAATGTATCTTGTTGCTGTAACATTATAGACATTGAATGTAGTATCAAATTTAGAATGTTTTTGTATTTGTTCATTTATTTATTTGTTATTATTTCTGCATTTATATACTTCGAATGTTTCATATATAAATTAATAAATTAACAAACAGAAATACATTCTAAATTTGACACTATGCTAATGTCTATAATGTTACGGCAACAAGATAAACTTGGCATTTAATATAAATTTAGCAACAATGCTATTTCTAATTTAACATATGTTTTACATCTTGCATTATTGTATTATTCATTCCTGTTGATCTTAGTACTGTTTATCAACGAAATGCTTTGATTAAAAATTAATAAATAATTCTTGTATTTGAATAACCCCAGTTTTTCTTATTACTATACAAGAAAACATAATATATATATATATATATATATATATATATATATATATATACATATTATACTTATATATATTATACACATATTAAACATTACATTACATCGTTAAACGACATTATATGTCGTTAAACATGTCACGTTTATTATTGTGAGAAATAGAAAGACTGATAGTTGTGGTTAGTTGGTACAAACTAACCATGTGGGGTATTAAAGACTAAAATAAAAAAAGTAGGGCATTCTTACGTTTGATGATGATTAAAATTGAATCCATGTAGGGGTTTTTGAAAATCCGTTAACATTCTTTTAAGGGTACAATTTGTAAAATTTGTGCGTGGTTCTCTCTCACACGCACACAGACATAGCCGAGTCAGCGATAAAAACAAACGGAAAGGTCCACAGGAAGAGAGAAGACCGCTGGGAAGTCCCCAGTTAATCAAATAATTCCCCCGAACGTGGCCAGTTGCGGGGAAGGCGCTGAAGATGTCGCAGAGCTCTAGAGCACGGGGCGCGTGAGGGTGCCATGAATTATTGTGTTTGTTTGCAACCCCTGGTCGTAACCTCTATCGAATTCTCTGCCGTAAACGTCTTTTTATTGCTTTCTCTTCTAAGACACTTATTATTTTACTTAAGAAATGTATTTTGGAAGGTAATATTGTCACGTGGTCTACACGCATGAATCTATTTAATTTTACCATAATTAGATATAAATTTATTAAATGGTTTTTAAATTGATTTTTGAAAAATTGTCTTTGGAATATGATGTTTAATTTGTGCAAAAACTTGAAAAATTGTTGAGACTATTTTATTTTATGGATTTAATTCTTCTGTTGTGTGAGAATTATGTACAGTCCTGACAAAATGTGATTGCTTTCGTAATTTAGTTAGACCTATCCATTAGTTTGTAACACTTAATAATTTTATTTATATTTAATTTGTTAGATGTTGAGTATTTCAGTGACAGTGTTACATAGTCAAGAGTTAACCTGCAAAGTTAAGGGAATTCTAAAATTGAGTTTTATGAGAGGTACGTTCAATAAAAAACACTTATTTAGGATTTGAAAATTAAAATTTTATTGAGCACGAGTTGTTATATTTAATGAGATTCATACAATTGTTACTTTCATTTTTAAAATATTTAAACTTTTATAAATGTTTAATAATCGTAATTCTTATAGATCTAATAGTATAGTTATACCACAGCAAGATTGCTTCATTAATTAAATGTATTACAAATCGATTATAAATAAAGATATTAATTCTACATTGGTGTTGAAAATTCCAAATTATTACACCAATAAAATTACACCATAAAACTACACTATAAATTATGTGAATTTACCTTTAACTTTCACATCGACTTAAATTTCGAAACTTGCACTATATAACCGGCCTTAGGCTGATTTAGACAAATATTTAATTGAATGTTGACAGGAAACATTGTATTAATAGTTGATCACTTACCTGATAATAACGTTTGTGGTAGCGCGGGTCTGGATGCTGCTTTTCGATCTTCCATCGGGATAGTTTCGAGCTTATTGGTGAGAAGTTAATAATTGAATAATCTAAAGAGAAAACATAATTACAAGTAAAAGAAACGACTTCTTAAGAACTTTTATTCAAAAAGGAGAAAAACTTTCGATAAAAATTTTCTTTGAATCGCTACATCTCGTAACGTGTCTTGGTTCAATGAAGTGGCGGAAGACGTATGTCGCTTAGCGTTGCACACGGCGACAACTAGGCCTTCTGTGCATTCCGTCTCGCGCATCTCGAACAACTAGCTTAAACATCAACAAATTGCATGTGGATTTTATACATCTCAACCAATCTTTCTGTATACATTTATTATTAATGTAGAATTCACAATTTTTAAATTTTCTTCAAATAATTATTCCGATTTGCTTTCTGAATGCTGCTGTAATATTAACATTATTATAATAATATAACAAGTTACATGGCCTAACGATGGCATCTATTTATTTTATGGTCCGACAATTCGTTGAATGTAATGCTACTACGTAAGCTAGATTTTAAGATAATCTAACTTAAGTTTACAACTTGTTTTAATAATCTATTGTTGGAGCTAAAGAATCATTGATGAAACATCTTCGCTTTACCACCGTTATATACGAACCATTACAAAAGCAAAATTTTGCCATCGAATTAACAGAGTTACTAATACAGTATATATGTCACAGGCAAAGTGATTATCCCAGGCTTTTTATACAATACCTAGGCTATACCTTGGCTAGTAGCTTTTGTCAAAGTCTTACATCAGAATGATTTCGTACAGTTTTACATAGTTGAGCTAGGCTATATATATATTGTCTGGGTATTATATATAATGGCAAAAGTTTATCAGGTTACATATATATCACAAATGAACTTTATACTGAACACAATGTAATTAGATATGAAAATTTAATGTTACTACAATATTTTAACTAACAGTGTAAATGGAAAAAACTTAATTAATTGTCTGGAACGTTTTTTTTTACACATGAACAGGTTTTAGTTTGCCTTTTTGAGTTGAAGGTGCATCTAACGAAACCTTGGCTGTTCAATGAAGATTGGCCTTTAGTTGCACTTCGAAGTTGGTTATTTTGGTCTGAAATTTCTTCAATTTGATGTCTTTTCTTGCATACTGTAAACTGCGATCTTGAATACAGTTGTTTCAAAAACTCCGTTCACAGTTCCAAGTTTATTGAAACCATCTTCTGTCACTTCCCTGACTACTGCCAAGATGTTTCTTAGGTCTCCTTTATCAATATCAGGGAAAGGACACGACGAGTGGGAGTTCTCTATGGACGGTGGGGCGATCGAGGCTTGCTTGTCGCAACCTGCACTTCTGCCTGAGTCATGGCGGACATTGTATAGAATACCCAGGTAAAGTGAAAAATGCAATTTGTTTAATACTTTGCCCCTCAATTTTGGGCAACGTATAATATAATTAGGCATTGTATGGAGTACTGACTTAATACATTGCCTGTAACATAAACAGAGCGTAAGGTTTAACCTTGTCTCTGACCTTGAGATCGCTAGAGTGGACTGGGCTGCAGTGCGGGGTCAAAACCCAACACTTCAGAAAACATCAGTGTCGTGTTTAAAGTGTAAATGATCGTCTCTAATTAACTAAATGATAATACTGTAATAGTTTGATGTAGACATGACCTTCAAATGTGTTGCTCTGCCTCTGTAAAGAAAGACACGCGATTACGAAAGAGGCGATATATATATATATATATATATATATATATATATTTTGCATAATGTTTTCAGTTAGACTAGTGGTCAAATGCTAGAGAAGAACGAGGACACCGTTAAACCGCACACACTGCACATTAGTAATTCTGCTTAGTAATTTCGGTGCTTTTTAGGCTACTTAGTAATTTCAAGAAAAATCAGTCCTATTTAGTAATATAAAAACTGAATGTAAATAGGGGTGTCAAGTTGTAATGTTATTAATTTTAAAGATAAATAATTTGGTTGAAACGTTAACAAAACTTGACTTGAAATTTGTCGCATCTATTAGTTACACTAACGACATACTTTACAGGAAATATATAAGAAAAATGGCGTAGTCATGAATTCCCTGTTCAAATTCTATAAAGTTTGAATAATTTATGAGACTGAAAAAGAAAACATATCTGCAGTGAGTTAGGGAACATCGAGGTTGAATCCAAACAAATAAATTTTGAAATGTATGTGCTCCGTGATATTGGCAGTGCAATAGATCAAGTAGAAGACATGTCGGTTCATACTCCGTGAGTTATGGTGGCAGTGGGGGTGTCTTACAGGAACACACATTTCTTCTGATGCAAACTTTCACCTCACTTTTCCAAAGTCACTCCAGCGTGGTAAATGTCACGACGTCGAAATTAATAATTTGAAATTTAAAATTTTGATGTAATTTGTAATCAGCAAATCCGTGTCAGTTCGTTGAAAAATAGTTTTACAAATTTAAGAATTAAAAATACAATATTTATACATTTCTGCCCAAGAACATTACTTTTGGATACTATACCCCGTTTCAAGTTAAGTTGAGACAAGCCAGGTAGCTGGGGAATTAGGAACTGATTGGCCGATGAATAGGCGGGGACGCCCCGGCTAATACACCCCATTAGTAACGGATTGTCGATTACTCCACCTAAAAACGTTTTTTTAATAAATACGCACTATACTAGAAAAACTTTGATACGGTTTCTTTAATTATCATTAGACAAACAAATGCGTGTTTGTCTCATGTTAATCGGCCCACTTTTAAGTGTGATTACCGCCTACGCTTCGGTAAGTAAAATTTGTAATAAGCTTCAGTTATAAGACTTCAAAACGACCGATTAACATGAGACAAACAAGCAATTGATTGTTTCATAATAATTAAGAACGCCATATCAACGTTTTTCTCAAATAACGCATATTTGATAAATTAACGTTTTAAAGTAGAGTCATGGGCTATCCGACACCAATGGGATGTACTCGCCGCCTATTCATAGGCCGAGCAGTTCCTAATCCCCCTACCTGGCTTGCCCCAACTTACTATGAGACGGGGTATAACGTTTTTAAATAGAGTCATGGGCTATCCGTCACTAATGGGATGTACTAGCCGCCTATTCATAGGCCGAGCAGTTCCTAATCCCCCCTACCTGGCTAGCTGGCTTGCCCCAACTTACCCTGAGACGGGGTATAACGTTTTTAAGTAGAGTCATGGGCTATCCGTCACCAATGGGATGTACTCGCCGCCTATTCATAGGCCGAGCAGTTCCTAATCCCCCCTACCTGGCTAGCTGGCTTGCCCCAACTTACCCTGAGACGGGGTATAACGTTTTTAAGTAGAGTCATGGGATATCCGTCACTAATGGGATGTACTAGCTGCCTATTCATAGGCCGAGCAGTTCCTAATCCCTACTACCTGCTAGCTGGCTTGCCCCAACTTAACCTGAGACGGGGTATAACGTTTTTAAGTAGAGTCATGGGCTATCCGTCACCAATGGGATGTACTAGCTGCCTATTCATAGGCCGAGCAATTCCTAATCCCCCTACCTGGCTAGCTGGCTTGCCCCAACTTACCCTGAGACGGGGTATAACGTTTTTAAGTAGAGTCATGGGTTATCCGTCACTAATGGGATGTACTCGCCGCCTATTCATAGGCCGAGCAATTCCTAATCAGCCTACCTGGCTAGCTGGCTTGCCCCAACTTACTATGAGACGGGGTATAACGTTTTTAAGTAGAGTCATGGGCTATCCGTCACTAATGGGATGTACTAGCCGCCTATTCATAGGCCGAGCAGTTCCTAATCCCCCCCCTACCTTTCTAGCTGGCTTGCCCCAACTTACCCTGAGACGGGGTATAACGTTTTTAAGTAGAGTCATGGGCTATCCGTCAAAAATGGGATGTACTCGCCGCCTATTCATAGGCCGAGCAGTTCCTAATCCCCCTTACCTGGCTAGCTGGCTTGCCCCAACTTACCCTGAGACGGGGTATAACGTTTTTAAGTAGAGTCGTGGGCTATCCGTCACCAATGGGATGTACTCGCCGCCTATTCATAGGCCGAGCAATTCCTAATCCCCCTACCTGGCTAGCTGGCTTTCCCCAACTTACTATGAGACGGGGTATAACGTTTTTAAGTAGAGTCATGGGCTATCCGTCACCAATGGGATGTACTCGCCGCCTATTCATAGGCCGAGCAGTTCCTAATCCCCCCTACCTGGCTAGCTGGCTTGCCCCAACTTACCCTGAGACGGGGTATAACGTTTTTAAGTAGAGTCATGGGATATCCGTCACTAATGGGATGTACTAGCTGCCTATTCATAGGCCGAGCAGTTCCTAATCCCTACTACCTGCTAGCTGGTTTGCCCCAACTTACCCTGAGACGGGGTATAACGTTTTTAAGTAGAGTCATGGGCTATCCGTCACCAATGGGATGTACTAGCTGCCTATTCATAGGCCGAGCAATTCCTAATCCCCCTACCTGGCTAGCTGGCTTGCCCCAACTTACCCTGAGACGGGGTATAACGTTTTTAAGTAGAGTCATGGGCTATCCGTCACCAATGGGATGTACTCGCCGCCTATTCAAAGGGCCGAGCAGTTCCTAATCCCTACTACCTGGCTAGCTGGCTTGCCCCAACTTACCCTGAGACGGGGTATAACGTTTTTAAGTAGAGTCATGGGATATCCGTCACTAATGGGATGTACTAGCTGCCTATTCATAGGCCGAGCAGTTCCTAATCCCCCCTACCTGGCTAGCTGGCTTGCCCCAACTTACCCTGAGACGGGGTATAACGTTTTTAAGTAGAGTCATGGGCTATCCGTCACCAATGGGATGTACTCGCCGCCTATTCAAAGGCCGAGCAGTTCCTAATCCCTACTACCTGGCTATCTGGCTTGCCCCAACCTATAATTTTCTGTTCTCTAGTTTCTCCAAAGTATCCCTTAAATAGTCCTTTTTAGACAATAATTGGCTAACGTTTAACGTTTTAGGGTGTATATCTTTACCCTTAGATATTTCTGAAATTTCCACACACAAGAAGGCCTCAACACGAAAGAACAGTTATATAATGTATTAGATCAGGTTCAGTACGGTATTCTATGATATGAACAACGTGTTTAATATTTTTAATAAACTCATCTTCATTTCTGTTTGAAAGATTGGAGTGCATTTTCTGCCTTTCCTATCATTACTATTATTTCCTCTGTTAACGCGTTTCGGAATGATTCCCATTTTCAAAACTTAAATCGTACTCACATTTAAATAGAGTACGATTAAAGTTTTGAAAATGGAGTCATTCCGAAGATATATATATATATATATATATATATATATATATATATAATGTGTTTAATAAATATCAAGATATGTTGTGCAGTTTTTCGCATTATGATTGGTCTGCCTTCTGTTTGGTTATGTTTCAGCATGTAATGGACTAGTTCGTAGTGCTTACCCATTAGCTCTACCCACAAATGCAATAATATCTCAACAATATAGATACTGATTTATTGGAGAGTTATAGTTTGCGAGCCAAAATACAAGTTTTAACTTATACGAATTTAGAGAATTATACAAATCTAAATATTTTTACTAATTTATCACTGTTGCTTGCGAAAGTCGTAGATCAGCTGATATACCGGTGGTGATACAACAGATGTTTAATCAGTATGATGGGCTTTTAGCCTAAACTAATGTTAATTGAATTTTATATTATTTTACACTTTCTCAACTCAAGTTAAAGATAGAGCTCTAAATTTAAAGAGATTTTAAAAGGTTTAAAAATATTGAATCTTTTGGTGGTAATTTTTTCACATACCTTTATCTAATCGACAATTAGTTTGATATGTACCAAATTTCACTTAATCACTTCATGATTAAATTTATCTCTTGTGAAACACAAATGGCGGCCAAATGGGAAACGAACCATTTATTAACTTCTATTTATTGAACATTTCTTCAGTTTGATGGGTTTTCTCTTTTCCTTAAACTTTCTCGTCACATTTTTCAAACATATTTAGACTTTAATCACTGTTCATGAAAATTATTTACAAAATCGTCACCATTCAATATTAAATTTTCTTCAAAATCATTATCTTTTGTTGCTATGCTATGCTATAGGAATTTTCAACTGATTTTTTTATTCTGTTTCTTAGCAATATGGACTAAACTATAGTTTAAAGTAATTTAAATTCGAAACTAGTCATTAATTTACTACTTTAGAAAATAAATGATTAAAACGTGTGTGTGTGTAGTTTTTAACTTGATGTTTTGTTCCAGGTACGTATCGTAACCAGTTTTCCGGCTTCAGGCTTTACTACGGTAATGTAAGTTCTCTTGTACATTATTAACTTTAAGGTTTATAGTTACGGAGCTTTATTTGCGTATCTCGTACTCTCACGCTCTCGAAGTCTGCCCGTCTTTTGTTAACTGGATCCATTTAAAATTCTTATTTCTGTAAGATTCATTTGTATGTTAACCTCTTATTAGCATCCAAGTGTTCCTATGGTGGTATTTCTGTATAAATCATAAAAGTTTCACGATTGTCACTCTTGATAGGCTCATACTCAGGGGCTCTGAAAATGTGAATGTTAAGGACGAAACGAATAGAAACTACGAATTATATTACTGCGGATTCGTTAGTCTTGGAGATACTTAAAACTACACCAAGACCATAATAAGGGCCATTTGGGTGTTTTTAGTTCATTGCACGGAAAGTAGGTTAAGGTGTAATATGGCTCTAAATCTAGAGAGAGAATTCTGGGACAACGCTAAGGGAATTCCCGCCCTTCCCAACCACGCCTGAAACGCCAGCGGATTCGTCTATTTCTCCAAACATGTGCAGCTAGGCTATTTCATTCTCCATGTTGACGTCTAGTGCGGGCCACTTAACCATGCCACTTGGCCTTGCGAGATTTCTCCTGTTTACCACTTCTTAAAACATGTTACATAATCAGAATGTTCTGTACATCAACACCTTCTGCATCCGATATGTCTACACATATTTCAAGCATGTTTGTTATTTCTTACTGAACTATTCTTATCATGTTTGTAGGAATGTCCCTGTACCTCCCGTCTCGCTTACTGCGATCTCCCAAGGCAAAGTGCACGGTTACGTGGTCCACACTATACAATAAATAAACACTATGAGAAATAGTGGATGGTTTTGCTTTCAGCTCGAAACCTAGCTGTAGTTGAGTAATGTTTTGGGACCAGCCAAACATTATAATTTATTGTCATTTATAAATAAATTGTCAACTAAATAAATAGTTTTGCGATATTCCCCCTATTTAACTAGTCAATTTTCATGGAAGTAGAATAATAATTCAATGATGAATTTTAATTAAAATTTTCCTGTTTGCTTTAAGTCTATAGTCATGCACGCTCGCTCGCTTTCACAAATTGTACAGAATTGTGTTAATTAAAGTAATCACCATTTTGTGTTCAATACATAATCAATGCCGGGTTAGCGTGTATGAGGTGTCACATTTAATTAGACTGGGCTGAAAAATATATGTTTTTTGAAAACGTTTTACAACTAGCATCGATTTCTTCCAACATCCTTTATGTCTTTTTATACACCGTTGCGTACGTAACTAAAATGGTCATCTTCAAAATGTATTGATTACAAGTAAAAAAGCATGTTTAGTCATTTTAGTTGTTTGATCACTCTCACAAAAGATTTTCTGGAGCTCCATGCAAATTTGCGTAGATTTCGTGCGCTATAAACACGCCATTAGCCTATACGTGTCTAGCTGGGCAAATTTCAGTTTTATCGTCATATACATTCAAGTTTGTTCTCTAAAAGCAAACTCATTTTCGTAATAGATCAAAATAGGATTTTCAAGCGCTCTTATTTATTTCAGTATGACATGAAACAGCTCCCTGACTTTAATAGAGAGTAGGTGTGCTTCGGGTAGAGATTCCACATCCCATAAAGCCTTTGTCTTGCACCCATCGATATTCTCATTCCTATACTTTATAGACGGGGTAACTAACATGCATTAAGACACAGAATGTAATGAAGAAATCTGAAGTATTTTTTCATACTCTCGAAATTAGTATTCTTGACGATTAAACGAGCCAGAGATGGCTCAGTATCACTTCTTCGCCGTGTCTTTGAAACATGCACTCGGATTATATGTATACACACGTACGCACGCACGTACGCACACACACACACACACACACACACACACACACACACACACACACACACACACGCCGCTTACACCATAATGTATTTAAACAAGATTCTTACTTTGTATATATGAGAGTCGACTTTCGAGGACTAATTACATGTCCTCATTTTCGAACTTCAATAAAGTCGCAGTTGATACTCGAAAATGAGGACGCTCAGTTGTAATTAGTCCTCGAAAGTCGACCAAAGTAAGTTTCTTGTTTAATTACATTATAATGCAAGTGATAAGTGAATAGAAGAAATCAGTGTTACATTGTATATATATATATATATATATATATATATATATATATATATATATATATATATATATGTATATATATATATATATGTATACAATAAATAAATATATATGTATATGTAATTAATAAATATTTTTGTATTTGAATTACCTATGTTGTTTTAATATATATATATATATATATATATTGGTGATGATGTTGGTACTGTTAGCCAACGAAAAGCTTTGAATTGTAAATTCAATTATAATTCTTGTATTTGTATTTTGACTTATGTTCTTTATATATATAGGGCCTATATTCGTGACGAAAACATGACATGGTTTGTCTTAATCAATGTGCTATTCCTTATTATTATTATTATTACTTCAAAACCTTTGAAGGAATAAGAACATCTTTAGACATACCACTAATATATTGAGAGTTGTGTTTTAAAGATGGAGGTTTCACAAATATACTGTTTAAAACATTTCCATCAGTTACCCTGCATTTAGGTTATACTCTGGGCCAGGCTGAAGCATGAGTCTGACGTTTACACACTGTACCGATAATTACCCAAGTCATTTAACTTAATTATGTACGGGGATGTAACTGCTCGCTACCAACTTATTAACCCTTCCCCCGCACCTCACCTCCCCCACCAGATTTGCCTTGTGCGCAAGGTAACAGCCACGGGTAGAGTGGTGTAAACGTAGCTCTAGGTACGTACGTACATTGCTAACATTACTGACACGCGCAGCAGCGATTTATAAGGTCAGAAATGTTTCAGAAATTAATAATAAAAAAATATAATAGAACATATTTACCACATAGTTTGTCTGTAATAACTCATGTTTAAGCCTGGTAGAAAAGTACGGACATGAACCAGACGGCTGGAGGGGCAGTAGCAAGTTATCTAGAGACATTAACCGATCGACTGGAGGGACAGCAACAAATTATGTAGAGACATGAGCCGATCCCCTGGAGGGGCAGTAAGAAATTAAGTAGACACATGAACCGATCGCCTGGAGGGTCAGTAACAAATTAAGTAGGGACATGAACCCGTTCCATGGAGGGACAGCAACAAATTACGTAGAGACATGAGCTGATCCCTTGGAGGGGCAGTAACAAATTAAGTAGAGACGAACCGACCGCCTGGAAGAGCAGTAGCAAATTAAGTAGACACATGAACCGATCGCCTGGAGGGTCATTAACAATTTAAGTAGACATGAACCGATCGCCTGTAGGGTCAGTAACAAATTATCTAGAGACATTAACCGATCGACTGGAGGGACAGCAACAAATTAAGTAGAGACATGAGCCGATCCCCTAGAGGGGCAGTAAGAAATTAAGTAGACACATGAACCGATCGCCTGGAGGGGCAGTAAGAAATTAAGTAGACATGAACCGATCGCTTGTAGGGTCAGTAACAAATTAAGTAGAAACACGAACCGATCGCTTGGAGGGACAGCAAAAAATTATTTAGAGACATGAACCGATCGCCTGGAGGGGCAGTAGTAAATTTTGTAGAGTCATGAAGCAGTCGCCTGGAGGGGCAGTAGCAAATTATGTAGCGTCATGAACCGATCGCCTTAAGTGCAGTAGTAATATATATAGGGACAAGAACTGATCGCCTTAGGGGCGTAGCCAATTATGTAGGGATATAGAACGAATATCTGAAGGGGAATAGATCGATTTGTAGAGCAGTATCAAATTACGTAGACACATTAAGGGATTATCAGGCTGGGATATGACTCCATCGCCACTAAAGACGTGCAGTCCACGTAATACAAAATTACCTACGTATTATCCTAATAAATTATTAAAAAAATGGCGGTGGAAAATATAAACAGCTCGTTATGCACAGTTTACAATTTGTTAAAGACTGCAACAACAGCAATTAGATATCCCTGTACCTTTGGCCCGTGCTCAGTCATTTATGTAAATCCAAAAGTGTTTAATCTTACCTTGAAGAAGAGGCAATTTTGGAATAGAAAGATTATTTTAATAAACCAATTGTTTATTCTCATTTTGGGTGAAATTTAAGTAATAAATTAATAAAACTTGAGACTACCATATAAGTAAAACTATGTCGAACAACATTTTTATAGCCGTTTTGGGAAAAATTACAAAGCGGGAAGAGCATCCCGATCTTGGCTCCAGCTCCCTAACTCGTACCGGGGATTCGATCCCGACAATCTATTGTCCTCCATCCAATTGTACGGATCTCTAGGAATCTGACAAGATTTTTACTTCCGCTGTACGGAACTTTCCACCCTATTGGAATAGTTAAGGCAGTACCAAAATTATGCGGAAGTTGGGGTGCGAGCCGGAACATGAAATGGCTTTATTTAATGACGTATAAATCAAATGAACTTGAATTAACTCGACATAATGTCGGAATACAGAAAGGCAAAATTTCCCGATAAGAAGGCCTATAAACACTTCTACGCCTTAAAATAAATGCAGTTAATTTGAAGGATTTAAAAAATTAAAATATCCACCCTCTAAACCGACTTAGGTGCCTGATGTAACTTATAACGAGTATTTTCTTCCAACATTTCATTTACTTTTATGATAGTATTTTTGTCATGAAATTCAAAATTTTTAATGATTTTTTTCTCACTATTAATCAGTAGGAGAAAACAAGTAATATGAACAAAAATATTTGTAATTGAATTCCTACTCAGGTTAACAAAGAAAAAATTTGTTTTAGTCCCTTTTTATAAAATTATAACAAATAATATTAACATAACCAATACGAAAAAACAACTATTCTACCACATAATATATACTATTTATTAGGAATATACTGTGGTTGAATTTAATAATAAATACACGAAAACCTCTTAACCACAAACCTTCTTTATATTACCCTTATGTACATTTCAGTTACAAAGTAACCATCCTCAGAGGGATAACATACAAAGACTGATAACAAAGGGATAACAGTCTTTGTATGTTATCCCTCTGAAGATGGTTACTTTGTAACTGAAATGTACATGAGGGTAAAATAAAGAAAGTTTGTGGTTAAGAGGTTTTTGTGTATTTATTACATAATATATAGCATAGACTAATCAGTTGTTTTATGAAAGCATATGATATCACCTATTTTAAGCCAAATGGGACGAAATAGCTATATTGTAAACCTTTAGTGCAAAGTTTATTAAATTAAATATTAATATTTTAAAAAAAACTATAGGCTATTAGCATCAATTGTTTTCCTCTAAAAGTTTAAAAAATGTATTTAAACATGAGTGAATGAATAAAAAGTATTTTATTGACGATTAAAAATTTGAGAAAGCTATATTACTATATCTATATACTTGAAGGGAAATTGTGAACTAATAGAAGGCCTCGAGTAATAGCATATTTAGCGACAAGTGTTTAATGGCTATTTTTCTATAATTGTACAATATTGTCCCACTAACAAAAACCGTAGGCCTGCCTAGAGATAAATGTTGTAACATATTAAGTGACAAACTGAGTGGAAATCCCTTGTTACATATAATACGATAAGCAGCACATAAGAACATTACTTAGTGACGCGTTAATCAAACCCGTCTTAGGCGTATTTAAATTCGTCCTGCGCATCGAATGACTTCCTTCCGTAATAGTAAGAAATGTTAGAAAAGCCACTTTAGTATTTTTTTAAAGGAGGAAATTAAGTAATAAACTATTGTTTAATTTTCATAGGCTAAATCTCTCCTATGATTCCTAAATTTAAACGTTACTGACCCCAGCATTGTCCAGTTGAAGCGTTTAGGAAAATCTCCACCAGTCAGAACTTTCTAACAATCAGTCCCGTCCCTGCACAAGATACGTCATTCCCTATCACGCCTTTACTTCTCGAGCTTAGCCACACCCTCTCAGTAGCCCCACCTACTTTCTAGTAATTGTACATATTTTGTATCTTATTTTTATTCTACTACGCATTCCATTCAAATACTCGCAATTTTTTTTTGAAACTTTCATCTATTATCTTCATATTTTGCAACTGGTATAGCATATTTGTAAATTTCGAACAAAATTATAGGGGGTTTCTTTGTTTTCATACAATATTTGTTTTGTATAGATTTCTACTTCAATTGTGATTTGTTCTTGAATATTTATGGATATTCTACGACATTGGTAAAAAAAGTAAATATGGCAACTTATGAACGATAGAGAGTTATACGGTCCGATAGAAACGTAGAACTTTATAGCAATAAAAGCATTTGTAAGTTCTACCATTATGAATAGAAACAGTTAATTGGACTTATTTCTTAACCCTCTACACAGTCTATTTCATAAGTTACTTTTTCAAGCATAAATTGCTTTCTTAAATGTTGAGAATATTTTAAACTCCAAAACCTTAAACTATATGTTATATCCAAAACAAATCCTTAAAATGTTAAATTTAGTAAATTATTTAGAAAAACTTTAATTATTATAGATTTTTGTAAAATAGAAGTGCTGAAGAAAAACAATGAGGTACATTATTCAGTATAGCAGTATCAATAAAAACTCTCGTTATTTAATAAAATTCCTAAATAAAATTACGAAGCATCAATTACATTTCACAGTAGGCCTATTATAAATCACAGAAACGTTTTGAAACTCGCCAACCCATATAAATATATTATTATTCCCCATGAGGTTAATTGTAAAAGGTTTAATTAACTCATTTCATTGTTTCGATTTTCAAAACGCCTATTATAATAGAATTTAATTATTTAACTTCAAACGGTAATATTAACATGTAAAAACCCAACAATAATGTGCCACGTGTGAAATGATTTGTATAGACTGAACAATCACAAAAGTTGAATCGCATCAAAATATTAAAATAACCTTTCCCGTCTATATGTCACTGTAAAGCCCGTATATTGGTACATCTTACAATTTTACAATAAACCTAAGATTCACCAACTCCCAATAGTAAAAGTTCAAAACTCTTCTGTGATCACAGTTCACTTAGTTTACCATCATACAATCTGCAAATCTCCATGTTTATTTCACAGATACGGTAAATGTTACCTAACCTCACCTAACTTAACCTCAACTAACCTAACTTAGCCTGACCTAAATGGACACGTTCGCTGCTAGAAAGAAAAATTACTAAGAAATACTTTGTTTAATTTTCTCTCAGCATTAACATTTACCAACAATCATTGGTAAAAAAATCCAGGATTTCCCAATCTCTAATGGTAAACACTTACATAACTAGATTTTATTTATAAAATTCTTACATTTACCAACTCGTGATGGAAAATCCTAAGATTTACCAATATATGGGCTTTTACAGTAACATATACAAGTAAATACTAACAGCAAACACATTGTACCACCACCAATGGCAACAATTCTTTCTTTCATAATATCAGAAAGAAGAACTTATCCTCCTTTAAACAGCATTTTGAATTATAACTCTCCCCGGGCCGTGGACAATCTGAATAGCAATAAGGAAGTAAGTGCATAAACTAATTTGCAAATAATTGACGTATTAAAATTACCTGGAGTCGACTGGTCGCTGCCTAGCCACATAAACAATTTTTGGCAATATTTTCAACGACCAAGCAAACACGCAACCCGTCAAAGTAATTTAAATATTCCTTTTGCTGGGCTAGACGATGTTAAATTTATAATTTGAGGGCAAATGCTGCGTATTTTAATAATATTTGTTATCACGTTGCCCCGCCCACTTTCCGCTTATAGACATGCCTCGAGTTTAGCACAACAGAGTTGGCGGGTGAAATGACTTGTTTTTCTGCATCTGTTTATTTGGGGTCTATAGTACATAAAAGTACGAGATGCCATTCTTTCGCTGTAACATTGTCTCTGAGAAGATATAATACTAACGAACTCGTCGCTAAAGTCTTAGGAATACTATATTTGCTAGATTCACAGTAGCAGCAAGGCACCTGTAGGCGGATGACGTCGCTACCTTTCTTTATCCGTATACAGTGTCGTCGTGCTTTGTAAAAACTGCAAGAAATCAAAGATGTTGAAAAGAGAAGAAACCCAGTCTCTCGGCTCTTATCTCCTTTGCCAAAGAATAGTTTCAACCATAAAGTTGGGAGTTTACAGTCCAGCTGATAAAACCTCTACCTCCACGAACCCAACTTCAAACTCGTATCTCCCGTCCGGGTGACTATCGTGAGACCTGGGGGGGGGGGGGGCTTTGTGGCATTACCCGTAGTACCAGTATGTAAGAGTCTGTCGACCTTACTATAAGACCTTGACTGGCACTGAGACGAGACGAACTCCATCAGTGACAGCTGGCCCACAACTCTTCCAGAACTACCCGGGACCAGTAAAACCTTCCAAACGGCCAGATTTCAGTAACTCAATAACCAGTCTGATTAGTTTGGTAGTGCAATCGGACCCTTAGCCACTTTCGGTCGACCTTACCTAAGGGCCGGACCACCAATCTAGGGATTTGGTCCTAGAGCATAACCCTCCCCATTAAACCTTGAAAGCTTTATTCGTCACAAGTCACAACCCGCAGAGGCAAAATTACAAGAGGTAGACTATTCTATTAGTCAGTACCTAATCATGGTTTATGTAAACCATGTTACCGCCATTTCCTAAATAATTGTGGTTTACGTTTACGAATCAATTACACGATATATAATTATAAATTTAACAGCAAAGCAATATAAACCACGTGGGAACTATAACTACTCTTTTCACGTCATATTTTCTAGAAATAAAACAATAGCAAACCAGATTTCCTTTACTCTGAACTCTTTTCAAACATTACTTTCTATATCTGGCCAATTATATACATTGGATTTATTCATCTATGTTCTATACGCAAAACGTATATGTGGGTATATAATATCGAACTTGCCTTTATTCGATGCTAAATTAAAAGGGTACAAACACAATGTGCACTTCAGCTAAACAGAAACAAAGGCATAAATCTGGCCAGCAAGTTAAATAGCACCATTATTTCGTAGCGGCGAGGCAGCCACATTTATACTACAACGAGCTGCATAGATTGGATTTAATGGCTATAATAAGGCGCATTTACAATCAACAGACAATACGGGGCAATTGTACTCTGTCTAGCAAAATACTGTCGCATAGTACGTAGTTCTGTCGATAACATATAGAGTTGCAAACTAAAATGTTTAAAAACCACTGGTGCATTGGCAAATTAGTTATTATTTCTGAAAAATGGAAACTTTTAGAAGAAAATTAATTTTAATACTCGTTTTATTTTTATAGGGCTACATGTTACAATGGTTGATATACATAACAAGGTATTTTATAATTTTTTTCAGCCACTACATTTCCCCCTCTTTTTCATAAATTCCTCTACTTCTTCCCCTGGGATTTCGTTACCAAGCTCTCCTTTTCCTACCCATCGAACTCCATAGCGATCTTGTATACCAACCGGTTTTCTACTCCTCTGGCATGACCAACCACAATAAACTCTTCTCTCCTTCTATAACATGTATTACTCAAAGCTCGACATTTAATCTTGTTTACGCCTTTCCAGAACGTTTCTACACTTCTATGGTTGTCTTATTCTAACACGATTCCGACCCTTTAAGACATGTTAGTAGTTCGCGTTACCATAGTACGCCTCGGAATCCATGAGAGCAAATGCATGTTTTTATATTCTGCATACTTGCTGTAGGAATATGAGATGAATCAACAGGGCTGTCTTGAATAATTGACTAAAGGAATAATAAAATAAATTATAAAAGCAAATTAATGAAAAGTCAACTACAGTTACCAATACTAAGTTGCAGAGCAATTGTTAAGAATTTAAAAATTTTAATATTGTTCACTAACACACTTAGCATCGTCAAAAGGTTGAAAATGAACAGGTTTAGTTATAATCGCCTGATGATGCTAACTTTGTTATAGAAATGTACTTAAAGATTTTATAATTGTTTTAAAATTTGTACGTAAGGGTTGGTAATTGTTAATGAAAACTTTCAATGTCAAAACTGATAATAGAAAATATGTTATATATATATATATATATATATATATATATATATGTATATATATATATATATATATATATATATATATATATATATGTATATATATATATATATATATATATATATATATATATATAATAAATTAAAAATATTTCAAAAACGAATACTTTTAATGGATATATTTATTCAGAGCTTTTCGCCTTAATACAGAATTTTGTAAAAATATTTTATTAGATAATTATTTTCCTGAAGATGCTGGTACTATTTTATCGGCGAAAAGCTTTGAATAAATATATTCATTAAAAGTATTCTTGTTTTTGAAATATTTTTAATTTATTAACTATATTACAAGAAAACATATCCCCATATTTAATATATATATATATATATATATATATATATATATATATATATATATATATATATATATAAAGAACAAAAGTCAAAATACAAATACAAGAATTATATTTGAATTTACAATTCAAAGCTTTTCGTTGGCTAACAGTACCAACATCATCAGGAATATTAAACAATTCATACATACATACATACATACATACATACATATGTACAAAAACAAGCACGCACACACACACAAACCCATACATCCCTGTTGACTTTTTAAAACAGCATTGAACTCAGAATCCTCAAAAATACCCAAATTTTAACTTATTTTTGCCTACTGATATTTTTACCCCAATTTACCTCTTTGATACTCACGTAGAACCACACTCGTTGCATCCCTGTTTAATTTTGAAGACGGCATTGGAGTCAGCACCCTCCAATACATTTCGATGACTCATATTCAGCTTTTTTTGCCTTCTGATATTTTTAACCCAACTCACCATTTCCTACTCCCATAGATATCACCCCTGCATCCCCTCAGACTTCGATAACCGTATAGGATTCAGCACCCTTAAAACGTCCCCAGTGGTCATTTTCTGGGGTTATTTTGTCTTCTGACATTTTTAGCCCGATTTAGCCCTTTCCTAATCCCGTAATCACCCTCGCATCTCCGTTGAATTTTGAGGACTGCATTGGAATCAGAATCCTCGAAAACATCCGAACTGATTACCCAGCCCACGCCTTCTTATATTTGTACCCTAATTCACTAATTCTAGAGTCGCAGACGAACTTAAGATTCTTCATTACTTCTAGTTCAGGCAGTTAAAAGAACGAAGCCGTAGGCTACACGATATAGGGACTGAAACATTTCAAACACAAAGTACAGATTATTCTGGTTAAATAGTTGGATAATTACTTACAGTAAGAAGGTACGTAGAACATGGACATTTCAAAAAGACGCAGAAAGAGCAAAAATTTTTTGTAAAGATCAGAAAAAAGACAGAAAAGAAAGAGAAACATTGGTGTAAAATAGTCAATAACGCCTATCGCACTAACAATAAAAACAATCATTACTAACAAAATAAAATTACACTCGGATCCACTGAACATGTTGGGAAGAGATTAAAACGAACTACACACGAGCTGATCTATAGGAAGGAATGCATGAGGCCAAAGCACGCCTACTAAGTACGAGTATACATATTCATAGCAGAAGCAATGCGAGCAATATGAATGGCGCAGCAGCTGAATATCTAATATGCTGAAATGTTTTTAGATGGAATAAAAGTGAGTGTAAATACAGTTGATTAAATATGCGGGTGAGTGAGAGAGGCAAGGGGGTTACGGTGGGGGTCGGTATTGATCCCAAAGTTTGACCAAAGCACGTGGCCAAACTTGTGACAAAGCATACCACCAGGCAGCGCTAACATCACTATTCTTGTTTTACATTTATTGTTAAGGTAAAAATAATGAACCTCCGTTAAGGCTTGATTAAATCTGGGACATGTATCCTTAGGTTTGATAAGAATCGAAAACATATTTATTGGCAAATATTGTGACTGTATTTACGTGCAATCTAAATTGCATTAGTCACTGTATTTAGGTTTAACCAAATATATCACTTATATCTGGTGACAGGTTTTATATGGAGGGGAAGCATAGTTTTATTTAGGGTTTGAAAATAGCTATTAGCCCTGTAAGGGATTTTATAAGGACGTGAAACATAGTTTGTATTACGGTCTTAAAAATAGCAATTTTGGAATAAGGTTTTAAATATAGCTATTTTATCATGAGGAAGATTTTATGAGGAGGTTAGGTGTAGTTTTTATTACGGTCTTGAATAAAGCAATTACATCAAGTAAGGTATCTTGTAAGAAAGCGAATCATAGAATGTATTAGGGTCTTGAAAACAGCTATTTTAAAATAAGGTTTTAAATGTGCCTATTTTATCTTGAGAAGAATTTATGAGGAGGTTAGGTGTAGTTTTTATTACGGTCTTGAATAAAGCAATTACATCAAGTAAGGTATCTTGTAAGAAAGCGAATCATAGAATGTATTAGGGTCTTGAAAACAGCTATTTTAAAATAAGGTTTTAAATGTGCCTATTTTATCTTGAGAAGAATTTATGAGGAGGTTAGGTGTAGTTTTTATTATGGTCTTTAATAAAGCAATTACATCAAGTAATGTATCTTGTAAAAAGGCGAATCGTAGTTTGTATTAGGGTCTTGAATATAGCTATTAAATTCTGTTAGATTTTATAAGGTTTTATTAAGATAGTGATAGATAGTTTTTATTAGGATTTTGAATACATGCTAGCTATTTTTAGTCAGGTTTTATGAGAAACATAGAGCATGGGTTGAACTAATTTTGGCACGTTAATTATATATCTTCGCCAAGATTACCGATGGATTGCTACCCCTGTAGAGTTTAATAAGCCTACTTATGGTAAACCTATCAAGGACACTTGGTGGTTATTGTCTGCTTTAGCTAGTTTTACAAGTGGGATGCAGAACCATCAGGTGAACGTTCTCGGAGGTTTTGCTTTTGATACAGAAATCAATAGTTGAGTTAATCGATTTTTCGCATAGGTTAGAAAATGAGGTCAGCGGGAATAGTTTGAAGCCTTGCCAGGAATACTGCACAAATATACGTCCTAGTGCTTGGTACAGCTTGAACAGTGGCGGAGCAAAACTGCACCAGGATTAACCCAACTTCAGGGAACAATATTTTCATTGCCAGATTTAAACCCGCCGTACTGGATGGGCGCTCCTTTGTAATCCTCCATTACATTTATTTGTTTTGTCCAAAAACTTTCTACATTTTCGTTAAAAATAATTTATTGCTTTTCAAACTCTCTCCGAGTATTGGTACGAGAGGCGAAAGCTCGATTAATTCCAAAGCTTCATTACTGTATATCGATATTGTTTTTGTTAAAACACGTACTATAAGCCGAACTCTTGTTGGTTTATAAATTTATTTATATCTATATTTCTAGCGCACCATACTGTTCGCCTTAATCAGTGGTTATAGAAACGGACACTTTTACTGGCGAGAGTATTTAATACACGGTTTTAATGTAGTTATTGTGTTATTCCCTTGATGTTCAACATTCTTATGACATTGAACACCCTTCTAAGTTTAGAGCATCTCTCTCATGTTAGAACACCTTTCTAAGGTTAAACTTCTGTTTGATGTCAGAAGCTCCCTCTAAATGTTAGAACCTTCCTCTACAGTTAGAACGTCCGTTTGACTTTAGAGCATCCTCCTGACTTTAAACACTTCCCACTTATATTAAAGCATTATTTCATGGTTAAACTACTGACTGATGTTAGAAGCTCCCTCTAATGTTAGAACGTCCCTTTGACTTCAGAGCATCCTCCTGACTTTGTCAATCTCCCACTCATATTAGAACATCCTTCTATGGTTAAACTTCTGCCTAATGTAAAAGCTCCCTCTAATGTTAGGACGTCCATTTGACTTTAGACCATCCTCCTGGCTTTGAACATTATCCATTCATGTTAGAGCATCTTTCTGAGGTTAAACTTCTGACTGATCCTGGAAGCTCCCTCTAATGTTAAGACGTCCTCTGATGTTGACTTTAGAGCATCCTCCTGACTTTGACATCTCCCACTTATATTAAAGCATCCTTTCATGGTTAAACTTTTGACTGATGTTAGAAGCTACCGCTGATGCTAGGACGTCCATTTGACTTTAGATCATCCTAATGCCTTTAAACATCTCCCACTTATGTTAGAACATCCTTCTAAGGTTAAGCTGCTGACTGATGTTAGAAGCTACCTCTGATGTTAGGATGTCCATTTGACTTTAGATCATCCTAATGCCTTTAAACATCTCCCACTTATGTTAGAACATCCTTCTAAGGTTAAGCTTCTGATTGATGTTAGAAGCTACCTCTAAATGTTAGAACGTCCATTTGAGTTTAGACCATCCTCCTAACTTTGAACATCTCCCACTCATGTTAGAACATCCTTCTAAGGTTTTCTAAGGTTAAACGTCTGACTGATGTTAGAAGCTCCCTCTAATGTTAAGACGTCCATTTAACTTTAGACTATCCTCCTGACTTTGAACATCTCCCACTCATCTTAGAAAATTCATTATACGTTTGAACATCGCCATAATGTTGGTACATTCCTATAACAATAGAAAATGTAGCTAACGTTAAACATATCTGACAACAACCCTTTGACGTTAGAATCTGCCTCTGATAATGGAACACTCATCTGACGATAGAACATTACAGTGACATTAAGTATCCCACAAACGAAGAACAATTCTCTGATGTTAGAACATTCCTCAGACATGAATCATCCCTCAGACTTTGAGATTTTGTTTGTTATTATGGTCTTGCATTCTTTATTCTAACAATATGAACAATTAACTCAAACAGAGAAGAAATCTAACAGAAGCCTATACTTTGGGACCGTTATAAGAACGTAAGATCTAGTGGTGTTGTTTATTTTGCTATGGTAACACGAAATTTCACCGCATCGATTTAACAGTTAGCATTCAATATATTCTTGTACACTTTAACAAAACATCGTGCGTATAACTCTGACGTGAAACGAAATAAGATACAATCTCCAGCGTCGAATCTCGGGCATTCCAGCAAAGCTGCAAACCGCAATGTTCTACAATGAAATCTGTCGCTGTGTTGCAACTAAATTACGCCGCAAGTCAACGAGTGTAAATGAATAACGAGACAGGTGGGTAAGCGCGAGTTGATATGTTTAGCGCAAGCAGGCAAATCTGCGTGCTCGTGCCACATTAGTCAACGCCGCGCGGAATATCTGATCTAGAAGGCTTTACCGTAAACAAACAATGTCAATTCAATTATTTTTATTAAATAGAGTTTGCTAAGCAGCATTTGTAAACAAAAGCAGGGATTAAATAAAATTGTTTTATATAAAACAGAGAAATGTTATAAAAACTATAATGTTTATAAACGCGGCCGTGTTTGTTCTTTTATTAGTTCACACTCTCCTTATATATATAGGCCTATATATATATATATATATATATATATATATATATATATATATATATATATATTTATTTATTTAATGAATTAAAAATATTTCGAAAACAAGAATACTTTTAATGAATATATTTATTCAAAGCTTTTCGCCGATAAAATAGTACCAGTATCTTCAGGAAAATAATTATCTAATATTTTTACAAAATTAAATCATATGTGCTACAAACGACCATATGTTTATAAGTAGGGATGGGCCGATTCCTAAAATTCTCGATTCCGATTCCGATTCCGATTCTAAAATTTTCCGTTCGATTCTCGATTCTTTACTCGATTCTCGATTCTTTCAAGTTATATTAGCTTACATTCTAGTTCTCTAATAATTAATTTAGTTAACATCTTGGTCATATGGCAAAACCTTTTAAAAGTTCTGTTTTAATGTAATAGGCTACACAAAACCTTCAACCTTGATTTATCAATAGGAATTTTTTTAAACATAAAAACATATCAGAATAAAGTAATGACTTATTTTAAAGTTAAAAATGTGAACTTTACTTATTTTATGATGTTTGAAAAAATTCCTAAGCCTATTTACATTGTCTCCCAAACAAAACAAAAATTAAAAACAAACGAACAACATAAAAAGTAAAAAATTAATACAAATAGGATAGTTTTTATTATTTAAAAGTCTGGCAGGTAATGTACATTTCTGTTAAAAAACACAAGCATTTGAATACGTTGTGGGTCAAGCTAGTTTCATCGCTAGTCACATATAGCTCCTGAAGTTGAGAAAGGTTTTTCAGAAAACACTGTCGCGAGTGGGCAGACAGGTATTTTATTGCCATTGCATTTAAATGAGGGTATTTGGCACTTTGTACTGCCAAATACTTCCCAACATTACAATCTGGACTGGCTAATGGTTCCCCCAGATAATTGTTTACTTCTTCTTCTATTATCAATTCCCCTGGGGTACCTTCTTCCCCAACATTCTGGATTAGTGGGGCATACCTTCTCCACATCTGGTGGGACCTTTTTTTCTGCCGGTGTCTGGAACAAGTGCAACTGATTCAGGCCTATTTTGTATTTATTACTCAATCCCAGTTGATTTTTAACCGACTATCACTTGTAGGTCCTGTGTCTGAGGATAAAGTTTCTTTAAGTATAGATCTTTTTTGTTGATAAATTTGGGCAAAATGAATGATGTTTAAGTGCTTTTTCATATTTGATATATTATGTGGTTTTCCACCGTCAGTTTCTGTTAACCGTCATCGAATTGACGCGACGGCCAGTACCCTGAACCGAATACCGCCAGGCCTCTTGAAGCTTTATGTTTATTAGTACTACTCAGCTGGTGTTGCTACTTTTGGAAAAATTAAGGCACAGTATTTAACAACAAGCTTCACACTACTTACAGATGTATTTATGATAGTTTTTGTTTGATAGATAAACGCCGACGGGATTAAAAACATGATGTTATTCTAAGAGCTTTTTGTCCGTAGTTACGGGCCGACACACATATTTGTTATAACGTATTGTAATGATTTTCACTACTGTTTTCAAAATTTCACAAAACCTTAAAAGTAAGTCGGAAAAATTGACTAAATATTTAGTTGTAAAATAATCCTTAAAAACGGACTTTGTGAAAGTTAAGTACAAACATTGATACACTTAGATAAACTCATCCTTACTAGGAAGTAAATTATAACGTAAATTCCTTAACAAGTATATTATTTGGTGTTAAAACTTTTACTTAATATGAATCTTGGATAGTATTTACTGGACCTGTAGCATTACTTATCAGAGAGAGAATATATTACACTTTAGTTCTATATTCAAAATATTTATAAACTCACAAATCAATCACATGTGACACGTTTACGTGTCTTAGTGATAGGCGCAAAAACACTTTTATCACCAGTCTATTTATTATTTGGGTAGCCGGGACATGAAATTATGGTTTTGTTGTTTCTTGCTAACACAAAACACAAAAAATATCAAAACAGTGTGGCACAGATAATAAAATTTAATTAAATCAAAAACAATGTCGGGTAAATTGGTCCGACGGAGTTTATTTACGTTTCATTTACGGTAGGAAAAAACTATGTTGGGCCAGTTGGTCCGACACGTATTTTTATAAATATTCGGAATCGTGTGGAATCGGAATCGACACTTTTATGATGAAAGATTCCTCGATACCACCTAGAATCGACGATTCCTGGAATCGAGAATCGGAATCGGCCCATCCCTATTTATAAGTATTGCACTTTATGTAATTTTTTCTATAACATCAATGACCTTATAAATAGTTTAGTGCCTTGATCTCACTTGAATTTGTTCATCAATTAATTTGTCTTTAACTTTATGCTTATAAATTTCCATTGTTTCAAATATATTCATTTTTAATCCTTTATTTAATTCTTTTATTAATTTCATATTTTCTATTTCCGGAAATTCGTGTCCATTATTAATACAATGCGTAGCTTAATTTGATTTGTATATGTTTGGTTTGATATAAGCGTTTAAATGTTCTTTGTATCTTTCTTTAATTTCTTTTTTGTTTGTCCTAAATATAATGTATTACAAGTTTGACATTTTATATTATATACTCCATTTCTTTCGTGCATATTATTTTGATTTTTGTTATTGTTTATTAAATTTTTAATTTTATTATCAGTTTTATATGTAATTTGTAAATTTGTTTCTGTAAATAATCTTGTAATTTTATTTATTTCGTTACCAGTGAATGTAAAAGTTGTCCAAATATTTTCTCTCTTATTAGGTATAAAGTTATTTTCGAGTTTCTGTTTTCTTATTATATTATTATTTAATTTATCTATAGTTTTTCTTTTATATCCATTTTCTAAACCAATTTGATATGTTATATTTTTCTTTTTTATTTGATCATTTAAGTTCATTGGTATTTTGTGCATTCTATGTAGTAAATTATAAAGCGCTGCCATTTTTTGGTTGTATGGATGATTTGAACAATTATCCATATTACCATATTTAATATATATATATATATATATATATATATATATATATATATATATATATATATATATATATCCAAACATCCTATCATTAACAAAATACTTTTAATACATCAATTCAGGTCCAAATATGAATTAATAATTCAATTAAATATTGAATTAATTTTACTTTTATTTGGGTGAAAAAAGTTTTACAAAAACATCATGGTATGCAATATAGTTATTTCCCGTGTAGCTTAAAATAAGTGATAACATACGAGTATAATTGCATAAAACAGCTGATTTTATGATAAAGGTTATGTGGCAGAACAGATATTTTGATACTTAGGTTATTATGTTATTTATATTATTTTGTAATTATTTGATAAAAAGTAACGAATAAAATTTTCCTTTATTGACTTAAGTAAGAATTTACTTTAAAAAATGTTTGTTTATTTTACTTGTTAAAAAAAAAAATATATTTCTTATCGAACTTTAAAACGGAAAATATGAAATTTCGATTCAGCCCAACGCAGAGGTAGCGATTTGTGCGAAGGTATAATCAACGCAAACACAAATGTAAAAATTTCCAAGACAGTGCCTACAAACAATACTCTATTGGAGTCCACCTTGTAAGTAGCAATTTATTATCACATCGATGTTTCGATTATTTACACTTGTAACCATCATTCTCAAAATAAGTGTGGTACAAACTTTCTAGTAGGTTGTATTGTCTGAGATCAGATTAAATCTTTAAACGTTTTGTACACTTTAATAGACCTAACCTTTTGTACAATATCACAGTGAATAATCTGGTATGTATCATGATCGAATAAATTTTAGTTATCACCACAACTTGACCTTTAAGATTACTGCAACACACAATAACGAATGTAACACACTTTTATCACCCCGATAGAGAATATCTCCTCCTGAATAGAACCTTGTAAATGAAGGCATGACTCCCCTATATCCTCTACCAAGGGGCTTTTTATCCCACCTATCTCCAAGTTACCATTACTTAAATCAGAAACTGCATTTCATACATTAAAACGCAATTTTCCGAATAATGACAAATAAGAGCCTAGTGCGAAATTTTCATATGCTAATCGAAAAACTGCTTTCATTGTTTGGTCGGCACCATATGGCTTAGGGAGGTTTCCTACGCTACTACTCGAACTGAAAACATCTTCCTTTTAAAATGAGGGTTTTTTTCTTTTAGAAGAGATACAAATAATTTATACTATATATTTAAAATTATAACAATTATTACGCTTGTAAACAGGACTAATTTTCCTTCTATTTGCTCACTACCCCCTGATATATATATATATATATATATATATATATATATATATATATATATATATATATGCTGATACATATGCAGAATGAACGGATGTACTCCAGATAGTAACTATTCATCATATATATATATATATATATATATATATATATATATATATATATATATATATATATATATACTGATACATATGCAGAATGAACGGATGTACTCCAGATAGTAACTATTCATCATATATATATATATATATATATATATATATATATATATATATATATATATATATATATATATATATTAAGCAGATTTTTTGAATCGTTAATCAAAGAAGTTTTTATTCATTAAATCAAGTTAAAATACATTTTTTTTTACATATAGTGGATGACAATTGACGTTAATACAGTTTCTTCAAATATTTATTAAATAATTAAATTATAAAACCTTGAGGTGTTTAGGTAAGATTCGAACTGAGTATCTTAAAGTTCGAAGTATAGTGCTTTAGCAATATGCCAACTTTCCCATAGCTAGAAATATATTTCTAAAAGTTTAATAGAAATTTTTCTTTTGTTTCCATCTGGTTGTCGTCGAAACCTCCATTACATAACCTTGAATTGTTGCCATGGTTATCACACAATGTCATAAATAACGCTCTAGGGTTGCAAATGAATGAGAAGAATAAAATAAACAAATTGGATTAACGGTATCGAACCTTGCTTCACAAACGGACAATGAGAAAGGAAATCGAAAAAAAAACTAGAACACAATGTAAGCGAAAAAGAGAAAGCGTATAAATAATAACAAACAAAAATAAGACCAACACCATAAGTATTGTGAAAATTAAAAATTGTGCGAGGAAATTCGCACTTAATATTGTTATTCTGACATATGCATATACATATTTATATTACTCGTAATTATAAAATAAAAAGAAACTGAAATAAAATTTTTCTTTGTTGATTTAAGTGGGAATTGACTTTAAAAATGTTTATTTTATATTACTTGTTTAATTGTTTTATACATTTCGACATTAAACAACGTATAAAAGCAATTAAAGACGTTAACAATTGGAATAGGCGGGAAGTTTGAATACAACTTTGAGAAGATCTTTCAGTTGACGTGTACACACACTATATTATACATACTAACAGTGTGTAATATATTAGGAAATTATATTATATTTAAAAAAAACCTATAATGCGGACCACGTAACCGTGAACTTGGTTTTGTTGTACTACTACTTCTGAAAACATCAAACATATTGAAAAAGTTCTCCAGAGCTTCTGTATCTGCTGTATCTACACATATTTCAAGAATGTGTGTTATTTCATACCGAGGCTAATTTATCCAACATCGACCTTCTCATGTAAGTCACTGTTTTGACAGTTCTTATCATCTTTGTAGGGAAACATTTATACTGACCTCTATGACCCTTCTCACCTACTGCGATCTGTCAAGGCCAAATTCACGGTCACGTGGTCCGCATTATACAATAAACGAAAATGTAATGTTCAAACAAGATGTACGAGAACCTGCTTAGGGAGATATTTTTACACATTTTAATCATTATACTATATTTAGGTTTAGTTTGTAATAGTGAGCCTATTGTATAAAATAAAACGTTAGATTAACATTCCTTACATTAGTTTGAAATGTTAATATGTTTTGAAAATACGAGCTTCGATAAACCTACGTTTGAATAAAGCATTATCACATCTAATTAAAAGTATACTTTCATTTGTAAAGATAAACTGTTTAATAAGTAGCGTACCCTAATTGTCGATATGAAAAAAGCAATGTTTTAAGGCGCAGTGTTATGTCATGCAAGAAATGTTAGTAGAACGGCTAGTAGTGCGGAAATACACAATAGCATTCTATTCAATACTGCCTACCATACTGCTAACGGGAGCTAGAAGTGAGAGAAAGAAATACCCTGAAGGTTTTGCGCTTTAAAAACTTGAACGAAACAGAACGCCACTAACTTCGCGCAGCCGCTAGAAACTGCGCAAATAAAACGAAAAGAGGGATTATTAAAAGGGGATGGATAATGCAATTTTTACGGCCCATCTAAAAATTCTTTCATTTATTTCGCTCCCCGATTAAGCCGCTTCTTTTGTCAAGCAACTCTCGATAGGAACAGGCATACAGAGCTCGTCTGGGTTGCAATGCACTGCATATGTTGCTTTCAGTGACACAGAAAACGATGCCTTTCTACACCTTAGCAATTGCAAACGCTTACTCAAGTACCGCATAAAAGTTTTAAATATTTAAAACAAAAGTAAACAAGTAAGAACGGCAAACATTATCTAAAAGCTTCTTAAAACATAAAAAAATTACTGAGTTTTTGAAATATTTTAAAATTTACTTTTACACAAATAAAAAGTATATATATATATATATATATATATTAGGGATGGGGCGACACCTAAAATTTGCAATTCCGATTCTCAAATTTCTCTCTCGATTCTCGATTCTTTCAACTTATATAGGCGTACATGATATTCTCTAATTAGTAACAGCTTGGTCATATGGCAAAAAGGTTTAAAAGTTCCGTTTTAATGTAATAGGCTACACAAAACGTTCGACCTTGATTTATGAATAGCAAATTCTGAAAGGATGGCAAACATTTTGGATAAAAACAATGATTTATTCATAAATATGAAGTTCACAGTTACAATAAACCTTCAGTAATAGCCATTATTTCAATTTGTGTAACAGGAGAAATTGTAACTACTTCTTCTCTGTTTTGTTTCGACTTGTATAAAGTGGTAGTGGCCAGAGACGGGAAGATGTGTGTGTGTGTGTGTGTGTGGGAACGAGGGAGAAGAGAGAGAGAGAGAGAGAGAGAGAGAGAGAGAGAGAGAGAGAGAGAGAGAGAGAGAGAGAGAGAGAGAGTCGAACCCTGAGAGTGAGACAGCAGAGCGAGAAGAACGGTGACAAACTGACCGGAAAGGCTTCCGATCGTCTTTGTTGCTGCGTCATAAATAATTAAGACTATTTTCATTGTCTCAAATAGACATTTGCTTTAATCGTTTAATTCATTCACAGAAACTATTACTTAAATAATCTTATATCGACGATTCCTTGTAACCATTGGAATCGACAATTCTTCGTATGGAGAATCGTAATCGGCCCATTCCTAACGCACGCACGCAGGCACGCACACACACACACACACACACACACACACACATATAAATAAATAAATATATATATATATATATAAAGAACAGTCAAAATACAAATACAAGAATTATAATTCTTGTATTTGTATTTTGACTAAGTTCTTTATTAATACAAAAGAATACATATTACGATATATATATATATGCTGATACGTATTCCTTCACGGATGGAAAAACGCAGCGAGCTCTTCAACTGTTGTTGGGTTCATCTCGTCAATGCTGGATGAGATTCTAGCGAAACGTCAGAACTGCGAATTTATGGACTGTAGAATGAATGGATGTACTCTAGATAGTAACTATTCATCATCATCATATATATATATATATATATATATATATATATATATATATATATATATATATATATATATATATATATATATATATATATATATATATATTATAACATAAAGTACGAGGCTTTAGATTAAATTCAGTTAGTTGCTAAAATAAATCATCTGTATAATTAAGCAAGGGAAGACACAAATAGTTTTTCTAATGCGGACAAAGCAGGTACCATGTCATTATCCTTTCCAGGAAAGCTATAAGTTGAGTCCGGCAAATTGACAATAGCATGTCCAAAGCTTGTTAAGATGGGAAATCCAGCGGCCAATATAGCCTGGGGAAATAACCGTGTACCGTTAGGTTTAGCTAATTGTAGAAATGTGGGAAACTTACAAGGAACGTATTGGTGGTAGTGGAAGAGATTAGATTTTAATAAAAACTAAATGATCAGGAGTTGAAGGGAAGTTTGAGGAGAGTCTCAGGAGAGGCAGGCAGGTTGGTGGGGGCCAGAACCGAAGTGTTGTAAAGGGAGAAATTTATTAAATTAAGTAAAGAGTTTTTAAGTAAATTTTAAAAGTGCGACGTAAAGTTTTTTTTTGAAATATAAAAGTAAGTTTTTTTTTGTTGTCAAGTGTAAGCGCTGAAGTGTACAAAGCCAGGATTCCAGGGACTCTTCAGGACAATAAGTATATTTGAATATAAGTGTAGCCAACAGACATCTATCTTTAGTTTAAAACAAATTTTAAGTTCATCAAAATTTATAAAAATTATTCTAGTCACCATTTCTGTTTTAAAAGCAAAGTTCCCGTAATAGCGATCCCGAGAGCAAGAATAAAATTTTAGTACTGTTTTTTTTCTATGTTATTCTATTAGAAATCTAAAGCCTCAGAAGTCCACCTTTTATCTTTGTAGTATTAGTTAAGATACCAATCCTGTCACTGCACAATATTAATATAACTTTGGAATAATGTGTAGAGTTAATTGAAGAGAATAAATGCAAGTGATGTTTAAAAATTGATAAGATTGTTAATTCTTTTATAAACCTGAAGGTGTGATATTAATAGGTAAGGTAAATAAATAACATTTAAAAATAAATTTAATTATAACAAAAGTTAAGTTATTATATATATATATATATATATATATATATATATATATATATATATATATATATACATATACACATGTATTATGTACAGTAAATAGAACTCGAAATTGTGAGCATTCTCTTAATATTTGTAGTGGTTAATCAGTTTCAATGTGTGTATAGGCCTACGTAGAAAAATAATTACAGTTTACCTGGAAGCCCATGGGCAATGATGTTTGCAGTAATTGTAATACTAGCTCTAGTCTTACCGTAACAATAATATTACTAAATAGCCTTTGAATGAATATTGCCCCTGTGGTCATTGTTTAGATTTTGGGCAATGAATTTCTTTGTTGAATTTTTCTGTGATTTAATCGAAACCTTTCTAATTATTATATATCTTGTATTGTGTTCTGTGTCTATCATTTTTGTATACAAGATTCTGAACTCGCAAATTTAAAGCATCATTTTTACATTGAATAAACTTTGGCTTTTGACTTTCTTTAATCAGAATAAACACCCCAAGCTTTTCTTTTTCATGGAAGAAATACAGTACTGAAATATTCTGACTATCGAAATACCAGACCATTCTTTACGTAACAAATTACTAGAGAAATCCGAGTTTCAGAAAAACTGCACTGAAAAATTATGATTAGGACAGATGATTTTTATCACAATGTTCATAAAAAAGAATGAGATAAAAACTAAACGACATTCTCAAATACTAAAACGCAAAACCGCTGAAACGATCTTAGACTTTACTCCGCAGTTTTGCAAACATTTATCTGGTATGAATATCTGTGAAAATATGTAACGGTTTTTATGTTGCGCGTAAGTGGTAAATAAAACCCTAGAGATGCCAGATTGAGTCGTAAAAGAACTAAATAAGTACAGTTATTAAACGAACAGTACATGATAAAAAGGTTTGACTTATTTTATAGGCGCAAAACTAAATCAAAGTACTTGACGGCATCCTGGAGGAATGTCGGGTTTAATTTCACCACATACCAAGACTGTGTCGTCGTCTTACCAACCAAGGAGGTCTAGTTTATGAATTAATTAGCGGTTAATGCGAAGTCTAATTGAATGATGGACCGGCATGGTTCCAGCGATATAATTATCAGCGAGCACGCAAACCGCGCTGGCGACCTCTAACCGCAGATTCAGCGACGAACAAAACCGCTTACATCTACTTGCCGCTCTGTGTCGGCATTGGTACTTCCATAGCACTTCCCTGTCTGCCGTTAGCATCAATTCTTTTCCAGAGAATGTGAAAACAAAGAAGAAGAAACGTCGCTTGGAAATTGATTTAGTGAGTACAAAGGAAC
The DNA here is from genome assembly GCA_036971475.1 of Prosapia bicincta. Taxonomy (NCBI): domain Eukaryota; kingdom Metazoa; phylum Arthropoda; class Insecta; order Hemiptera; family Cercopidae; genus Prosapia; species Prosapia bicincta. The sequence continues at coordinate 259,167,280 of JBAIZL010000002.1, forward strand.
GACATTAATATTTCTTTTATTTCTGTGAGTATCTCTTTACCAGGCCTGCATAACCATTCATTTACCTTTAACAATCATTAACCTCTAACAATCCCTTACCCCTAACAATCCTTTACCTTCAACAATCATACCTTTAAAGATTATTTACGTTTTAAACAATAATTTGCCATTAACACAAAGGGGTGTAATATGCAAATAGGAAATAATTTAAACCATTAAAATTAAAAAATTTTCAATTAAAAATACTCTGCGTTCAAAAAGTCCCTCGGTAGCACTAAAAATAATAAGTTCTTCGGTTGTTGGCATTTTCAATTTATATTTTTTATACCATAAAAGGAAACTGCAACACTTCCAAAAAAGTTACATAGACTCCAAGTTGGCATTTTTATATCTAAAAGCTCCAATCTTGTTATATCTAAAAAGGACTCCAAGATTTGTTATATCCACAAGGTTGGACTGAGTACACAAAGAGGGGCGGCAAAGCAAGAAATAATCAAGGGATACTTTAACGAGCGCTACAGAAAACCTTTATGCACCCACTATTACAAAAGACTTTAATAAGCGAGTAGATCTTAACAAGTGTCTGTTTTCTCCTTTAGAAGATAGTAAGACAGTCCGACTTTCCTCGTCTTGCCAAACTGTCCGTACCCTTCGTACCAGGGAAGCTCCATGTCTTGTTCATCGTCCTCCCTTATTCCTATCCTATGGTTCTTTTCCTGCAAGAGTGTTACGTCACGACACTTCCCGATTACTCCGAAGGTGACTAGTTATGATTCCAAAATTCGTCCCTGCACGCGTCAAATAATTCCAACCGCCAATGCGTCAGGGGAGGTTTTAGAACGCGCTAACCAGGTGATGCCTACTAATCACAATCCTGTGCTTTACATCCATTAACGATAAGTCTTAGAATCCTAAGCTTTTTTCGTAGTTAGGGCAATCAGCCAATCTGACTATTATCATCTCCAAAGGATAGAAATGTTTGGCGCTACAGCCAAGGGGACACGGTCGAACTGGACCCACTGTCGAAACATCCCTAGGCGGATTGGGTGATGTCGAATTGTTTCCACGGTCTATTAGGATCGTAAAAACGACGGTTGATTTGGGCCCATGGTCAGTTCGGAGGTTAAAGGGTTAGACACGTAATGGAATGCTCGCTTGACCTGGCGAGCACTACCTTATTGAGTAGGATTATTCGTAAGTTTAAATAATAATTAAAAGATGAAAGAACAGTATTTTTAATGAACTTTATATTTCCTTATGTTTTAGTAAAGTTTTGTTGTATTTATTTGCTTCCAATTATGTTTTAGTTTTTAATTCTATCTTACATTAAAATAAAAACGAATGTCTGATCACTTAACAAAACTAATGTTGCCCGATTGACCAGGACCCAATTCAACCCCGACCCATTGAGCCTTGACGGTAAGCCGCCTAGGGATGTTTTGACCTTGGGTCCAGTTCGACCATGTCCGGCGGATTGCCGGCAATGGTGTGGCCAGGGGGTTTTATTATTTTGTGCACATATAACATAAAATATTATTACACAACTATTTATATTGATAAGAAAGAAGATATATTGAAAAAGAAGACGTTTGACCACCATCTGACAGTAACCAAACATCTACTTTAGATGTTTGTATGTATTTAAAGCTAAGATGGATGCGAGTATTCCATTGATTGTAGAGGTATGGGCCCAATTCGACACTGCCTCCTACCTGACCATGGGTCCAATTCAACAGCACCCAGCCAAGGCTGGATTGAGGTTGGGTCATAGTCGAGTATTAAGGCAGACCATGTACAGGGTTCTGTACCTCAAGTGTACATTCTATTCTGTGTCAAGGTCATAAAGTGGTTTCTATCCGTTACACCCTCGGATCTGGAGGTCATGGCATTGCTGGGACAGGATGGTTTGAAAATAGGCTTTCAAATTGACATCTGTGAAAGATTTCGACAATAAAATCCTTCAGGTAACACCTTAAGCTAGATCTTAGAAAAGATGTAAGTCGGAAGAAAGAGGGGATCGTGATTGAAGGATCTAAGAGATTGGACATCTGAAGATCATTTAGGGAATCTGATTCCAGAGTTAAACTGGTCGCCATGATCAACAACCTCTTAAAAGAGGCCGACAAAGAAGAATACAAATACTTTCTTGAAGGAATTTTTGTTTCCCCCGAAACGGGCTATTAATTTATCACAATTTTCATTTCACATAATAAACGACAGCAGGCCTGCTTGACGATGCTTCTCACGTCAGCTCTCCATAGTCCTCAACGTTCAACCAGAATGTCACTCCCAAAATTACCAGAAAGTGTAAGCGATGATAGTCTTGCGGTTTTCGAATAGGTCCTCAGAGTTAGAACCAAACAGAAACTGCCAAAATGTATGCCTGAATCCAACTACGATGTGCATACTTCGGCAATGATAACACGACTATAGGAACGACCTGACAAGCAAATATATGAAACCTTTCTCTAATAAGACAAACGCTAACTGCACAAACCTTCTTGAAGATGGGAAGGAATTACAGAGGACGCCAATGGGTCCCGACCTACGCACGCTTTAATTGTTAATGAACTGCTAAGCCGTGCCATTAGAGCCCCTCAGGGTGATTGCATTATTTAAACCTTATTATTTATTCCTTTTAGGCCTGTATTTTGTAGTATCTCATCCAAACATTACTCCTTAGTTGAAATTTAGTCAAAAGTAACTGTTTGAGCGCTTTTGAAAATCACTTATAAATAAGACAATCAAATAAATATTATATCTCCTTGAAGAAGTCTCCCTTATTACGCAGGCTATGTTTGGATACGGTTATTCCTTGTATCTTTCAGTCATTTTGTTTCTATTAAATTCAAAAAATTAACTATATATTTAATGACTAAATATTTACATTCTTTCGTATTTATAACTAGGACGCAAGAATAAATATAACTCATTACTCAAATGTGTGTATATATATATATATATATATATATATATATATATATATATATATGTACACTCACATACACACACACACACGCGCGCGCGCGCACACACACACACACACACGCACACACACACTCGCGAGCGCGCACACACACTCGCGCGCGCGCACACACACACACTCGCGCGCACACACACTCGCGCGCGCGCACACACACGCGCACGAACACACACGCATGCACACACATACACACACACACGCACACACACTGTATATATAATTTAGCAAGTAGGAACTGCCTTTATATGCACTAAAATGAATATATGAATATATATATATATATATATATATATATATATATATATATATATATATATATATATATGCGTGTGTGTGTGTGTGTGTGTGTGTGGCGTGCGAGCCCCAGATATCAAAAAAGTAACAACCTTTTCAAATCTAGGCTATTCAACAGTATTAGCATTATCAATAACAATGTATAAAACGTAACTCATATATATCGCTCAGTTGTTCAATAAAATATGTTCCTGGAATTGAATCAAATTCATGGGACTACGAAACGTCAATATACTGTAAAAGGACTATATGTAATTTTTTTGTATTTATTTATTAAATTCTAGACGTTTACATAGCAATATTATCAATCATAAGCTAGTATATAGCAGTGATTTGCACAGAAATTGAGAGAAATCTATGTCTAGTCTACTAGAAGCTTCCATTATAATGTTCGCGTCATGCTATCGGATTATTGGAACTGGTTAAGCTTATGCTCTATATTAAATAACGGTTTTAGATTGACAAAGCAATTCGCTGGATTTAAAGTATCACTGAGTAATTGTTCAGCGAAGAAGTTAATTAATTTCTACTGGAACTGTAGATAGTATGTGTGTTTGCCTACAGACGAGAGGAGCAGCAGATGGAATTAACAGGAGTGCCTGACTTTTTTATACCACTGGATGGAAAATAATTTTCTTATTTGCTCTAAAATCGTATTTACAACTACCCGGATTTAGACAAATATAGTTAGACCTGTTAATAATCTTACTAAGCTTTATTTTCCAATATAGCAAACTTCATTTTTTTTATCCAACTCGCGGTGGATGCCTACAAATGTATATCAATATATCATTAAGGACTAAATTATTTTCCCTTCTGTATATGGACAAATAGCGATGCACAGGTCATGTACAGAGAATTTTAGAGGGTATACAGTAATTCCAAACGAAAGATAAGTTACTCGTGAAACAAGAGGGGAAAACTGCTCTTACAAGATGGCCGAATCTGTTTGGTAGAGACTGTAATGCTTGGGTGTGTACTTGTTATAAAATACCCTTATATTGGTTGGATGTACCGATATACCGGCGTTTTACAGTAACATACTGACAAAGAATATAGTCTAAATAACTGCGTGTGGTATTTACTGACTCACATTGTTTAGTCCACAGTATTTAAATTTATACATGTCATTTCACCTCAGTCGAATATGTGTAGTTCAGGTAAGGGCACTGTCCGCGCTATGCCATCGTTCTCCCTATTTCCAAGACTAGAGATAATAAAATCATTTAGTCCTGTCTAATCCTTTTACCGTTCACTATCCTTTACCTTACAAGGACATGTAACAGAGACAGTTTACTTATGGCCACGATAGAGAGTATGGAGTTCGACCTCGTACCCTCATCTCGAGGAGATTGCCTTACCTTAATCCTTATCAGATTAACAAACCTGTTTTCTTTTCGAGGTCATATTATTTGATCAAACTCCCAAACTAGATGACTCTAAATAGTGAATATCAAAGAGCTGCCAATGGCTATCAAAAAGGCGCAATATCAATGGTGTCATAAACTTTAAGGAAATTTTGATGAAACTGAAGAACTGCGAACAGAATGCACAAAATTAAAACTTTTAGCGTCTATTATTTTAGCATGTGAATCATTGCCCTTACGTGCTTTAGACGGTTCATATTTGTATGTTTTAAAAGTACTATGTATTTTAATACCTTCAGTTTTTTCCCATCTATGTTGTCTCAGTGTGTTTCCTATTTTGTCTCTCTTCTTAACACACTTTTAATATTTTGTTGTAGTACGTTAACCTGCACTATTGAACAAAGTAATGAAGAGAAATAATTAGCTTTAAGTATTAACGGTTTGTTTTATTATATTTTAAAATTATCTAACGACCTTATATTTTAAAACCTTAATTATTTTGTCCAGTTTAACATTTCCTCACAGTTGCAAACACTTGTTTTATTGTAGCGTCACTGTAAGACGAAGACGACATATGGCTAGCAGAGGGCGTCATTAGGCCTGCAGGGGACTTTGTTATTGCTTCCTACCTACCCCTTGTAATACGTTTCAAATTGCGTCGACACATCGGCGTTTGTTTGCATTTGCAACCCTTCTTTCGTCGCTCCACGCTGAGAAAGAAATCACCGCTCTCCGTGTGCAGTCAATTTTATTTTATTCACCACTTTAGTTCTATTGTGTTGGTACCACTGTACGGACAGAAATTAAACCAATAAATGTATCACGGTCGTAGGGGATGCTGACATAATGCAATGATCGTCAGACCCCTACTACTTTTTTGAGGGGGAAATTCAATTCAATTAGGCCCACTACAATGACTGCATTCGTAACGGGCCGGTTTATTTTTATTTCTGTTTGACACTCTTTGACCTCTTAACCTCCACGATTCTGAGGGCAGTGGATGTAATTTGCATTGATACGCATTGCGTCATTATATTCCGAAGTTTTCTGTTGTGATTAGTTTATTGCATTTTTGTACGTGCAAACACTCTAAAAACCATCCAGAATACACTCTAAACCAACAAAACACCCATAATCAAACACTATACTCGAACACACAATTAACACCCTCTCTATGAACAATGACACACCACAGAATACCAAGGAACCCATAGAGTCACGATAATAGAACACATCTGAACAACAGTCTCGTCCGTGACTCACAGAATTGAAGAATATAAATATTATAAGATGCTACGATATTATTGGTTTCATAGAACTTCCCCATTAACATTAGTTGTTGTCATTATTAAGGATAATTGTAAATATGTAATGTTTTTTTTCAGAAAATTTCGTAACCATAATACAGGCATAGCATTTCATTACAACATGGCGTCCAGTCCTGACAAAACCTTTACACTTTTAAAGCGAGCGTATTGTTACAAATGTATTAGCGATAACCTGTCCGAGATGTCGGGCATATATTGGGAAATTTGTGGTGCAAGAGGAAGCTGGAGTACTCCAGAACCGCGGAACGCAATGGTTCAAGACACTTAACTGTCCCGTCACTGTCTAGGACTCGTTCCTATTTTGGCGTTTTGAGGTCATCAACAGTTTATGCTTTTGAACCTCTAATGGTCTAGATCAGGGGTCTCCAACGTTTTCTACTCAAGGGCCACACCGAAAACATATTTGGAGGAACAATATTTCAGGTCAGAAAGTCTAGCCCCCTCCCCCCCAGCATACACCCACGACGTTTTTTCTATTCAAGAGCTCAGTGGTGGTTTTTGTTGATTTTCTTGCATATTGTTTTTACTTGTTTACAGCTAGTTTTACACTTATAGAGAAAAGAAGTGGCAAGTAAGAGACGAGTACTGTACTCATATTTAATAGTAAAAATGATAAAAAGGAAATATATTTAGTTACGACTCGAAGGAGTAGTACGACAGTAGTTGCCAAGCACGGTGACATCGTCGCCGAAACTAGTCTGTTGTGAACTGGTGTGTTTATTTATTAAAAACTGGTTTTTGGTGAGATTTTGAGTTAACTATTTTTACTTTTACCTTTACGAAATATATTGCCAGATAAAATATTTTTTCAGTATGATAGCTTTCCGCGGGCCGTAGGTTGGAGACCCCGGGTCTAGATAAAGACAAGGCCTACGTGGGAAGAGCTCCTTAGGTAGATCTGTTGAATGTCGGCGTCTATAGGATGTGTTACCGTAGGTGGAATAAAGAAGTGTATAACGACATGATCGCCAGGTTGTGAATGTATGTGATACACGTGGTTAGCTTGGACAGGTTCGTCTATTGCTTCTGCTTTTCTATAGGGGAGGAAGAGAGCTGTCTAGCCGTAACGCCCCAGTAGCGGGAAGAGGAGTAAGGAAAAAGTTGGATAAAAGCAGTACGGCTAGCGAGGAGAGGTTCGTTATTGCTAGTCAATCTGCATTTCTATAGGGGAGGAAGAGAGCTGTCTAGCCGTTACGCCCCAGTAGCGGGAAGAGGAGTAAGGAAGAAGTTGTATAAAAGCAGTGCGGCTAGCGAGGAGAGGTTCGTCTATTGCTAGTCAATCTGCATTTCTATAGGGGAGGAAGAGAGCTGTCTAGCAGTTACGCCCCAGTAGCGGGAAGAAGAGGAAGGAAGAAGTTGTATAAAAGTAGTACCTACGGCTAGCGAGGAGAGGTTCGTCTATTGCCAGTCAATCTGCTTTTCTATAGGGGAGGAAGAGAGTTGACTAGCCGTTACGCCCCAGTAGCGGGAAGAAGAGTAAGGAAAAAGTTGAATAAAAGCAGTGCGGCTAGCGAGGAGAGGTTCGCCTATTGCTAGTCAATCTGCTTTTCTATAGCGGAGGAAGAGAGTTGACTAGCCGTTACGCCCCAGTAGCGGGGAGTAAGGAAAAAGTTGAATAAAAGCAGTACGGCTAGCGAGGAGAGGTTCGCTTATTGCTAGTCAATCTGCTTTTCTATAGGGGAGGAAGAGAGTTGACTAGCCGTTACGCCCCAGTAGCGGGAAGAAGAGTAAGGAAAAAGTTGAATAAAAGCAGTACGGCTAGCGAGGAGAGGTTCGTCTATTGCCAGTCAATCTGCTTTTCTATAGGGGAGGAAGAGAGCTGTCTAGCCGTAACGCCCCAGTAGGGGGAAGAAGAGTAAGGAAGAAGTTGTATAAAAGCAGTACGGCTAGCGAGGAGAGGTTCGCTTATTGCTAGTCAATCTGCTTTTCTATAGGGGAGGAAGAGAGTTGACTAGCCGTTACGCCCCAGTAGCGGGAAGAAGAGTAAGGAAAAAGTTGAATAAAAGGAGTACGGCTAGCGAGGAGAGGTTCGTCTATTGCCAGTCAATCTGCTTTTCTATGGGGGAAGATGAGAGCTGTCTAGCCGTTACGCCCCAGTAGCGGGAAAGATGAGTAAGGAAGAAGTTGTATAAAAGCAGTATGAAGAGACATGATCTTCCTTTAGTCCTGGAAGTGTGCTAGAAACACGGCTTGCGAGGAGAGGTTCATTGTTTTAAAGTTCATTTGCTGTAGGGTCTAGCCGGTAACTGATAACAGTTGTGACATCTCACAACAATTACACATTTTCGGCATAACTATTTTGATATGCTGTTATCTGTGGGTAGGAAAGAGTGAGTTGTCGTATCTGTTGAAATACTAATAGCGAAATCTACCTTTAACCTAAATAGCTTTTGAGTTTGATTCGTAAATAATCTGTCCCGAATCCCTCCGTCTTTGAAAACTGTTTCTATAGGTCTATTCACAAGTTCAGACGAAGCTTGCTCGCAAGTTCCAAGCAAATGCTGCCTGGGTTCCATCCCCTTGAAAGATTGTTCCTCCCCAGTTAATGGTGATCAAATCAAGGAGTGACTATTTCCACAATAAATATTTGGAACGATAAAATTAAGTTCTCCATAAGGGACTCCCACGAGGCAGTCTTGTGCCAGCAAGCGGCCACTGAACATGTGACCCGTAGGCTGCTACTTAGTAAAATATCAGTCTCAGTAACACTGGCGTCTTGTTTTGCCATTACATTCTCACTTTTGTGTTAAGTATCGACACATTGTTACCCTTGTTGAGCTAGTAGATGGATTGTCCATACGTACGGTCTTAATCTGTTTTGCCGCACCCGACTTCTCCAATTAGTCTAAGGACACAAAACCTTGTCTCCCAGTTCGTTTTTAAAACAATTTTTTATTCTTTAATAACGCATTAAAAAAAACGTTGAAGAACACCTACAATTTTTTCCTTTTAAGTTTGGTGTTTTACACGGCACAACTGATTTCAAAAACCTGCTAGGAAGGTAAAATTATATTCTTTCTGAACAGCACGTCATAAACCTAACCTAACTGTACAAAAGGATGCTGTGCAATGTTCTGTATGAGAACGACTCAGTGTTTTCGAATCAAGCCGAAACGAGGCAGGGACGGGGAAATTAAAGTGCTCCTGTTTGATCCGCGTAATCTACAAGTTAGACTTCGATGATAGATCGGCTACGGGGGAATGTCGCCTGCCCTCTTTCGTCAATTTGCATCCTTAATACCGTATAATTAAATTCCTTTTTATTCACAATCGCATTTCTTTTAATTTATTCTACGTCGTAATCTTTTTATGTACAGTGCTCATAATTTATCGAGGGGGATGTCGATTCCAACAAGACCTGAATGAGTAATACCCAGACGGGATATCCTTTTTATGCTGCTGGAGCTGTGCTGTGCTGCAAAGGACAGCCGGAAGATTTATTTAATTTATTTTTTCAATTTCTTTAGTTAAAATAGTTTTAAATATTGATATTAACTATTTAAAAAATAAAAATTATTTCAGTTCAAATTATTATAAAATTAAAGTTAGTTTTCAGTTTTGAATTCGTTATAAGGTTACTTTTCTCAATTATTTATTGTGAAATAAGGTATGTTATTATACGGCATAATGCTGCTTTTTAACTATTAACCTATTTACACTTAGAACCATAAAAAAAAGAAGATTTATCAACGAGTATTTTATTTTGAAACGTGTAGAGGTAAAAAACAAGTATCATACAGAACTTTCTTAAGGTCAATTACTACTGAAATCAACCAAGAATAATTTTATTTTAGTTTCTTTTTATTTTATAATTACAAATAATAAAAATAAGTATTTACATATGCCACAATAACAATACTAAGTGGCAAAATAAAAAGCGAATATCCTTGCAATTTTATATTTTCTCTTTATGTATTGTGTTGGTCTATTATTTTTGTTTGTTACTATTTATACGCTTTCTTTTTTTCGTCACCTGCATTGTGTTGTAGTTTCTTTTCGCTTTACTTTCGCATTTTCCGTTTGTGAAGCATGGCTCGATACTGTTAATCCAGTTTGTTTGTTTATTTTATTCTTTTCATTCATTTTTAATCCTAGAGCATTATTTTATATATTGCGTGATAACAATGGTAACAATTTAGGTTATGCAATGGAGGTTTCAACGACACCCAGACTGGGGCAAAAGAAAAATTCATATACATTTTTGAAAAATATGTTACTACCTATGGGAAAATTGACTCGGTGCTAAAGCGCGCTAGACTCCGAATACGAAGATACTAAGTTGGAATCCGACCTAAATCCTGATTTTTTTAATAATTTTATTATTGATTAAATATTTGGAAAAACTGTATTATCATCAAATGTCATCCGCCATGGCTCGAGTAAAATGTGCTACTATTTTGAACTGATCTATATGAAATGTGTTATTTGAACTGGATTGGACGTGAATAAATTAATAAAAACGTATTTTACAAATGCTTTAAAATTTGTTCAAAATATACATCAGATTGTGGGCTAATAGAAGGAATTTAATAATAATAACATACACACACACACACACACACACAAACTCGCTATCTCACACACACACCCGCACGCGCGCACACACCCATAAGCGCGCGCACACACACACGCACACACACACACACACACACTTATGCGTGCGCGCACACACTCACAAGGACACTCATACACACAACCGCATGTCTATATTTATTAATGTTGTGGTTTCGTCAACGAAAATATTTATGAAACACGACACTCGAAGCTTTTCTTCAATATAAATTGATATCTATAAATAGAGCTCCGCCAACAGCTAAACCAACATTGATAGTCCAACTTCCAGGATAGTCTATGGTTTTATAAATATTCTTGTTGGAGTAATATTTGTCTTTGTAATAAATGAATATTTAACAAGAAAAATTCATCTGATTATAGAAACATAGGAATGCTCTTTATTCTAACAGGTCAAATATACATTTCTAAAAGTATGTTAGTTATGGTTCAGATTATTTTTGCGTCAATACTTGTTCTTCTATACATTAATATTTTTATTATTGGAAACCTAAACAGTAAAGCTATTTAAAGAACTTAGCTTATGCTGTTTTATATATTTTTAATTAGGGTTAAAACAAATTTCATATTTTAGAAAGTAGTATGTCTAATATCTCGGATTAGAGTGTAGAATTAACTTAAGGATCAGAATATTTACTGTCAAATTCCAGGATATAGCTTAAGTTCTCTTTATTACTTACGTGTTTGTACTAACGCGTTCGTACTATCCCCGCATTTTAGTCTATTGAAATGACGTCATTTTATTAAGGTCAGAACAAGTTATAAATTAACTAACATGCACAGTCCGTCGTAAAGCGTCTTTCTCTTGAAGACAGGACCTTTATTATATTTGTGTAGAGAGAGAAAAAATGCGGGAGAGAGGAGGAGGAGTCTGACGGAAGATATAATGCTGCACATGTATGGTGTAATGGGGTGGACACAAAACAGTTGAAACAGACACTGGGCTGGCAAAAAGAAAGAAAGAAAACTCGACAAAAGAAAGGGGATTCTATTTGTCCCGCCGACAACTATATTGCTGGAAGTGTTCTTTCTACATTTCTCGTGGATCCATCAACTAAATTATTTGCTTATAAAAAACCTCCACTACAAGAGGACATGCGGGATTTGTTAATGTCATCTTTATTTTCCATCCCGTTTTACAAGGTATACAATCTGTAAAGTAAAGCAGAAAAATCATTATGAAGCGGAGAGGTTTTTCTATTTTACACATAAAAGCCTACAACCTTCTTTTTATTTTAACATTCATTCAATTATTTTGTTTAGCACATCTTATTAACGTTAAAAATATTTTTATAATTCCCCACAATGTTTATGTGTTTTTTTTAATCAACGAAGTAAGTAATTCCAAATGGTAATTAATCACAATTGTACGGAAAAACTCCCGTTTCTAACGACAATTTACGTTTTTTTCAATGCTCACCACAACCATAACAAAAGGCGTAGGTTGACAGATCAGCATTTAAATGAATTTAGAACGTGCTTACTGTAAAAATAAAGTTAGAATTTAATTTGGCGCCTGAGCTGCGCCTCGGATAAATCATAATAAGTGGGAGCTGAGGTGACACCGTCATTAGGTAGACAAAATGACCGCGAAGGAGCTGTTAGCCAAAGTTAGCGCTATAAATTACATTATACAACTTTCTTAGCGGCGAAAATAAAATTCGCATGAAAGAAAAGTTGACGTCACCATTTTGTTGGCAAAGTTGACACCGTAAAAAACTTTCTTAACTACATAAAAGCTGCGTACCGTATGAAATCTTTAAATTCTACTTTTATAGATACACCCGCGTCATTCGTCCCATTATATTAATTTACTTTCTAGTTTTGTTGAGACGTTCGTTCTTTAAAGATCCTCGTGATTTAATTTTCGTTTCAAAAGATTCGCTTTTACTCAGGAAAATACTGAAAAGTTGTAAACAATTAACCTCCACCACATATTCTTTATCCAGTAAAGCTTTGATTATCTCAGACAATGTGTAGCGAAGGTAGGTCGAATAATGGAAAATTCTGATAACACTGACTTTGTGAAAAATCGAGAAACAGGCGTACGGTAAACTAGCGAAATGAATGAAAACGTAATCAAAGAGGTAAAAGAAGGTTTCTACTGTATTATCAAATAAAAATCTGACGTACAAATAAGAAAAATACTAAGTAAATACATTTCAAACGTATTTGGTTAACTTGTAATTCGGTTGGTCGGAGCTCGGATATTCGAGCCTATACTGTAATGTTGGTCCCAAGTGGTTCTGGAAAAGTGTCTGGTTGCAACATACCGTCCCTGAGGCGGGCCGGTGACCAGTAAAGCCTTGCGTTGTCATATCGTCTCGGAGGTCGCCCGGTGACCAATAAGGTCTTGCATTGTCATCCTGTCCCAGAGGCGAGTCGGTAACTAGTAAGGGCGTTCATTGTCATATCGTTCCAGAGATGAGCCGGTGACCAATAAGGGTTTGCATTGTCATTCCGTCCCAGAGGTGGGCCGATGACCAGTAAGGCTTTGCATTGTCATACCGTTCTAGAGGCGAAACGGTGACCAGTAAGACCTTGCATTATCATACCGTCCCAGAAACATGCCGATGACCAATATGGCCTTGCATTGTCTTACCGTCACAGAGGCGGCCTGGTGACCAATAAGGCCTTGCATTGTCTTACAGTCCCAAAGGCGGCCCGGTGACCAATAAGCCCTTGCATTGTCATAATGTTCCAGATGCGACCCGGTAACCAGTAACCTAAGGCTTTGCCTTGTCATACCGTCCAAGATGCGGGCTCGACCGGACGAAGGAAAAAAGGTTAACGCCTTAGAGCTTTCGTCTGTTTTGTTCGTTCCTGCAAATTTCCTGTTCTTTTCGTATTCACAAACACACTGGTGAAGGCCGTTTTATTTCAAATTGGTAGGAATATGACGGGACCTACCTGACGTAGTCCAGGAACTTCTTTATGTAAAGGACGTTTTGATCTATCAGGACGGTCAGCCAGTAAGGGAACTGAGCCGATATGGAACGTCCGTTAATCTGGATGTACTGAAAACAACAAAAGGAAGGGGGCAGACAGGAACTTTTGATTCAAATATGGGATTGTCTGATTAATTTTGATTTTTTTAGCATTGAAGTTTCTATAAGCTAAGTCTATTAAAGCCGAGATTTTCCACACGCCGCGCTGACTGAACGATATGTTGAACTACTCAATGTAACGATTTGAAAGAGCTGCGAGATGAATGGGGTTGTTAGGTATATGAGCGAACGAAAAAAGTCACTGGACAAGATAAAATAATTGGAAACAATTAATATATTCGAATACAGTATATGTATGTATATATAATATATCAAAACAACTGAGTGTGTTCAAACCCAAGAGTTATTTATTATGGTTATTATTCAATGCTTTTCGTTGGTAAAGAGTACCAACATCACCAGTAAAAAAAAAAGCTTTAAATAATAAAAGTTAATAAATAATTCTTATATTTCAATACACTCGTTTTTTTATTATTATACAAGAAAACATATTACACACACACACACACACGCACGCATATATATATATATATATATATATATATATATATATATATATATATATATATATATTCTGTATATATTATAATTTGTATAATTGTACATAATAATAGGCCTACATTATATAATAATATAATATACATAAATAATAGGAAAATCTTCGTATCTTTCTTATTGAATCTACTGTATATTGAAGATTACTTATAATATTCAAGAATTGGTTTTTCATTTCCCGCACATTGTTTTATGCTTTGTTTCTGACAAGTATCAATATTACAACCAAGTTGCAAAACGAACCGCTACCGTAAGTGAAATCGGTAATAGGTTTCCATCCCTCCCGCCACAGTCGTCATGCGCAACCCTTCAGAGCACGTGTCACCATGAATAATTCATGAACTACCATAATGGAGTCATTATGTATTATTTATGGTAACATATATCGCCGTTTTACAGTTTATGTTTAAACAATTTCCCGTATAGATGGCGGACGCGTCTGATTTTCTGATTTTATCAGCAACCGAGCGAGATTGCTTGTTACACCGCGAACATTAACCACATTCCCACAACCAATGTAATCCGAATGCCGTTTAATACAACATTTTCAATTAACTGCTAATACCGTGGCCTAGGCGGGCGCGTAAAATATTTCAATACACGCTATTACGGGGTACTTTATTTCCATTTTACGAGCGCCAAGAGCGGCCACCGTGCCAAATATGGACTACGTAAACATAACATGTCTGTTTTATTGTACTCTAGATCCTGAGTCATCTGTAACTTATGTCATCGTAATGTCTGTGGTGATGTTTGTATTCAACAATAAAGCTATGTTTATCGTTCGTATTAAACAGTCAGGGGTTGTCTCAGTACAGTTTTATTAATCTTAATTTATAATTTTAAAATGTTGCGTTGAATACATGAACGGGATTTTTTCAAATTCCTTCTATTAACTCGCACTCTCCTGATATATATATATATATATATATATATATATATATATATATATATATATATATATTGTACAATTTTTTAAATAGTTATTAAAATACGTTTTTATTTATTCCATCAACTTTAAATACATTTTATCAACCTATATGGGATGACAATTGATAAGTTTTTTTTCAATTATTTATACAATAATTAAATTATAAAAATTTGGGTGGTAATATCATTTTGTTCGAAATCTAGCGCTTTGGCATTGAACCAACTTTCCCACAGGTAGAAATATCCTTCTAAAAGATGTATATGGATTTTTCTTTCGGCCCCATCTGGTTGTTGTTCCCATAAATAATGCTCTAGGATTAAAAATGAACGAAAAGAATAAAATAAACAAACAAACTAGATAATAGCATCGAACCTTGCTGTTCACAAACGAACAATGCGAAAGGAAAGCGAAAAGAAATTAAAACACAATGCGACGAAAAATGGAAGGATATAAATAGTAACAAACAAAATAATAGTCCAACACCATACATAGAAAGGAAAATGGAAAACTCCAAGGAAATTCGCTTTCTATTTTGTGACATAATATTGTTATTATGACATTAATTACAAAATAAAAAGAATCTAAAATAAAGTTGTTCTTTGTTGACTTTAGGAATGGTCGATCCAGTGACTTTAAATGGATCGGTGATTTTAGTGATAGTGCCAGGTTCGAATCAGTGAATTTTACCGGTGAAAAGGGATACTGAGACTGCTCTGTATGCGCCAATAACAGGCAGGCATACCACACTGATATAATGATTCCACACCTGGTTTTTTCTTTTTCGGAAAGTTCATTTTATTTAAAAATAAACTCCTAAGAACAAACTACCGATTGCGAAATAGCGTCTACAGTACACTACACTTCCACTATCTTGAAACCTGAAACAAATCGACTACCCTTACACGACATAAATGAGTAGAACCAGTGACAGTAACAAATTAACCGATGACAAACGTGGTAAAGTATCATTAACTTTTTAGTCGCGACAGCGACATTTTGCCCAATCACAACAAAGACTAACGCTCCTATCCACTTCAGTCAGTGGTGACAATCGGCGCCGTGAGCCGAGCGGTGAGAGCAGAATTAGTGACAGCGACAAATCGGCCAATGACAGTCGTTTTATCTAGTGACTACGACTTGTTGCTCAATGACAACAGATTGAATTTCCTGATCGATCCATTGTCATTGGAACTGGCATTTTCCATATTTTGTCAATGGTACTACCAGCGACAAACGAATATCAGTGACTAATCACCGTCACAGAAAATATCGACCATCTTAAGTCGACTTAAGTAGGAATTAACATAAAAAAGATGTATACTACTTGTTTTAATCGCTGATGAACGCGTTAAGATTTTATTTTTAAGATCACCCCTATGATTATTATCGTGTACGATAAATAGGAACAAATTGTGAATATAAATACGCTTATGGGTCGTACATATTATGCATTGATACAGTAATTGTAAAACTAAAAAACCTCATGCCCGTGAATATAACTCACTAAAGTTTTATATATTATATAACAGCAATTATATATTACATAACAGCAATTACATGTTATATAACAGCAATTACATATTATATAACAGCAATTACATATTATATAACAAGAATTATATATTATAAAACAGCAATTACATATTATATAACAGCAATTACATATTATATAACAGCAATTATATATTATATAACAGCAATTACATATTATATAACAGCAATTATATATTATATAACAGCAATTACATATTATATAACAGCAATTATATATTACATAACAGCAATTACATGTTATATAACAGCAATTACATATTATATAACAGCAATTACATATTATATAACAACAATTACATATTACATAACAGCAATTACATATTATATAACAGCAATTACATATTATATAACAGCAATTACATATTATATAACAGCAATTACATACAATATAATAGCAATTATATATTCAAGTGAATACGCTTTGGGCGCGCCTGGAAAACAATCTTCGATTTGGCTCCGCCCTTTATCAAATCTATATAATTGTTTGAATGTCGTTGTTTACAGTTTTAGCTTAAATTAAATGATAACATTATTTCTTACAACAGGGTTTTGTTGTAGAACAGCTGTTTTAAAAAATAGGTTATATTACTTTATTTATTGTACATTACTAAGTTGAATAGTTATTATTAATTATTTTTCATCTGTTAATAAATATATTATTTACTTATACGAGGTCTGTTAAAAAAATACGCGGACTGTTTGAATTTCGCGGCTCTAGTTAGTTTCAGGAGAATCCGCTTGGTGTCGCTAGGTTCGTATAAATCAGCTGATTAAAACGCGGTATTTCAGTCGCAGATATCTTCATTTGTTGACGAGTTACACGCAGTTCAGTAAAGAGTGTTTTTTTCGTTTGTCGGATTCTAAAATTGACAGCAGCCTGAAGGAGCAACGAATTGCTGTGCAATTTTTTGTAAAACTAGGGAAATCTGCAACAGAAACATTTGCCATGCTTAACAGGGCCTACGGCGATGTTGCCATGAAGCGTACTGCATGTTTCAAGTGGCATGAACGTTTCAAGGGTGGCCGACAGTCGATTGATGACGATGAGCGTCCTGGACGTCCTTCAACGTCAACTGACGACCCATACGTTGACAAAATCAACACCCTGGTGCGCGAAAATCGACGTCTGACCATTAGGGAGCTTTCCGAAGAGTGTGGGATATCAGTTGGATCTTGTTACGAGATTTTGATCGAAAAATTGAAGATATACGTCGCTGCGAAATTTGTGCCACGCCTGATGTTCGACTCCAAAAATCCAATCGCGTCCGGGTTTGTCGGGAACTGCTCGATCGTTCATATGAAGATGAGAACTTTTTGTCAAGAATTATAACCGGTGATGAATCATGGGTGTATGGTTACGACATTGAAACGAAGGTCCAATCATCCCAATGGGTGAGTCAAACGTCCCCAAGACCCAAAAAAGCTCGTCAAGTTCGGTCGAATGTCAAGGTGATGCTGACAGTTTTTTTTACGCTAAGGGTGTTGTTCACTACGAGTACCTCCCTGAAGGCTCTACAGTCAACTAGATTACCTAGATTGAAATACTGAAACGTCTGAGGGACGCCGTCCGACGCAATAGGCCAGAACTGTGGAGAAGTGATAACTGGTTTTTCCATCACGACAACGCTCCAGCTCACTCAGCACTCAGAACTCGTGAGTTTTTGGCCAAACACTCGATCACTGTTCTTCCCCCCCTCATACTTACCTGACCTTGCTCCTTGTGACTTTTTCTTATTCCCAAAACTCAAAAAACCAATTCGTTGTTCCTTCAGGCTGTCCATTTTACAATCCGACAAACGAAAAAAAACACGCTTTACTAAAGTGCGTGTAATTCATCAACAAATGAAGATATCTGCGACTGAAATACTGCGTTTTAATCAGCTGATTTATACGAACCTAGCGACACCAAGCGGATTCTCCTGAAACTAACTAGAGCCGCGAAATTCAAACAGTATTTCGATACAACTTATTATAGTTACTTCAATATAATGGTAATGAGTTTTATATTTTTATTACAATTTGAAAATTATTTAGACGCATCACACGTATTAATAATTGAATTCAAATAGATTCGTTAAATTAAAATGTTATTCAGTAAATATTTAACATTTAAAAAAGTTTTCTATTGGCTACATTTACTAGATTCTATTAAAACCTCTATTAAGTACATTCTCCTAGTCACTTCTTTCAGCCACGCCCACTGATTGCCACATTGCATTTCATTTATTAAATTTCTGAATTTAAACGAATAAATATTTAATAGATGTGTTCTTCAAATGGAGCTTGTATTCGTGAGCTATAACATTTCGCTAAGGGTTTTTGTGGTATTAATGTAATCATTTCCGCCCTTAACAATACTTTCCGTATATGCATAGGTATAATGTTTCATTTAAAGCCAGCGACTATAGGAATAAAAAACAATATATTTACTCACTTCTTTATGTGTACAGTTTACAACCTATATAATTCGGCCACATCAGCAGCGTTTGCGTGGTTTTATAATTTATTCCAGCCGTACTTGCCCGACCTGAGTGCTTGTGAGTGGACAAAGATATTCGGTCCAGTAATACCATGGGATTACTAAAGGCGGGCGACAGGACAGGACGAAATGTGTTGTCATCGTAGTTCCGTTACAATAGCGCCATACGTCAAAGCCTCTCTCGTTCATTTGCATTGCTTTCACATTTAGTTGACTCGCGTCTCGTCAAACGTACCTTAATAGACAGAAATCCTCTGGCATTGTACAAATAGTTTCAAACATTACATTATTTTATACACGAGAAATATATCTTGCTTAGTATAAAGATTTCCAGTTGGCCTAAAGTTTTACCAACCTCTTAAAAGAAAAAATCCCTCTCTTTGGTGCTAATTTTATTTCATATTTTCACCATAATACAATAGACAAACCTTAAGGTTTATTTCAGAGATACGCTAAATATTACATAACCTAACTTTGTCTACCCTAACATCAACTAACCTTACCTATCTATGCCAACTGTTCTCTGAGCTTAGCTTGTGTAGCCATGTTATATATTCTATTATATAAAAATCTAATGTTGTGTGTGTATGGGGGGAGGGGTTTACTCAATCACGTAAAAACTAATGTACCCATTGAGCTGAAATTTTACATTAACATTCTTAGGGTCCCTGGTCAACACACAGGCCTATTTTTATTTCATGGAGTAATTCCATCAGGGCACCGTCCCATTGGCTTTGAAAATTATCTTAACACTCATTTGTCTATACTCCATTAGATTCTTGGCCTAATTAGGTGATTGTAAATGTGTTTGTAATCACCTGTAAAAGTCACTTTAAAACACCAATAGGTGATAGTAAATGTTTGTTGCTATTCATCTTTCAAGGTTAGTTATATTTTACAAATGTCATGTTACAAGCAGAAGGCTTTCCTTCTCTTGGTTTTTCGAGACAATAATCGGTAAAGTTTATAAATTATAGTTTGATTATTTTATTGGGATTTTGTTTCAGTAAATTAAACTCAATACAAATACAAATTAAAACAATACAAATATGCGTCAACGCCGTACGAAGGACGAGTACTCTACTACAGTACTAACAAATAGAAGACGTACACAAAACTCACAAATTAATAATGTAATAACTCAGACGGGTTTCAATGACAAAGTCATCATCATCATCATCAGTGGGTGTTGTTACTAAAAACTCTAACTTATAACTAATCTTATTGTAAAGTTAGTCACCTCGGCGCTCGTGCAATACGAAATCAACTTTTGGCAATATTTTCATCGACCAAGCAAACACGCAACCCGTCAAAGTAATTTAAATATTCCTTTTGCTGAGCTAGACTTGATGTTAAATTTATAATTTCATGGCAAATGCTGCATTTTTTAATAATATTTGTTTTCACGTTGCCCCGCCCACTTTCCGCTTATAGACATGCCTCATGTTTAGCACAAAAATAGAGTAGGTGGAGTAAAATGACATGTTTTTTCTGCTTTTGGTTATTTGGAGCCTATAGTACATAAAAGTGCGAGATATCATTCTCTCGCTGTAACATTGTCTTCGTGAAGATATAATACCAGAGAACACGTCGCTAAAGTCGTAGGAATACTATATTTGCTAGAGTCACAGTAGCAGCGAGGCACCTGTAGGCGGATGACGTCATTATCTTTCTTTATCAGTGTTCAGTTACATCTAGCAGAGGCAAAATTAAAAGAGGTAGACTATAGTCATGTTGTTAAATCTTATCATATATACGGGTTTTACACTAACATAGATTAAATATTAATGTTACTTGTGTATTATATTGAGGCTACTATTATACCGCTCGCTGCGGTGATTAGTTAGGTTAGGTTATCATAAATACATTTCTGTTAATTCCCTGTTACGTTGTAAATGGGATGTGGGGAAGTGCTAAATAGAGGAACAAGAGGCATCGAGGTACCGTCGGAATGTATATGTGGTGATTACGAGTGACCGCGACTGGCGGCGATGCGTTCAACTCAAATCTCGCTTTATTTTGGGTGGAAGAAAACAAGAACCTACCGTCATAATGATAAGTAATTTTCACAGTAAGTTTAAATAAATTTGTCCTGTATAAATATTTATTGTTTCTACGTCCATTGAAAAATATCCTTTAAAATAGTGGCCTCCGTGTAATGCGTGAGTACCACACTGATTTTCTTATTTGATAACAATCACCCCAAACCGTCAACTATCTGCATACCTGTATGGAGAACGTGCATTGACTTACTTGCAAATAATTCACTAAGTACATACTAATTTTATAACTGAATGCTTACAGGCAAAACACCATTAATATAAGTTTACCCTCATGTATATATATATATATACGCATATTAACATTAGCACATGAAAATTACACATTATAGATTCGTTACAGTAATGAACATTTGTTGTTAGTATTCTAACTTTTTTAACTAAACGTGTTTTAAACTTGTTTAACTTACTTTAAAAGCGGTTTTCTTATCAATCATGTTGAAAATTTATTAGTAAAACCTAATATTTAGCAATATAAGGTACAGTTAACACATCATGCATTTCGTCGTATTGTCAGGCAAAGATTGTATATTCTCATGACAAGTAGTATAATGGGACCTGAAGTGTCTGGGGCTAATCTTACCCTCACGACAAACTCCCTGCATTATTTATTGGATTAGCACATAACTACTTTATTCGCAACCGTATATAAAGAAGCAGAAAAGCTAAAATAGTTGAGTAAATAAACTATTGTACAATGATCGTCTAGGAATCTTGCTCAGGGGAAAGATTAGATAGTAGAGCCTCAATTATCCGAAGTAATGCGGCCAGATGGAACCTCGGATAACCGAGCATTCGGATACCATGTACTCTCAAAAACCGAGAGCGAAATTTGTTAAAGATGTGACAAATAGTAGCCTACATATTTAATTGTCAAATGAAATTTCCTTGGAATGAAAAGTAAAATAAATATTAAGAATATAAATGTCATACATACATACATAGATACAAATATATATATATATATATATATATATATATATATATGTTTAATAATTAATAAATATTCTTGTATTTGAATAACCTGTGTTGTTTTAATATATATATATATATATATATATATATATATATATATATATATATATATATATATATATATATATATATATACACATAGTTGAGAACGTAATTTTACGTTTTAGTCTCTCTTGTATTAAATAAATATTACTTGAATAATTTATAAATACAAACTTCAGTCCGAGCTTGAGAATTCTTAGATTACACTGCACAAGTCTGTTAGAGGGATTATTGCTACTTGTAGTACAAGAAATGAGACAAACAAATTTAAAGTCATCCATTGAACGCAATAAGTCGAAATAATTCCTTTGAGGTTTCCTTTCGTCTGCCATCATCGGTTCACTTTTATTATACTGCCTTTGAAACATCACAACGTGTGACATTTACGACCTGGCGTCGCGTTTTATTTCTCTATAAATATTACCTCTGAGAAACCTGTTATCTGTAAAATAATTGCAGTTTACAACTTGATCCATTGCACGACACGTGAAATAAACATGTAAAAGTGACTCATTTATTTCCGTTTTTATTTTAGTAAAAGTAACATAACATAAATTAGTTTTAATTTTGGCGTAACGTAATCGACTAGTTTAGGCGATTTCAACACACAGGTCGTAAATGCCTATGGTTAAAATATGGATCATAGGATACTTTTGTATTGTAATAATGAGCCTATATTTCCTGTTTCCCTTATGGTATATACTCTAACCTGCTATTGTTCTTTTAGTCTGAACCATAGTATCCCGCAATATAACCTCTAGACACTTCGTCCCACTTTCGAGGGTGACTGCTTGGGTGGGTTTGACAATGGTCTCTAAATACTCGTATATCCGGGTAGGAAAGGGTTGTAGTATAGACTGTATATAGAATAATGTATCTGACCATATGTTTGTGTGTGTGTGTGTGTGTGTGTGTGTGTCTATACTCTAACCTGCTATTGTTCTTTTAGTCTGAACCATACTATCCCGCAATATAACCTCTAGACACTTCGTCCCACTTTCGAGGGTGACTGCTTGGGTGGGTTTGACAATGGTCTCTAAATACTCGTATATCCGGGTAGGAAAGGGTTGTAGTATAGACTGTATATAGAATAATGTATCTGACCATATGTCTGTTTTTGTGTGTGTGTGTGTGTGAGTGTGTGTGTGTGTGTGTGTGTGCTTAAGCGTATATGCTTAATTAAACTAGATCGACTTTATCTGAAAATGTTTTAAGTAACGTTGTAAATAACGTCCTAACGTTATGAAGGCTTGAACAGCTGTTGTAGATAAACTCGTGTTAGAGGGTCAACATATGAAACTTACGCCTGACCCGTAATGAAATCTTCCAACGGCTACTCCGCTGCGTAAAGTGTGTTGCGTCTGCAGGCGTTCGACTTTGCAATTAAAAAAACAATTATTGAAAACGCTTATAGCGTGCATGTAAAACATATTATTTATACAAGCCTGTGCAGGTCGTCGGGTTTAGCCTGACCGGTGAAATTAGCAAAAGAGAATGGAAGGTAAATGCGAGTGTGACCTGGGTAGAGTAGCGGCGCAGCCTTAACAAGAACCCGTATCAGCAGGATCCCTTCCATAAATACCAAGTGCTTTTGCGCATTTCAAGTTTACTGGTCAAGCTAAACCTGACGACCGGTTATTTTGTACATGTAAATATATTTTTCCTAGAAAAAAATTGGAACTCTTATACAGTATTAATAAAACCACTACAATAACGATTGAAATATACAGTATATATATATACACATACACACACAACTAATCACTAACTGTAGTAGCCACACGTAGTAGCACTAATTTCCGTGGGGTGGTTTTTTGTTGTTTATCTTCATATTATTGTGGTTATGTTGCATATTAAACGTCGAGATAATATAAGATCATTGTTTTGAATTCGATTGTCAGTGACGTATTTTCCCAGTATTTGGAGGCGATTGTAAATATTTTGTTACTGATGTGTTTGTTGATATTATTGGTGTAGTATGATCTATTTATAAGGCACTGCAAAATTTGTTTTTAAGAAAATGCCCCTCAACTCAAATTTCCCATTATATTTGTCGTGATTTATCTTCATGCATTTAAATCGGAACCAATTTATCTATTTGTTACTGTATCCTGCTTTTCTTTCCTACAGTTGCAATCAGTTTGCGGACGTTTCATCGACATAAACCAACATAGAACATTACGATTGCTAGTTTCTGCCAACAATATTGTGTACGTAGGAAGATAAAAAGAATTTGGATAAAATTGGCGGACTCAATTTTCGTGCAACAAGAGAACGTACGCGACCCCCTCCTTCTTTCTCCAACAAAGAAAGAAATTTATTTGCACCGTTGACAAGTATATTTCTGAAAGTGTTTTCTCAGAGCCATCAACTAAATTATTTGGATGAAAAAACTACGAGCAGAGTGGTACAAAACAGACAAACATTCACTCTTCCATTTCAGAAATATAACTTCTCGTTGCTGTTGATGTTTTTGTACAGAAATACATACCTTGATTGTGTTTGGTTAATGGAATCATTTTAAAAGATATATTTTGCAATTTTCTTTATTGGTGCAATATTTTATACCATCATTTTAACAGCTCTTAGACTTAATATAGTTTATACAACTATGTAAGTGGATTTCTTATTACACTTTTTTGAATTTAATTTATAGAGGTTTCGTGATAGTAACCGCATTAGGATAATATTAACCACTATCGACATCCGAACATACATCGAATAGTTGTATGCGTAGATATTCAGCAGCACTCAAACAGAAAGCAATCGGAGTGTATGCTAGTAACTATACTGCAAAGAGTAAGCCTTAAGAGTATGAAATATGATTTAACACATGTTATAGATTGATATTTTTTATTATTAAATGTAGCATTTTGTATAATGTATTATATACAGTGTGTCTATTTGAATTTATATAGCTAATAATTATTTCCAATTCTCGCTTTTTACTAAACGTACGATACTTATAGTATCATAATTAATTACCAGCTATAGAGATTTTATACGTTTAAATCGACGATTTTTTTAATTAACTTTTTTTACGCTCCACCCACTTTCTCTGCATGTTAGTGTCTTTTATGGAAGAAGAAGCCGGGCATGTATAAGAGGAGGCTCTATGCATATTAATCTAAACGGAGGAAGGGGCGGGGCATGTATAGAGGTGGGTCTGTAAATATTCTTCTGAAAGGTGTAGGGGGTTGAGGTGGATGCATGCATAGAGAGGACTCTATGCATATTCTAAACGGAGTAAGGGGCGGGGCAAGTATAGAAGTAGGTCAGTAAATATTCTTCTAAACGGTGTAAGGGGTGGAAGTAGATGCATAGAGGTGGCTCTATGCATATTCTAAACGGAGTTAGAGGCGGGGCATGTATAGAAGTAGGTCAGTAAATATTCTTCTAAACGGTGTAAGGGGTGGAGGTGGATGCATTTACAGAATGGGCTTTATTCATATTCCGAACTAAGTAAGGGGCGTGGCATGTTAGAGGTGGATCAATAAATATTCTTCTAAACTGAGTAGTAGGTGGGGGTGGAAGCATGCATAGAGGTGGCTCTATGCATATTCCAAACGGAGTAAGGAGCGTGGCTTGTTTAGAGTTCGGTCAATAAGTATTCTTCTAAATGGTGTAAGGGGTGGAGGTGGATGCATGTATAGAGGTGGCTTTTGAACGGAGTAAGGGGCGGGGCATGTATAGAAGTAGGTCAATAAATATTCTTCTAAACGGTGTAAGGGGTGGAGGTAGATGCATGTATAGAGGTGGCTCTATGCATATTTTGAACGGAGTAAGGGGCGGAGCATGTATAGAAGTAGGTCAATAAATATTCTTCTAAACGGTGTAAGGGGTGGAGGTAGATGCATGTATAGAAGTGGCTCTATGCATATTTTGAACGGAGTAAGGGGCGGAGCATGTATAGAAGTAGGTTAATAAATATTCTTCTAAACGGTGTAAGGGGTGGAGGTAGATGCATGTATAGAGGTGGCTCTATGCATATTTTGAACGGAGTAAGGGGCGGAGCATTTGTAGAAGTAGGTCAATAAATATTCTTCTAAACGGTGTAAGGGGTGGAGGTAGATGCACGTATAGAGGAGGCTCTATGCATATTTTGAACTGAGTAAGGGGCGGAGCATGTATAGAAGTAGGTCAATAAATATTCTTCTAAACGGTGTAAGGGGTGGAGGTAGATGCATAGAGGTGGCTCTATGCATATTTTGAACGGAGTAAGGGGCGGAGCATGTATAGAAGTAGGTCAATAAATATTCTTCTAAACTATGTAAGGGGTAGAGGTGGATGCACGTATAGAGGTAGCTCTATGGATATTTTGAACGGAGTAAGGGGCGGAGCATGTATAGAAGTAGGTCAATAAATATTCTTCTAAACGGTGTAAGGGGGGAGGTAGATGCATGTATAGAGGTGGCTTTATGCATATTTTGATCGGAGTAAGGGGCGGGGCATGTGTAGAGATAGATCTATGCATACTCTATTAAATAGAGGAATTCAAAACGATAATTACCTAAATTATTTTTACTTCAGTTATGTAAAATGAATAGAAATATGATGAGAAGAAATACGGGCGATTTAGATTTTCTATGCTCTCCAACCTTGAGATAGCGACATTGTTTCATATTTCGTATATATGAACATTACCACTGATGTCATAATATAAAACATAAGATTTGATGAAATTTCTCAACAAAATGTATGTTTTAAGTTAACATTTCTTTCAAAAGTCATAACTTTGATTTTGTTATAAGAACATTCCGTTTGCCACCATAGTCATCAGGCGTTATTGTCTTCATACAATTTTCTTATCTACTTCGTATGTAGTTCTAAATGCCTATTTTAGAGTTTTGTATTTAACATGACATTAGGCAGTGTAAGGACAAAAATACATTTTTTTGTTCTAATTTTGATTTGTATTTTGAGAATCAATAAATTCAAAAATATGTAATTTTTATAAGTATGTACACACACACACACACACACACACACACACACACACACACACACACACACACACACACACACACACACACACACACACACACACACACACACACACACACACACACACACACACACACACACACACACACACACACACACACACACACACACACACACACACACACACACACACACACACACACACACACACACACACACACACACACACACACACACACACACACACACACACACACACACACACACACACACACACACACACACACACACACACACACACACACACACACACACACACACACACACACACACACACACACACACACACACACACACACACACACACACACACACACACACACACACACACACACACACACACACACACACACACACACACACACACACACACACACACACACACACACACACACACACACACACACACACACACACACACACACACACACACACACACACACACACACACACACACACACACACACACACACACACACACACACACACACACACACACACACACACACACACACACACACACACACACACACACACACACACACACACACACACACACACACACACACACACACACACACACACACACACACACACACACACACACACACACACACACACACACACACACACACACACACACACACACACACACACACACACACACACACACACACACACACACACACACACACACACACACACACACACACACACACACACACACACACACACACACACACACACACACACACACACACACACACACACACACACACACACACACACACACACACACACACACACACACACACACACACACACACACACACACACACACACACACACACACACACACACACACACACACACACACACACACACACACACACACACACACACACACACACACACACACACACACACACACACACACACACACACACACACACACACACACACACACACACACACACACACACACACACACACACACACACACACACACACACACACACACACACACACACACACACACACACACACACACACACACACACACACACACACACACACACACACACACACACACACACACACACACACACACACACACACACACACACACACACACACACACACACACACACACACACACACACACACACACACACACACACACACACACACACACACACACACACACACACACACACACACACACACACACACACACACACACACACACACACACACACACACACACACACACACACACACACACACACACACACACACACACACACACACACACACACACACACACACACACACACACACACACACACACACACACACACACACACACACACACACACACACACACACACACACACACACACACACACACACACACACACACACACACACACACACACACACACACACACACACACACACACACACACACACACACACACACACACACACACACACACACACACACACACACACACACACACACACACACACACACACACACACACACACACACACACACACACACACACACACACACACACACACACACACACACACACACACACACACACACACACACACACACACACACACACACACACACACACACACACACACACACACACACACACACACACACACACACACACACACACACACACACACACACACACACACACACACACACACACACACACACACACACACACACACACACACACACACACACACACACACACACACACACACACACACACACACACACACACACACACACACACACACACACACACACACACACACACACACACACACACACACACACACACACACACACACACACACACACACACACACACACACACACACACACACACACACACACACACACACACACACACACACACACACACACACACACACACACACACACACACACACACACACACACACACACACACACACACACACACACACACACACACACACACACACACACACACACACACACACACACACACACACACACACACACACACACACACACACACACACACACACACACACACACACACACACACACACACACACATATAAGTGTGTGTGTGTCTGTGTTTGTGTATGTGTGTGTGTGTGTGTGTGTGTGTGTGTGTGTGTGTGTGTGTGTGTGTGTGTGTGTGTGTGTGTGTGTGTGTGTGTGTGTGTGTGTGTGTGTGTGTGGTGTGTGTGTGTGTGTGTGTGTTTGTGTTTGTGTTTGTGTTTGTTTGTGTGTGTGTGTGTGTGTGTGTGTGTGTGTGTGTGTGTGTGTGTGTAGTGCTAGTTTTATTTGTATTTTTGTAAAATTGTGTAATTCATATACTATTTCTGTACTGCGAATTCTTGTTCTTTGTATTTCTATTCTTCTTGTTTGTTTATGGCATTTTTGTCACTTAGTGTTATTCTGCATAAGCTTATCTCTTATATTTGTGTTCTGTTCTAAGAGTTCCGTATTTGAGCGCTGTATAACAGCTGTATTATATATTAACAGAATGGAGGAATTGTATAATTTATGCAAACAAGTTGTCTTGGTTACAAAGCAGAACGCAATACGAACAAGTTATAAATCGAATCAACACTTGTCATCCTTCTCCCGTCTGAGCTTCAGTTTCAGTCTCTGGTGTGGATTTTATTTCCTTCTCGAGCAACGAAGTCTATCGTAATTTATCGGTAAAACTTTGCGAACAGTTCCACGCCAGCCGTTTTGTCTGGCTAATCACTTTGTCTCGTGCGTTGTGTGTTCCATTGAAAACAACGCAGATATATAATGTTTCCAGAGTGCTTGTGTTTAAGTTTCTACAGGTCTAACAAGTTTTGCAGGGGTAATTTTAACGCTCTATGTTCGACGTTTTTACTGAAAATCGTTGAAAAGTCGACACAAATGATGTTTTCTCTTCGTAACTAGTTGTGACTTCACAACCAAAGACGATTTGTTAGAGCGTGTGGTGTTCTAGAATGGTAGAAAAAACTCTGTTAAGTTCTCAACGTAACGTAAATTAATATGTATTCGTTAATTAGCGATTGCTTTAGAACGCTGTTTTGCGCCAGTTATTGCTGTGCATCATTTAATTCAGATTAAAATACGGTTATTTTCGAGTTGATACATAGTAATGAAGACAACTTGACATTTGGACATGAATAAAACCGTTGTTATTTTAAACATTTTAGTGGTTTTGACAAATTGCATATTTACAATTGAAATGTTGATTCGTCCAATACATATTTGCCACCAATCATAAACTAATTTGTTTTTGTAATTCATTTTTTATGAAGTGAATACTTGGTGATTGTTATTTAAATTACCTCAACGTTTGTTAATATTAAACTTCTACTGTATTCATAATTAGCTTAATTTGCATTTATCTGTTTACGTCGAGAGAGTTGCATCAAATTCTGATTGCAATTGGGTGACCAATAAGATTAAACTTTTTATTATATTTATCACATCATAAATATATCAACTGTGATATTTATCTAGCACGGTGAAGCTCCCAGTGCTTCAGAAAAATTCAATCTGTCAGAAAGCTATACACACTCCCTTAGCATTCGTCTAAAATAATACATTTCTTATATATTAAGTTTCTTAAAAGGTTTGTTTATTACGTTAGTTTGTAAAAATAACGTATATAATATATATTACATATA
>JBAIZL010000002.1:259203154-259385654 GCA_036971475.1 Prosapia bicincta
GATTTCAGTTGATACTATTCACTCATTTATCTAGTTCAGCCCAATCTATAGCCGCCCTATGGAAGTATAATTCTCATTACACGTGGTTATTACGTTTTCCGCTATTCCTTAGCTCCTCTTCTAACTTCTTGGTGTTATGAACATATGGCATCCAACCACGTGGTGTCTCAGAGCCTGGCCGCGTATGGAAGTTCCTAAGGGTACTGTTGACGTATACAGAATGGATACAGTGACGTTTACAGTGAAAATTAAGTGTTTCCATTGCATAAACATTTTCTTTCAGTTAGATTTAACTATCCAAAACCAGTTTTGTTCAGTTGTATGGAAACGTTATAAACCAATTTAAATAATAAGAGGTGAGTTAATTTTTTCATAAGTGATGATACGATGAAGGTGTTTAAAACAACAAAAAAACACGACTTTTAACATAATGCCTTTTTTCGACTAGGAATTTTATTATTTCCTTGGCCGTAGTGTTCATCTCGTGATACTGTACTTGGTTATCTATTTATTAGTTTGTTAATTTGTAATTACAAAAGTAAACAGGCGCCTGGGTGGCCTAGAAGGGACTTAACCAACCCAAAAGTACCCGATTCTTCCTAATGCTTTGTTGACCCCCAAGCAGTCTATGATTGTTACTCGTTACTAACCACAGATCCTTCCTGAAATACCGTGTGGTCCGAGTGACTTCCGAAATTGCCATATTTTCTCAGGCTTACTGACTTATTCAAAATCAGAGCTTTATGTTCGGAGATAAACCTTCCGGTGATTGTTAAAGCTGTTATCCACGCCTATGACGTCATCATTAATATCTGTCCGGTTTCTTGTGAATAAAAGAAGTCTTTTTTATTCTCTAAGTATTTCGTTAGAATAAATTTAAAGTTATGTAAACCAATTTTAGTCCTTACAAATTAATGAAATTCTTTCGCCTGTCTTTTTTCGTTGATGTAGGAAGTACAATAAATAAGTCAGTTTATAATACGTATAAAGAGAACAGAAAACCATTAGTTACAGCTACCTTACTTTGTGGCAGCAATTAGCGGACTGACTTTTCCCACGGTGCAACAAATAATGTCCCTGGTTTATTGGAAAAGTTTTTCGTCACGTGACTGACTTTTGCAAGATGTCATTGCTGCCAACTTAACTGATTAATTTCTTTTATTCTTGTGCAGATGGCACATAATCGTGATTGCGACGAACGTGAGTTGGCTCATTAACGGTTCCATGGCCACTGATTAACGATTGAAGGCACGCAACGCTAACTTTGTGATTTATGGACGGTTTTAAAATTACTAGCGTTTTGTCGAAATTCTGATGCGGGTAAAATTTTGTTGATTTGACGTTTATTGTTTTCACAAATACGGACATTTGCTTGAATACTAAATAGAATGAATTTGTCCTAATTATCACACAAATAATTAAACACACGGTGTCAGGTGACTGCGATTTAGACATATGCAGAAGTTTCCTCCACTCTGGTGACAAACACTCCCCCACCAACGTGTTTACACAATATTTCCCCGTAAGTGTATGTGTAACGTCTTATGACGCAATATATTATTAACTTTACATGGATGTGTGTATGTAAAGAGTGACGTCATCGCGTAGGAATCCACACAGTTAACGAGTGTGATACCCAAGAACTAGTGGGCATATATGTGCCTGATGGCTGCAGTCTTTCCTGCCAAAGTGTCTGGGAGTCCGGCTCTTGAGCGTGGACGAGGGTCAGAGGTGAATTCTAACCTTGTGTGAAAATCGGACCGATCGGAAGGTTCCACTATGTTAGTTCTGGAAAGCGAGCTAAACCGTAGCTACTGGTTGGAGACATGACTAACCCTTGAGGTGACCCGTCGTGGCCTTACAGCACTTAAGTTCTTACATACCGTATAAGATTGGATTAATATGGGCAGATGGTTCGTCTGTTATGAATACCCTGCAGTCTGTTAAGCAGTGTGAAAGTAGTGAAAAACCATCAAGGGTTAGAGGATACAAACTGAGGGGCAGTGACAAATAAATCCGTATGATCTCATATTGAGAGAAAGAGAGAGAGAGAGAGAGAGAGAGAGAGAGAGAAAGAGAGAGAGGCAGTAGCTTTATTTAGATAAATACAGGGACATATATTTTTTTTTTTAATAAATAAAAAAGAAGAATTACAAAACTAATTTGAAATTGACTATATAAATAATATATAATGATGTTTTGTTTAATTTATCCAGTTTGATCAAGCTGTCATCATCAGCCACAGCTTAAGCACTTCCGACTGTTGTAATTAGTGGCTAAATAATGTAACTCGCAACGGGTTTTGAAAAGATTTTGTTGCATTAAATAATTTTAAAACTGTGTTTAAAACTCCATATTAGAAACTTCCTTAATGCGGAAGTATTTATACATAATTGTTTCAGCTTTACCGCATATTTATTTTGTTAGTGAATGCTATTTTTTAATTAATTAAAATTTTATTTCCATGATGTTAATTTAAACAAGGTTCTGTATTCATGACAACCGGAAAAAATATTTTTCTCTATCTTTTGTAAGATGAAATGGATCATTAACCGGCGCCATTTGGGCATCGTTCTCCCCACTTCGGCACCGTATACGTCTGCACAAGAACTTTAATGTTTTAAAACTAATGCGGCATCGGGGAATGTTAACCTAGAAAAATACTATTAATCTCAATGCCTTTCTATTACTGTTTATGTAATGTACATATTGTTTTCTTATTCAGTTACTAATTATCTTCATGTCTGTTGCAGGTATGTTTGATCCGAATTAACACTCACTTCATTGTTTTGGTAAGTATTTGATTCACTTCAATACACACGGTATTAATTAAGTGAATTTTATACGAGTCAGGTTCGTTGAAAAACTGTTCCTAAGCACGGTTCACTTTATATCGGGATTCATTAACGCCAACATGCATAATCTTGATAAAGAAATATTTTGATAACACCTGAGCGCTAATAAATCTTTTGTTTTCGTCACGTGCCTAAGCGCACCGCAAAAGCTTATACTATACGTCTACATTCATTCCTATTTTTTTTGTAGTCGCCACACCTGTACGACAGATGAGTTTCTTAGAAAATCTTAAACTTTTTGAAACATTGCTCAGAGTTTCCCCACCATCCTTTGGCGGATGCATTCATTACTTGAGCGATGGAGAGGACGTTATCTTGCCATGGTACAATATGGCCAATCAGTAGCTTCTGTTTGGTGACATCGAATATGTACGAATGTCTGGTTATACAGTTCTGTTAAGAAGGCGTAAGAAAATTAATTGTACCACTGAGGATTTCACTGTCTTTTGCCAAGAGTTTTTTTCTCCAACCTTTTGACAGTCTTTACAAAATAGGATTGATATACAAATCTATTCTGGAAATATAAAACAATTTAGTTTTATCAATAGATGTCAACAAAAGTAAGAAACATGTAGTGTAATTGTATATCTCCCTCGCTCACACACAAAGAGTGAGACTGAGGGAAAGGGAGAGAGAGAGACAGCGGAAGAAAAGAGAGGAGGCAGAGAGATAGATAAATAGAAAGAGAGGGAGATAGGTAGTTCCTATAATATTTAGGGTAATAATGCATTTCAATTACAATAAGGAAAAATATAGTTTTCGCGACAAAGCTGACATATATTTTGTGTCAGAAAAATAACATAATAAAATGCGAATAAATTTATTCGATACGAGCGCGTAGGTTTAGACAAAGTGCTAAGATATTTTATTAGCGCGCGTCGAGCGAGAATGTGCTTCTTGGAATATAAATGGTGTTCTCTTGTTATCATTTCAGTTGTGTCATTTGTCAGACTTGGCTGTGCAACTGGGCTTGACACCGAGTGAACCCGGCGCTGATACGGTGCAAATTGTGCTTTTTGTTTGCGAGTTTTTCACTATTTGTGTTTGCTTCTTTGCTGTCCTTGAGTTTTAGCGTTTCTCGGAAAAATCGTTTTCATGACAGCTTCAACGTAAATGTTTGCTGTACACTTCTTTAAAAAGCTTGGAATTTTTATTACAATGCCTAAAAGCAGTGAACTTAATTTCAGATTATTTTATCTTCTCACTGTAATTATTTATAAAGTTTAGTTAAATTAATTATCCACTAATTATTATCATATATACGGCAGAATGATAGATTATAAAAAAGGGCAAAATAGATTTTTTATTTAGGCCAGGTGTCATGTGTTCTCTTTGTTAGGAACAACTCTATGCCGGGATTGTGAATGTTAGAAGACGATATAAAGGATTGATGATGGAACCCAAGTCTCATATAGGAATGTTTGTTAGACATTTTTTTTTTGAACTGGCATTGTGCGTTTCCACGTTTAGTATAAGTAGCAAGACATAGCAAGAGACTTGACCAGCTGATGCGCAGTGGCCTACTTGACATATAGAGTGGCGAAAGCCTCAGTGTTGGTCGAACTTCGCTGCTATACTTATCTGTCTGCCACAACCACTGTGTATTATTCATCATTGTGCATAGATGCTAGGGATGGTCGATCTAGTTGACTTTAACGGATCAGTGATTTTAGTGACAGCGCCAGGTTTAGATCAGTGACTTTTACCGGTGACAAGCTATACTGAGAATGCTCTGTATGTTGCAATAACAGACAAGCATAGCGCACTAAGGAAATGATTCCACACTTCGCTTTTTTCTTTTTTGGAAGGCTTGTTTTATTTTAAAATAATTTCCTACGAAATTAAGAACAAAGTACCGAGTGGTAAATAGCGTCTACTGTACACAACTACACAACACTGTCACTATCTACAACCCATATACGACGTAAATGAGTAGAAGTAGTTGACAGCTGCAAATCGACCAATGACAAAAGTGGTAAAATATCAGTAACTCTTCAGTCGCAACAGCGACATTTTGCCCAATCACAACAGAGACGCAATCGGCGCCGTGAGCCGAGCGGTGAGAGCAGA
The DNA here is from genome assembly GCA_036971475.1 of Prosapia bicincta. NCBI lineage: Eukaryota > Metazoa > Arthropoda > Insecta > Hemiptera > Cercopidae > Prosapia > Prosapia bicincta. Next base: position 259,208,080 of record JBAIZL010000002.1, read on the forward strand.
GCTAGTGACAGGGGCAAATCGACCAATGACAGCCGTTTCATCAAGTGACAGCGTCAAGTCAAACAATGATTGCGACTTTTTGCCCGATCACAACAGAGGCAACTTGATAGGTCCATTTTCACTGGAACTGGAATTTTCTATATTTTGTCACTGGTACCAACAGCGACAAACGAATATCAGTGACAAGTCACCAACCCTAAACTATGACAGAAAATATCGACCATCCCTAAAACAAAAACTTAATCGGAGCATTTTGTGATTTACCTTATCTGAACCGTTAGGTTTCTCGCATTTCCCATAATTTATTGTGTAATTTAGATGGCTTTAGTGTGTTGATTTTTTAGGAATATAGGTACATTTGAAAACCTTTCATTTGAACCACTTTAAGTGTAATCCTTGATTTTGATTTAATGTTTCTCATTGAATGTTAAAAACCATCATTCATCTTGCGCCTTGTTAAAAACTGTGCGAAAAGTGATGTCATGTGTTTCATCAATAGGTTCTTTGAATATACATAAATACTTTATATAAGATAACTTACTCTTGTCCAATAGCGTTCTTTGAAAACTTTAGATGATTAGGTAACATGAATTTAAAAAATCCTGACTGTATAAGGTCGGGTCGTGTCACTGCTGGAAAGGTAATTTATATATTCAGGTCCTTTTTTTACAGGTTGCTATAATTACGAACAATAAGCTTCTCAGAATGAAATGTACGCGTTCGATGCTTTTGCGGAATGTATTAATCGCGCACAAACGGGCCATTGCAATATTTCGGCTTAGCCACTTCTGTCTAGGGCCTTTAGTTACCTTATTCTCCATGGCAATAATATACTGGATTATAGGAATTCCAACCCAACCGCCAAACCACTTTGACACAATCTAACCTAACCTAATCTATCCTTACCTAATCCAACCTAACCCAGAACAAGTACGACAACAGAACGAGGGTAAATGCAATGTCGTGCACGCACAAGCTTGAATAAATATGGTTAGTATTTAGTATGGAGACGTTTCTTACGTGATTTTAAACACGTCTAAACAATTGTAACTTTAGATTTGTTTAGCCCGTTCGAAGAACTGGACGAAGAATGATTTTAATCAGTTTTTACATGTATGCTGTGTTCTTGGCAAAGTGTGCGCGATTGTCACTATGCATGGTTGTCATAACACCGTTTAAAATGGTAAAATATATTACATGCGAAACAGCGCAGTCATTAGCGTGTGAGAGTAGCGATTCTAACCTGGGCAAAAATAAGAACCTAACCTTTCACCAACATTCACCCATCGTCTGAGAAAATAGCTACCTTTAAACCTTGTATCGTAACCACATTATATATCGATTCATTTTCGTCATGCATTGCCAATTATATATATATATATATATATATATATATATATATATATATATATATATATATATATATATATACTCAGTTAAGTATAGCAAGTAAGATTCGTGTATTCGTACATTATAGTGTAAGTTATAATATATATATATATACAGGGTGCGGCAGTGAAACGGGAAGATTTGAATAACTTGCAAAAAAATAAGTTATGGGTATTCATTTCATTTATTAACCGAAATTCATAGCACACTAGTGGAAATTAGTGTTACAATTAAAAAATTTCACTTACGTATTATTTTTTGAAAATGGTGCTAGCAAGATGTCTCCCTCGGTTTCCTATGCATTCTCGAAGTCTGGTGCAAAAGCTAGCCATAACTGTGCGTAGCATATTCAACGGAATTCTGTCTATCTCTTGCTGAATGCGCTCCTTCAACTCGTTCTTAGTTCTCGGTTGGTTACCCAAATAAACTTTTGATTTTAAGTACCCCCAAAGAAAAAAGTCAGGTGCTGTTAAGTCTGGTGAACGAGCAGGCCAAGGGATATCGCCATTTCTGCTAATCACACGGCCGGGAAATGCAGGCCTCAACAAATCTAAAGTGATTTTAGCGGTATGACTAGCAGCACCGTCTTGCTGAAACAAAGCGTCTTCATCCACGTATTCATCAAGTGCGGGTAGTGCAAAAGTTACTAACATGTCCGCATAACGTTGAGAGTTTACTGTCACGCTGTTGCCGTTTTCACTTTCGAAAAAGAAAGGTCCAATTATTCCTCGAGATGACATAGCGCACCACACAGTAACTTTTTCTGAGTGGAGAGGTTGTTCATGAAGATTGTGTGGGTTATCTGTGCACCAATACCGGAAATTTTGTTTATTAACGAATCCACTAAGGTGGAAGTGCGCCTCGTCACTCATCCACATGTTATGAACCCGCTCTTCATCTTGCTCGATAACATTTAACATTTGTTGACAAAAGCGTAGCCGGCTGTTGAAATCTTGAGGTTTGAGAGCTTGGACTACCTGCATTTTGTACGAATGGTAATGAAGTTCGTTTTTCAAAATTCTTCTTACTGATCGATCACTAAGCACAATTTCTAAGCTGTGTCGTCTTAGATATATATATATATATATATATATATATATATATATATATATATATATATATATATATGAATTTATTAATTGTAAATAATGTTTTCCACCACTAAGCTACATTTACCTTAGTATCCCAATAAAAGAAACCATAGAAATAATAAAAAACAAACTTTTACACAATAACGAAAAAGAAAATACAATAAATAGTATTATTACACTAACCAAACACATATGTAACCAAAATTACTTCCAATTTAACAATATGTACTATAAACAAAGAACTAGACTCCCCATGGGTTCACCCATATCATCAGTCATGTCAGAAATATATCTACAACACTTTGAACAAATAATAATTAAACCTATACTAAACACACATAATATTTTACTATGGACAAAATACGTAGGTGATATATTTTTAATATACTAACCTACCATTTACAACAAACACATTATAATACTAAACAAATGAAATACATACAACGAAACAGAAACAAACAGAACAATTAACTATCTTGGCATTACATTAAATATAAATAATAATAAAATAGAAACTACAGTACACAGAAAACCAACTTCCAACAACACCACAATACACTACAAATCTAACCACCCCTTGACACACAAAATCAACACTTACAGAAACATGATAAATAAAGCAATAAAATACATACAAGAAAACAAACAAAAATTAAATGAAGAATTAGATAACATTACAAAAAACCTAGCCTCAACACAACACTACAACCTGAACAAAAAAATAAAAACAATCTACCTAAAGTATAAATACACCAATAACAAAAATACGAAATAACAAATACATACAACAAAGAATACTACACTCCAACATACAAACCAAACAACAAAATAATACAATATCTTAATAACACGAACCACAAAACAAATACAGAAAAACATAACCTATCAGGAATTTACAAAATTACATGTAACGCATTTTACATAGAAAAAACAACCAGATAATTTAAAATAAAATTACAGAGCATTCAAAAATAAGAATACAAAAGCATCAAATGTTGCAGCACACCTAATATCACCCAAACATTAAATAACAAATTACGAAAATAATCTAACCATACTTAAAATAAATAATAACTCAATAGAACTAAACTCACTAGAAAAATACAACATTTATAAAACCATACACAACAATTTAATGAACCTACAGACAACGTACGCAGACGACGTACCATTTAAAAACATTATACACGCGGCTCAAGAAACATGTATGATTTCAACAAATACCAACATCAAGGACCGAACGTCCTCACCAAAAAAATAGAGAAAATTATTCAGTGATTCGACAATGGTCAAGTGACCGAAAGGTTCCTCATCACATAAAGTAAAATTATTGCACTAAGTGGTGGAAAAAATTATTTACAAGTCATAATAATAATTTCATAAAGTCAGTGCAACGGAAAAATAATGGACAACCTGAAATATCGCGATATATATATATATATATATATATATAACAATGTCGATATATGTTGTTAATGAGACAATGTTTCAGCCCTTTATATGACCAAGCCCTTAACCTGTTAATAGCCGAGGGAGAGTTACCAGGGGGCTCAGGCAGACATAGTTTCGGTAAGTGCCCTTGGCTCCACTTCCCTTCGTATTTAAAGCTACGTAAATGGTTTTGGATACATGTACTTCACAGGTTATGCATGCATATCGTAAAGAACTTGAGATGGAAATCGGTTAGAAAGGTTAAATGTGCTTATAAGTTTGCCCGTTTTATTAAATGGGATGCAAGCAACGGTTGGGGCAGTTATTGAGTTACGCTGTAATTTACACGAAAATTTAAAAGCAATTTCATCCTAAGGTAGAATTTCATTTTAAACCTGAATATTGTACTTGTAGCAAAATGTTACACAAATCAAGTTCGGTTTAGCAATTCCCATTTATAACTAAAAACTAATTGTGAATATGGAAAATATTTTTTTAATAAATTGGGTTTTCATCCGCTAGAGCAAACCTAATTAAGCTTTTAGGTTTTGTAATAATCATTAAATCAATTGATTTTGTTTCAAAATAAGTGTTGACCGGTGGGCGGGTACGTTTTATTAAATTGGGGTAGGATGTAAATTATAAATGTGTTTTGAAATCAAATGGCGTCAATATTTTTAGTGTTACAATTATCTGCTTTTTTTATGTATTGTTATATTAAGTTTTGTTGACTCATTTCAGATAACCTCATTATTCAGGATGTTTTATGAACTGTTCCTCCCTTACTGGGCATCGACCTTTGTATACTCTACGTAGCCACGCCCCTATTTTACTGTTTTGGCCCCGCCCACATAGTAGTTTCACTTTTTTTTAGCTCGTTTTGGTTCTTTTGTACTAATTTTTTTTAAATTTTGGAGCTGTTTTGCAATCAACTGATTTTGTCTTTGTTTATTGTTTTGATATTGTTACACTGGGATTTGTATAGTTATAAATATTCAATCATATTTTGACGTTTCATTTTATTTTCGTATATTATTAGTTTCATCGGTTTATCAATTTCCTTGCTAGATTACCAAATAATAATTTCCCTCCTTACATTATCTAATGTTCTATCTGAACCTCTAATGCTTATCTATTGTTATTATTTTAAGCTTGATATATTATAAGATGCTGAATGCATCCATTTATAATGATGCTATTTACTTTATAATTGTAAGCGAATGACGTCATTAATAACTCGTGAATATAACCTTGTAAATAAAGAATCAAACAGCGTGTGTACTACAGAAACATATGTCACTAGATAAAGAGAGAAAGTTACGTCAAGATATACTTAACTGTAGAACATAAAATATAATTATACTCGTAATTATATTGACTCTAGAGGCTAACGCTCGAACTAATACAATTCAACGAACATAGCTCGTTGACGTTCTCTCCAATAAGAACGTACTTTAAGCTATGGAATTAACGGAGAGATGGCTAGCATGAGTGTCTTGGAGTATCGCCGTCAGCTTACAGAGGGGTTGCTCAGGTTGGATGTGCGGTTGTGTCAGTACATTCTATAATAGGTACTGGTTGTGTGCAACAGGGGTGTGTCCTTATATCGGTCGGGGGCAAGAGATGGCGCTGTTAATGCACACTTCTCTAGTGGTTCTTCTATCGTAGATATAAAAAACTATGACATTCACACATTTATATAATTACATTTAAAATCCAAACACTTATGTTCGTATGTACTGTAATTGCGCAATTATTTTCTTCAGGAACATATTTTCATCGTCAGAATATCCTGTTCTCAATTGAAGCGTGTTTTTTTTATTAAAAAAAAAAATCATTGTTATTAGTCCGCTCTTATTTTTATTAGTATAGGTATATCTGAAGTTCTATATGTTCATATGTCTTTTCGTTTTTTTACTACATGTCAGTAGCGACTTCTGGAGTAACATCAATGCAGGGGAAGAAAGGGCGTTTTCTTAGGCATTTCATCAAACCCATTTTCAAGCATGAAGTCTCCCCAAATGATTCCAACTTGTACCCAACAATAGTCATTCCATAGCCGACAATGCTTTCCATCAAATTTCGCTTCTTACAGTCTCATACACGGTACAACTTTGTACAAAACTTCATATTTTACTCAAAGCTTAAAGTTAAATACTGTTTGTATTACTGTGTAATTTATAACCATGTAACATTTATACGTCCAGTGTTGTGATTGTTGGGCGATTCTATTAATTTTAAGTAAATACATAGTTAGCAGTTACACAGTGCAAAATATACAGACAGTTTAGATTTCTGAACTGTACTTTGTATTTACCTAATTACTGGTGGTCTCAGTTTAAATGTATTCAATTGAGTAAAAGCAACATATTGATTGTTTGAGCAACTGGGTCAGCGTAGTTGTACAATTTCAATTATTTGTATTACTTTCACAGCCTGCTGTATTTTTAATGCGGAGGGATGGTTATTAAAACACACCACTCCATTTTACAATAAAAATTTGTTTGTGTATTTTTTTAGTAAACTATCTGTTATCACAAAGAGTAGGAAAACAGTGATTATTTGACAATTTAAACTTAGGTGGTATGATTTACAGCCTAACACCCTCTTTTGCCGCTAGAATTTTCTACGTTAAATTTTGTAAGTAAATTAAACGACGATCCTATTCCGATTGGCAACATCTTGAGCCTTCCTCTATGAAGAGCAATTCTGACGCTAGTCGGGACTCGATGAGTGTTCCTCCGACAACTCTGGAGGTCCTTGTAATTGTTATTATGAAAAATGTTGTGAGCGTGACTCTTGGCAGAGAGTGTTTCATTCGGCAGCATCATGCAAACACCCACTTTGTGATGGTCGTGGTATAGAGTGAGTTGATAGGAAATAGGCGTGGCTCGGCATATCTGTTCACGCCTACTATCCGCCTCCTAGTCACTGTTGCTCCGCCCTCTTCACATGGTCTGGTTTTTATTCCGTCCTGTGCTTTTGTACGAGAGTAATACTCTCATATATTTCAATAGTGCGTCTACTTGTCTATTTATGTGTCTACTGTTTCATTTATTATTAGGTGTATCTACATTTAGGAGTGGTTGTGACGGAAGTGACAAAGCCCGCCAGTTCATTTTGTGTTTTACAACCGAAAGTCCTCCGAAACCCGTCAAGCTCACTGTATCGAAGGAAGGTGTTCTCGGAGTAATAATTAAAATAGCCCTGGGGGGAACGTTAAAGCTTTTAGTTTTAGATTAAATTTGTAAGACTTGTGTGGAGTAATAAACAAGTTATTGGATGGTTAATAAAAATATTTAATGACTATTTTTTTTATTATAATTTTATTAAATGTTTTCCTGCTGTTTAGGTTTACTATTTACAATTAATGTTTTTAAAATGTACTTAAAATGCGCATATAGGTTATACTATATGTAATATCATCCCTCCGTTAGGTCTTGTTAAATATTTTATCAGTTACATTTTTGAGCTTGTACTAAGAAAATTGTAAACATTAAGGGCTGCCCTTGTTATATTTTTACTCTTTTTCGAGAGTTTGGTTTTGATCTGTCAGTCGTTAGAGATCCGCAAAGTTTGGCGGGCAATTATACAGCCTACTGGCCAAGCAGCTTGCGTTCCCTTTATTGCAGCAATCAGGATCTTTTAGATTTCATCCCAACTAATCAGTTTCATCCCAAGCAATTTGCCCAAACAAGGCTTAAATCACAGTTCAGATAAATTGTATGTCGGCTATAAAGAATTTTAAAAAGGTCATATCTCTTCCCGTTTATATAAACCCTAGATAAGAGTGACGTTAAATTGGTTTTATTCAGTTGGCAAGCATGCCCTTAACTTGGCTTCTTTTAGGTGGTACTAAACTTAAAATTATATAGAATACGTGCCCCGGCTCTAACGCGCGAGGTATTTCCTCAACCACGTACGGCTTTTATTGATAATCGTTGTAGAAGTGTGTGATACGGCCATATAGTCTCATAATATTTTGCGTTATATTCAATAAAACTAATGACTTTCTCACTTTATCCTTAACTGAATGTGTGGCATTATTGAATGCAAGCCTGTATCATCAACAAGCCAAGTAAAGTAAACGCTAAAAGCGTATTAACTTGATGGGGATGGATCATGGCTAGAGACCACAGCGTTATATCTCTGTTAGAGATGAGGAGAGATATATAAAGTATGTACCCCGTTATAGGGACAAGGTTGTGTGAAGAAAAAAAGGAAATCATAGCTTTCCAACGTGATTACAAAGGGCTCCCTATTTTTTTTTTTGCATTCCCTCTCTATAATCTAGTAAAGAACAGACATAACACACACAAACTAAAGTCTAACACATAATTAGTGGGTTCCAAGGAAGTAAGAAACAGGTAGAGTTCTTCAGATTCAGTTAAGCGACCCTGCCTATGTGAGCTATAATTTCCCCCTGCTTCCCCTACCAGGGAACCCCTATGTCCCTTTCTTAGTCCTATCTGTACTTCGCTTATCCGTTCTCGCCCTTCTATCTACACATTGTTGTAGACATCGCCCTATACAGTCGAATCACTTTGTGAAAAATCGGGGTGTTGGATTTGCAGTGCCTAGAGGCGGCAGTGCGCATGCGAGTTAGGCGACAGCTCTGAGGGACACTTCAGTCGGTCTTGAAAGTAGCCTGTGGTGGATCTATACGTACCTTTCCAAAAACATTTGCTTATGTTTTGTGTTATGTTTTGATTTATGTTATGTTTTGTGTTTATAGTGCACGTGTTCTTAGTTTCTTTAAGAAATGCAACAGGGTAGTACTCTGGGTTTTCCTCTTGACGTCCATAAATGAATCAACTCAGCCGAAAGTATGTACTCAAGGCGATTTTTGTCAAAGTGTTTCAACTGTACGTCAGAGATGCGACCCTGCGCCCTACGCTCAGGAGCTATAATCGTTTTCGATGGCCCAGAATTAGAAGTGTTAATTCTGTTTGTATTTAGAATAATTCTCCTATCTGTCATAAGCGATATCATATACCTACCCCTGATACAGTACTTCTCTGTACGTCTAATAGAGGCGGGCAAGACTTCTAAATCCACTTCCCTGCCCATTGTTGAGTGGTCCTCGGATGAATGGCTGCATTGCTCCTGCGTTATCAGTTTCACAGCAGATTGTCACGTTTACAGATTGGGATCTGTTTTTAGATAGTTTTCAGTGTCGAAGAAGAAACGGCACTTTTTGGATGGCCAAGTTTGTTCTATAAAGTGGGAATGACTTTGTTTCATTACCAGTGTTTTCTATTATTTGATCAATAGAATAGTATTTTTTTAAAAAATAAGCCATCTTAGTAAATTGTTGAATACTGAATAAACAATAAGTTGAAATAAATTTGGGAATATTTTGAAAGAAAGAAGAAAATGTTTTTGAAATAAAAGTAATATAAAATAATTAACTGCTTTAGTCTATTTTATAGTTCGTAGCCTAAGTATAATTATGTCAAAATATAATTATAAAACTGTACGACAGCATAGTATGATTATCAGTTTAGACGATGGCTAAGTATGATTACCAGTCTGCACGATGGCAAATTATGACTATTAGTATGCATGATGGGAAAGTATGATTATTAGTATGCACGTTGGCAACGTATGATTATCAGTCTATACGATGGAAAAGTACGATTATCAGGTTACACGATGGCAAGGTATGATTATTAGTCTACACGATGGCAAAGTACGATTACCAGTCTGCACGATAGCAAAGTATAATTATCAGACTACCTGATGGGAAAGTATGATTATTAGTCTACACGATGCAAAGTATGATTATCAGTCCGCATAATGGCAAAGTATGACTATCGACCTACATGATGGCTAAGTACGGTTATCAATGTACACGATGGCAAAGTACGATTGCCAGTATACACGATAGCAAAGTATAATTATCAGACTACTTGATTAGAAAGTATGATTATTAGTCTACACGATGGCAAAGTATGTTTATCAATCTATGCGATGACAGAGTATGATTATCGACCTACATGATGGCTAAGTATGATTATCAGTGTACACGATGGCAAAGTATGATTATCAGACTACCTGATGGGAAAGTATGATTATTAGTCTACACGATGGCAAAGTATGTTTATCAGTCTACACGATGACAGAATATGATTATCTGTCCATACAATGCCAAAGTATGATTATCGACCTACATGATGGCTAAGTAGGATTATCAGTGTACACGATGGCAAAGTATGGTTATCGGTGTAAACGATGGCAAAGTATGATTATCAGTGCAGACGATGGCAAAGTATGATTATCAGTGTACACGATGGCGAAGTTTGACCATCAGTCTATATGGATGGCCAAGTATGATTATCAGTGTACACGATGGCAAAGTATGATTATCAGACTACCTGATGGGAAAGTATGATTATTAGTCTACACGATGGCAAAGTATGTTATCAGTCTACACGATGACAGAATATGATTACCAGTCCACACAATGGCAAAGTATGAATATCGACCTACATGATGGCTAAGTAGGATTATCAGTGTACACGATGGCAAAGTATGGTTATCAGTGTAAACGATGGCAAAGTATGATTATCAGTGCAGACGATGGCAAAGTATGATTTTCAGTGTACACGATGGCGAAGTTTGACCATCAGTCTATATGGATGGGCAAGTATGATTATAGGTTTACAAGATGGCAATGTATGATTATTATTCTACACAATGACAAAGTTTATAAGTCCACACAAAGGCAAAGTATTATCAACAGTTTATACTACGCCAGAGTATATGTTCACAATGACTGACAAGAACGTGTAAATCGGCAATCACTGTTAGTAAATTAGTAAATTATATACGAACAGTTGACGAACAATCCCAATTTGGAGAGACGTGATGTAGTCAACTGTAACAAGCTCATTAAAAATGATAACGAATTTTAACAGTGTATTTAAAAAGAATTTATTTAAAAAATATTTATTCCAAATGGTTAGTGACACAGAAATTTGTTAGAGGACAAATGTTAGATCCGTTACACGTAATTCTTTACAGAACATCCAATGAAATTTCTTGATTCAACTTAATTTTATTAAAACTTTGTTGAAACCAATTCAAAACTGTAAACACTGCCACCTAGATCCACGCTTCTCTGTTTTCTGCATGTCCACCCTCTCCAACCGTGCCCTGCATCAATATAAAGTGCACAAGAAAACCATTGTTAGCAAATATGCATGGCTTCACAGTTAAATTTAATCATTATGTTCGACCAATCAGAACGGCGCCAAGATTGTGGCCTGTGCTCATCTACACTAATAGTGGAACTAATATAAAACTTCAAACTACTTTACACTATGGTTAGAAGATAGTAGTGGTTGCATTTTAAGATAACCAAATGGCACGCTCAGCGCGTGCGTGTGCATAATAAAAACAAACAATAATCTATGAAATTGTGCCGGCAGGTGTAGATCTTGTATTTGTAAATGTCCTTAAGAACGTGATAACGAAGAGTAGCTAACATTAAAAAAAAATTTTTCGAGAATAAAGTTCTGAAAATATTTTTTTGGGATTAAAATTAATTGAATTATTTACAGCATATTTATCGAAACAAATTAATTTACGCGTATATTGTAACTGCTAAAATTATTAAGTCATAACATTTCAATTAATATTTTTATTTAATATCTGTTAATAACTATTATTTTTTTTTATACAGGCTAATAACAGAAAGAAATTCGAAACGTTGAGTATTTCAAAAAGCAAAATTGTCTATGATCTGTCATTAGCCTATATAAAAAAAATCAACTAAATAAAGAACAATAGATAAAGTAACATAACCTACAGGTTATGTAACAGCACCTACAATAAAGTAACACACATGTTAAAACAGCTATTCTACTACGCAACCTATAACATGAAGTTAGCTCTTAATTTAAGCTAAAATATGAATAGTCCTTCGTGGAGTGACGGCAAGATTTTTCTCCCATGGGAAACATAGTCATTCACTAGAAAAAATAATTCACTTCTAAAAATAAAATAAAGTGTCAAAATAGGCCTATAGGAATATTAAAAATGGACAAAAATAAGTAATACATATCCACTAACAAAAATATATACAGTAAACTCCCGATTATCCGTGGGCGGATTAACCGGTTTGTGGATTATCCGGGGTCTGCCATTGTTTTACAAATATCCAATTTTTATTCCAATCAGATTCATTATTGTTTTTTTAACCACTCAACGCGGCACAATATCCGGTAAAAACAACGATCATGAAAATAAACTAAGCTATCTCAATTAACGCAAGGATAAACGATAACTGTCCTGTTAGACTGAATGAACCGACTCGAGTTGGGAACACACTGCTGTATATAAGAGACAATGACAAAATGCTTGGACGTCCGCAAATCTAATGTGTATCATAAGATTGTAAACAAATGTCAGCTAATCTCGGCTATAAATAGTCTAGGACGTGACATACGCATTATCCATGTCTGTCATGTCGATTATCGATCTTTTTGGCTTTGTGACACAAGTAGAAACAAACATTCCGAGTTGAACGTTGAGTGGTTATTATACTAAAATAAGTAGTACGTAGTTTTTAGGAATTTTTATGCTTTATTCTTATTTTTCTGTCTTTTTTATTGAATTTTATTTTTTGTCATGCAGTATTTTATCATTTGTATTAGTTGATATTTTATGTAAATTTCCTTTTTTTTCGTTGTAAACCGATAAATAAAACAACATTTTAATGTCTAATACACTGTTTTAATGTCCCAAATAAACATGTATATGGTAGAAATAAAGTTTTTGAGATGAAAACAACGGACACAATAATTAGAGGAAGACGACTCTTCACTGTGCTACAAAATGGTTCTCAAGGAACTTAGATAGCACATTAAAGCTAAATCAATGCTCACAGAAAAACAAACGAAAGTGACACATTTTTTTTTTAAAGTGAAAGTATTATGTGTAAAGGAAATTACATGTGTACATACATACTTACTTTTGACATATTCTTATGTACGTATTGTAAATAGTTAGACATATAAATGTACATGTTATAATCCGTCAAATACATTGACATTAAATTATTTTCTGTATTTATTTTGTCCTCTGAAGATTATTTGTGAATTGCATTAACCGGGGTCATTATTTGTGTAACTTATGGTATAATAATCGATTATCGATCGTTTTGCGTATTCTTTGTTCATAGCGGATTATCCGGGGAATTCGTTATCCGGCGTTGCTGGGCCACCCTATTCCACGGATAATCGGGAATTTACTGTACTCATTTAATAGTAAAGGTTGATTGTGTATATAAAATAAGTAGACTAAAATACATTCCTATTGCGTAACAGAAGTAAATATAAGAACGTGTAACAAATAGCGGCTAACTTTAAAAGCGAAAGTTGTGGAGAAGTTCTGCAACGTCTGCTGGTGAAGATGACGAACAGTGCACTCCCACAGGTAACAGGGACTGCTTGCTAGAGTGCGGCCTATGGGTAATTAATTAGAACTTGGAGCCAGTAATTTCTGAAACGTCAGCTACACCGGCCGTGTATCGGCTTTGCAACAAACTAATTTGACAAATTATATTACTTAATTTACAAAAAGATGAAAGCGTTTCACTATTCAGGTGCATTTTGTAATTTTTAGAATTTTATTTCATTCGCTCCCGTTGTGTAATTTTGACAAAGGGCCCGACAGAGCTAATCTTTTGGAGAGCAAGCTTTTCTATCGACAATAATCTGTGAAGTAGAAAAATATGTTACTAGCAAACTGTTACTACTAAATAAAGGGATGGCTATATATTGTGTAGTTCTTTTGCCTCCAGCAGTCTTACAGGTCTGAATGGTCGTTGTTATTTCTTAATGAAAGTAGTTTTGTATGGATTTTTCAACTGAACAGGGCAACTAATTTATTCGGGATGATATGAACAACTAAATGACAGATCAAGAAATCGAGTTTGAGTGATTTAGTTAGACAAATCTCCGTCTTTAATCGATTCTGTCCAAATAATAGAATATAAAATGGCTTGTATTTTCGAACACCTTAATGCTATACTATTGTTGAATATTTTCGAAGTATGGCCATATATTTCCAAGGGAAGATCGACTGTGACAGACGAAAAACTCGAAAACAAAAAATGGTAAAGATACAGAATGAGGTACTATAGTAATAAATTCATTTTATGAGACAGTTTTTTTGGTAAATGTAGGAAACTAAGGCAGCCAGGCCTGTTTTGAGAAGTTGTCATTTCAATAAAGTATACATTTGGGTACATTCTCTGCTTTTCCAAGTATTACAATATTCTTCTTTGTGAACGCGTTTCCGAATAATTCCATTCTCAAGACTTTAATAGTAATCATTAGGTTGATTGGGTTTTTGAAGGTCTATTGTTTTTTGAGTATCCTAGGACGAACTGGTCATATGTTCTCACATCAGTGGTTAAGAGAGATGCATAGATTAGATGAAGGGCTAAATAAGTTTGCGACAGACGTTATCGCTCTTTACGTTATCAGGATTTATGGAGCCACGTTGGAAAAAATGGTAAAATTCGTCTTCACTCAGATATTTTAAGATGAATCGAAATTTGAATGTTTTGAACTCTGGAACTTAAATCAGATTTATTTCTTTGTATTACCGTTATTGAACTTTTCTTAGCAAGTTTTCTTAAATATCTACAGCCGCCCATATCACTAGTTTCTTATATAGATGTTATTTTAAATAAAAAATATAAGTATTTCGTAAAAACTTGTGTTTTGGGTTTATTTGAACGTTAATAAATAAAGTGAGACAGGGCTGTAACCGATGAAGAGGTGGATCTAGCCTCCGCGACCCGCAGTATTTCACGAGGTTTGACAGGAGTGCCGGCAAGAAAAAACTGCCGAAGTGCTCGGTCGGCAAAGTTGAAATGGGTTATCGATACTTTACTATGATTCATGGCCCTCTGCTATATTGAAATAAAGTTTAGTATTAATTTATAACCTTTATCTCAGCCTTTAGTATTAATAATACTGTGTTTACTTTAGTTTTGTTACATAATGTTTTCGTCCAAACAAATATGTCAGCAGGACGTAAACTGCACACAAATACTGGAAATACCGTGTGAAAGTATTGTAACTTATTTCTATATGTGCTTTAAAATCAAGCAAGTGGGCATAAATATGTGGGGTTACGAAAGCAATATGCGGGTAGGTAAAGGGTGGATTGTACCTTGTAGCCCATGTTTTATTCGGACGTCGTATTTACTGATAAGAATGTTGTTTCTTATATCTTCTTTAATAACATATTAATCGAAAGTACTTTATTGTAATATATTTTATCACTCATTTCTCTCTTGCACTCTTCGCTAACTTATTTTCTCCTTCATATTCATCCTTTCCCATTACTAAATAATGTACTTGAATAATTATACGTAAATGTAATATACACCAATATTCAATTGTCACAAGAATTGTTGAATCGTATCAAACTTATTTCGACAACCATGTGGTTATCTTCAACTATAAAAATGTGTTCAACTTCAAACCGAATAGGCAGAGAAATAAATTTGTCTCTACTTAGAGACTAACAAAAGATCTTACCATTTGTCAACAGAAGTTGTTTTGTTTTTTGCAATTAATATACGGCCACCATTTTTTATTTCTGAAAGCTTGACTAACGACGGAGAAAGAATCTACCATTTAGGGAGTAGCCATTTTTGACGTTCGCAACTACTAGTATAACTCACGAGCCATAGCAAGGGACTTGCGATGCGCAGGACAAGAGTTCGCCGACTTATGAAGGTGGAAGACTTGGCAGGTGTCTACCTCTCTCTCTCTGCAGTGTTGAACAAGACACAATAGTTGATGCGGAACGGTAAATATAGAAGCAAGGTTAAAAAACAGTGAGTCAGCGATCCCCCTTCCACTCCAAGTGTCAAGTAGGTAAGTGCAAAACGGCCGGCCAGGTCTTTTGTTATGTCTCGGGAATTATATTAGGGAGCTTTACAGTGGGATCGATATACAGTGTTGTTTTCGTCCGTCCTCTGCCATTTTCCCGAGGAAAATTCGTTAGCGGCAGAACTTAAGAAAGCTTATTATAAACTGTAGGATTTTAATTAGATTTGTAATCATTTATTTGACACATAGATACTTAGCAGAATAAATGCGTACATTAGTAGGATGTACAATACGGTTTAGCTATTATATTATATAGTCCAGGATGAGCATAAAAGGTGTAATTTACTCGATAATGCAAGTTTGGATCTCCAAGTTGCTAGTAATTTCAAAATTATCAGTTTATGTTTCTGTGTTTAATTGTTAGTGAACGGACATTATGCTGATATTAATTCCAAGATATATTAATTAACATATGTATGTATATATCAATATAATATATTTTAAATTGCTTTTCATAGAACGCTTGAAAAAATAGGTTCTTGCTGATAGTAATTTTGGGAAAAGAAAACCTTTTCATAATACAACTCTCCCCTTCATTAGACTTTTGTCGAATTCGTGAAAATTTGGTGACACTTTCTAAAAATGATGTGACAACACCGCGAAAGGGAGAGGCGAGTCAAGAAAACAACTTTTCTTTACAAAACTACCACCAGTCATCTTGAGGACGAACGTCCTGATGTAGGCAAAAACATTCGTTCCGAAAATACAAGGAAATTCTTGAAGATTTCTACGGGTGGAGAGGGAAAGGATTTCACTGTGCAATCGCAAAATGGGCCAGGCTTTTAATTTGTACCAGTCTGTTTCCGTTGTCATGAGCAAAGCAAAGGAAACAAATCTGAATGCAGTCCCCGCGCCTCGCTTTTTGCGCTTGTTCATTTGCACAGCTTCCTTTGTATACATACTATCAACTCATGACAAACGAGAAAGAGTGAAGATGTAATTTCTCGAGGGAAATATACAACTGCGAAATAAATTTAGCTAGAACGTGTCCAGTCCTGTATTTCTGTTGTGATATAATCCAAAATAATAATATTATATTGTTTTTTAATGATGCTTATATATTCCTTCCAAAATGTCCGCTTCACGTTGGACATACGTAATAAGTTATAACGAATGCAATGTATTTCATAAGTGAGTATAGATAAAACAATATCAACACTATAACTAAGATTTGTGCTTTTTGTTTATTTTTGTAAACGTAATATTTTACCTATAACTTGCTTAACTATACATAAGTTTCAAGGGCGGCTCCATGGGAAGGGCATTGGAGTCAGTTGACCCCCCCCCCTGAGAATTGGGGCACGCATTTGTTTTTAGAAATATTTTTGATATTCCGAATACATTTAAATTTATTCCAGTTACTTATAAAAATGCATTTTCCATTTGACTTTTATTTTAAAGCAATTGAGGCTTATACTGTTTTTACATTTATGTCATGTGAGATGTAGAAATTCATCTCATAACATTGGTAGTTCCACCCAGCATATACAACACTGGCATGTTACAAGTCGCGCACTAGTTTCGTACCGGCTCGGCTGTACTAACCGTCTGTGTACTACGACTCCGAGTCGTCCTCGTCAGACCGAGCCGTTTGATGAAACGAAGAAAGTTAATGTTTTGATGACAAAAAATACCAAGTTTCTTGTGAGTTTTTAGTACAAGAATAGCTTAAATTGATATTTCCAGGCCTTTGTTTTCATGCTATCCCCCCCCCCCCGTAAATCTGTCTGGAGCCACCCTCGATAATGTTAGCTTGCTATAAGTTTGTTCCATTAGTATACTCACTGAAGACGATGGCTTAGTTATTGAAACATGTTTGTGAAATGAATTATTAATTGTGAGTTGGTGTATTATGTAGATTTTTTATACGCTCGTAATTTATTGTATTGTTTGATAAATATGCTTGGGTTGATATTTATATTTATATTTATGTGCGTGGTAAATCTCACAGCAGACTTGGAAATAGTTTACAGTGACCCTCTGTGAGAGTTAGGATAAATGTTAGTTGGCACGTTGAATTGATCTGTTAACTTCCGCTGAGCTCCCAGAGAATTTATATACGAGTAAGTTAGTGTGTTGATTGTAATGGTGTGTGTGATTTCAGTGTTTTATTTGTAAGTTTGTGTTGTGCGAAGGGGGTGGGGGTAAGATGAGGTAAATACTCTGAGCAGCTGCAGTAATAAATCACAAGGGCATTAAAATAGATTTATATCACGATTTTGCTATCTCAACTCTTAGTTTATAACAAAAAACCGTTTATGAAAATATAAAGAGAGAATCTATTTCTGTATATGTTTTTGAGTATTCGTGTGACAATAAAATAACAATATACTTCCGACAGCCGTCTCACAGAAATCATTTTCTTATATATACAATAATAATAATAGATTATATGTTTATTAGCAGTTATTGTTGTCCTAGGAGAGATATCATATGTAAAAAGTCGTCCCTTACAAGGTTGTTCATAGGTCTAATGCTCTCCCATATAAGTAGGTTATAAGAAAGCCACAGAGTTGAACGAAATAAAACCAGGATGCTGTGTAAACTATAAACAAATTGTTTGATTGGTATTTTACTTAGTAATACACCACAGTTTGAATTTTAGTAATTTCGTGTTATAGTCCCACATTTTTATTGCGACAATAAAATGAATCTTTAGTTTTACATTTAGTAATAAATAATCTGTAGTCTGACAATTGGCATCGGGTTCGTGGATAACTAGTTAATATAGTTTAATGTTCCCAAGGTTTCAGTCTTAAATCGATTATTATAACAAACAATCTTTTATTACTGATGACAGAAATATTAAATTAAATTAACCAAGTGGCCTAGTTCAGCTATTTCTAGACTCCTGATTATTTATTTCTATAATGACTGAAAAAGTTCTTTAAATTATATAATCACATTACTTAAAGCTGAATGAGAAATTTATTTAAAAATGAAAAATAAAGAAACGTTTTTCAGTATGTATCGTGAAATCGTCCGTAACGCCGTCAGAATAACGCAAAACTGATTCAGAATTTAGTTGCGCAGCCGAGTTATTTAATGTGAAAGGTAAAATAACCGGGTCGATACCGGACGCAATGTGAAGATAATTCAGTTACCGGCAACGTGAAGCTATGTTATTGAAAGCGATATAATTGGATAAACAAGAGCGCGGCTGCCGGACCCAGTATTTCCCTTGAGGTACGACTTTTTCTCCGCCTCCTCTCTGTCGCCGTTATTGGGCTCGGTGCGTTTCCAAAGTTCTCTTTAAATAATTGTTTCCGTGAAGCGAACATAACTGTGTACGAAATATATTGATCGAAATACGTTTCTTTCAAAATGTTGCACCGCAGTACTCGCCGTGTCGACGTCGATTTATGTATTACTTCCTTATATGGGGACCCGACATTATACATCGTGATAGTCCCGCTGTATCATAGTGTGTATAACGTGTATGATTGTACCGGGAGGTGCTTTTTTAAACGCGAATAATTTACAATAAAATGTTGACAATAGAAAAAAAACATATATTTCTGATGAAACGTTAATATCTCCACTATTTTATTGATGTACGATCTGGGGGAAATGTGTATGATTGTACCGGGAGGTGCTTTTTTAAATGCGAATAATTTACAATAAAATGTTGACAATAGAAAAAAACATATTTCTGATGAAATGTTGATATCTCCGCTATTTTATTGATGTACGATCTGAGGGAAATCAACTAGCAAAGTCGTGCACGTTTGCAAGAGGCGATGTTTTATATTTTTCTCCCAAACGTGTAGCTTAGAGCCAAACTCTCTATAGTTCGAAGCTGATTAAATTTTTTTTTAAATTAAGATTACGTCACAACTTTAAAGGTTTTATTAAAAGGTTACAACGCATTTTTATGCAGTAAATATAACATCTATGACAAGAGTATTAAATTCCTCGATATAACATGCTTCGATTATCATTCAATTCCTTTAATTATTTCACGCTCTCCTTATATAGCCTATATCTTGATCAAATTTTCAATCGTAATAAAATACTTTTTATCCATCCACTCAAAGTTCAAATACATTTTTTTTAAACATGTAGTGGACGACACTTGATGTTAATACAGTTTTTTTCAAATACTTATTCATTAACTAAATTTAATTATGAATTAATTTTAGTTATATAAAAGACAAACTTGTCATGAAAGGGGCGAGGTATGCAATATAGTTACTCCGTCCCATTTGGCTTGGTTTAAGTGATAACATGATTTCATAAAACAGCTGATTTTATGTTATAGGTTGGGGTAGATTAGCTGTTTTAACGCCATAGGTTATGATACTTTATTTATATTAATAGTAATTATTTAATAAACAGTTTTAAAATAAAATTTTTCTCTGTTGACCCAAGAAGGAATTGATTTAAACAACTTTTTGTTCATATTACTTGTTTATAAAAACAACAATGTTATAGGTTTAGCAAACTGGTAGTAAGGTGGACACCGCAGGCCGCAGAGAAGGGGTGAGCCTATTTCTTCCGGAGCCCCGCTAGTCACCAAGTGGCGTTTCGTAATAAGTCTCTTATATTTTTAAAAATTGCAATAATGCCTCAAAATGTTAGGCTACATAAATTAATTCCGCGTGTCGTTACTAGAAAATTCATACATAACAACATATAATTTGTTAAAAACTGATAATGAAGATTTAATGAAATTCATTATGCGTGGTAAAGTATAGTTTACATTTCATGTGATACAGCTGGAAACAGAGCCAATGCAGTTTAGAAGAGACAAACTCAGCCTCGGGTTTTGGGAGAGAAACAGAAGGACGTACAACCACCAATGGGCAAACTTTAAAGAAGCCACAACGAGGCTAAAAACACAAAAAACTCCGATAACCACATATAAAGAGTTGATTAAGATATACAACATCAACATTCTCACTCATACAACAGATATCGGGACACATGAAGTGTTCAATTCACTGCCCAAGTGAATCCTAAAACTTCTTGACCACAATATCCCAAAGAAAGATTGCAACCCACTAGAACTAAAGGCTGCAGCCCTCAGAACCATCAACACAGTCTATCCAGAGACACAGTGGCTACATGTATATACCGATGGATCGTGCCTCCCAGACAAAGGACAGACTGGAGCTGGTTATTACTGTAATCTTTTCGAAGGATCGCTAGCAATTGGCAACAACCAAAGTAACTTTGACGGTGAAATAACCGCCATACTAGGCGCATCAAACGAAATGAAGAAAATAAAGACACCGGCACAAGCAGTCTTTCTTGTAGACTCAATGGCTGCAATAATGGCCGTAACAAATAACAAGAAGACCTATTGCAGATCCACTTTAGCCTGTCGTCAAAATTTGTCAAAACTAATGAATAGAGGATGGAAAATTGAATTACAATGGATCCCCAGCCACGTGGATATAAGAGGTAATGAATTAGCCGACTCATTGGCAAAAAAAAGGAACAACGCTCCCACAGCCGAGCGTAGCAACTTCGCTCCCCTCCATAAAAATACAAATAAATGCTGCAATAAAGAGGAGCACTCAAGCCTACTTAAGGGAAGCATCTCTTAATAAACGTTGGGCTACTCTTGTCGAAAACGTGCCAATTAACAACATGTTACCCCGACGGGACGGGGTTGCACTTTTTAGACTCACAATTGGACACGACTACCTAGCTGCACACCTAAACAAGATACACGTCTTCTTGTCCCCCAGGTGCACCCTTTGTGACAGCGGAGAGGACATGACAGCTGAGCACCTCCAGTCATGTACAGCTCTGGACCATAGACCCCTGAACGACACGAAGGAAGAAGAGATTTCTCGCCTCTACTGGTCAGCGCGCCACCAAATGGCCCAACAGCCAAGAGTGGGCGTTGGGTAGTAAGTAAGTAAGTAAGTATTTCATGTGATACACAAATGGAAGATTCATGAGTGTTTGGTATAGTTTTTTCTGTAATTGTGGTCAAAATATGTCCGCTAAGTGTCTCGTGGAACCGAATAACCTGGTTCCGGTTAGTTTCTAATCTCCTGTGCTCCAACTACCCGACATGGCGTCCAGCAACATTCACAGTTTGAGACGATTCCGTGGCACTTATTGTTTTCTTGAGCGTAACAAACAGGTTCACAGTTCTATTATAGTTTGATTTAAACAAGCAGCAAATCTTCACTGTGTCCGACATTTTATTTTAATGTATATTCTAGGTCCACCCTAATATGAAAGCTTTGTATCCTATGAAAGCTTTGTATCCTATGAAAGCTTTGTATCCTATGAAAGCTTTGTATCCTATGAAAGCTTTGTATCCTATGAAAGCTTTGTATCCTATGAAAGCTTTGTATCCTATGAAAGCTTTGTATCCTATGAAAGCTTTGTATCCTATGAAAGCTTTGTATCCTATGAAAGCTTTGTATCCTATGAAAGCTTTGTATCCTATGAAAGCTTTGTATCCTATGAAAGCTTTGTATCCTATGAAAGCTTTGAAAACATTTCATCGAGCAGAAATACTATTTAGTGCTTCTGAGAAGATCAAGATACTTTAAAGGTTTCATGGGTTCATAGTAAGAACGCGTAATGTTATCGTTGTTACATTGCCCATAAGCTCATAGGCCGGCTTCATTCTGCGTTTGTAATGGGAGGACAGGAATGTCAACTAGATGTAGGGGTCGGGTGGTATCGGCCACCTTTTTCCATATAACGTTTTATTTATGAACTTAGAATAATTGACTTATTTGCCATTCTAACCTTAATACCATTACCCAAGTAACATTAAATACTTTTATTTCAAAATATAAAAAAAATATAAAAACACACTAGAACAGTTTGAAATATATAGACATAACAACACACATAAAAATGGCATCTTAAATGAACAAAGACACATACTTTTCGATCATATCACTTCTAACTTTCAAAAAGATGGTACCAAGGAAGCACAACAGCAGCATTCCTAGCGGAAAAAATACGAGGCTGAAGAAGTCGTAAGACGAAAACGTTTCCTCCAAGTGTAAGTTAACAATTAACAACTATTAGTTAACAAATGTCTGGTCGCAAGTAATATCAAAAGTGTTAATTGTAATTTACAACCAGCTCGTCATGAACAGCAACAAGATTTCGATATAAAAAAAATATTTATTTTTCGCAAATTTGAAAACCTTTGCATTTTTGGTATCACAGATTATGGAGGATGGTATCGAACAGTCATGTTGTTCTGAATAAAGAGACTTTTAACTTATTTTAATTATATATTCATGCATAAAATGTTCATAAAAAATTAATATTTTTTAAAATTCAACTATAAAAACACTTTTTTTGTCATTTTTAAAGTTTTGGTTATGTTTTTGTGAAGTAGAAAATTAAAAATATATTTTATGAACATAAAAATTCTTAGTTTCTTCATATCTTATTATTTTTGTGTACAAACATCCCACTAGCAATAACGTGAGCCCAGTCCTTGGACACGGCACTGTATTCAGTCTTCTACAAAACTCTCGCCGCAAATGATGCAGTGAGTGACGTCATTAGCCTTGTTTGGGCTAATTTCGTAATTAATGTTTAAAGCTTTCCTAAACTTGTACTTTTATAATATTTTCTTAGTTTGTTTTCCACAACTTTCATTTTCACTCAGTGTTCCACAACCTCCCATTAGATATAGCTCTGAGTCTATCCCCTAATGAGATTCTTGGAACACTGTATTTTTCATTTGCTTCCCTTATTATAATTTTTTTACTTAAAACTTGTTCTATTGCTCTCTTCATACATTCTTCAATCAATTTCCCTCTTATCTTTCCCATTAATCTCTGGAAAAAAATCCTTTGATTTGAGTTTTAACTGTTAACATTTTCATATTCCTTTGTCCGATACCACCCGAAAGTACTTTGTCCTATACCACCCGAACGGCAATTGACATGAATTCAACAATAGAGAAGCTAATAGTTTGTCTAGGAATTCATGTAACCTATAACCTATAGAGGAATATAGTGAGTTTATGATGGTAAACAAAATTCATATAAATACTCACATTTACTGAAATTATACTCTCCCAAACCTAACTTTGTATTACAACAAAGCCGATCCTAGAATCGGAATAGGTACTGCAAAGCGTGATCCTACAACTAAACGACGCAGCGATATCATCCTATATGGTATAACTGCTCCGTTTTCCTCGAAGAAACAATCTGATGGCATGACAGTTGCTGCCGTAAGTCGAATACTGGTTAATCATGATTTGTTCGATACCAGACGACTTTCCTCTATAGGTCAAATGCTTTAAGTTGGCACTTGTCCAATTAGATGGAGATTGTGTATTCGTTGTCTAGAAAACATCAGACACTGTCGTCATCCCTCATCTTGGGCATAAATCGCAGCCTACCCTTATACAACCATATTAGTACGCTTCCGTGAACCCCCTATTTACATTTGTTGCTATTTATACTATACATTAAAAAGTATTAACAAGTAACAAAATAATGAGGCAACCCTATGAGTCAGCTTGTCCAAGTGTCGATGCTTTTGAAAATGTCCTTCGAGCACCCCCACTGTTCCCTCATCCTCAGCCTTTCGCCAAGGTCCTCAACCCCCAAGAGCCAGCTTATAAAATTTGACCTATAAACAGCCACTCACAAGTGGATCAAGGGTTATAACGTTCCAAAACAAGGGTTGTAAGTGTTGTCGTCTTTTGTCCTACTAGAACTTCTGAGACTAAGGAGTACTGTAGCAACTTAGAAAGAATTGGCTTGTTCAACCAAAAGGTTTTTGTTTCAGGTATGCGCTCATGGTGGACGTTGTCTAATATAAATCTACCTTCCAATGAAAAGGCAGAGAAAGGTATGGTTCTCCTTAAAAGTTAATTTTTAACTCTTGTTGGCTTTCAAGACCTATGAAACTCCCAGGTGTTTCACATCGGTATCTAGGCGCATGTTTGTAAGGTAGCAGAGGCATAAAGACACATCGACCGCCAGTGTTTTACCTTAGGATCCTGATTTATTTATTGGAGGCTTTCTTACCAAGTGTTATTGATATGTACGTCACACGGTACTTACAGTTCTGTTCCGCTTTATTATATTTTGGGTAAACTCTGAAAGAGCTCAGTATCTTTACAGATGGGATCTATCCTGAATCCTATTATTGCGATAGGGCTTTACCCGCATGTATATATGAGACGGGGGAGATGTGGTTGTGGGCCCACGATCCTGAATCCTTTTAACCTGATAGGGCATTATCCACATAAGCATGTAAGATTGGGCTGGTCTGGTTTTGGGGTCCGATCCTGAATCCTTTCATCGCCACAGGGCATTACTCGCATGTGTATGTGAGAGGGAGCTGGGCTGGTTTTGGGGCCTAACCCGAATTAATAGTAATAACATATTCATTTTGTTTTCCAGAGGCAAGAGGAGGCTACAGGGACTCAAAAGCATCCCCCCCAATATTTAAATGGTTCTGTTTACCCCAACGTTTGTCCCTTATGTTTCCGGTAAAGTTTCAGAAACGTATGGCTTGTTTTTTCCTTTTCGAAACTTTAGACTTCAGACTTTTTCACAGCCTGTGTAAGAGGGAAGCAGAATATAAGATTTGTGTGCACTGTCTCCCACATCTACCTTACACAGGATTGCACTTTAAGAGTTGAAGAGCGTTGACGAGTTACACAGATGATACGAATTGAAAGTTTGCCTCCTTCGATTCTTATTTTACGTATGTCTTATAAGTATTACCAGGAAAATTTAAATGTGTTACATTTCTACGCCTCTATTGATTGTTCCTTAATATTACAACGTGTGAAGAAGCAAGAAACTGGGAAAGACCTTAGAGAAAATAAGAATTTTATTTTTAAGCAGTTAGTATTTTAGTCGTACTAACAACATTTGTTAGAAACCATTTATAATATTTTCACGTTAAAGCTAATTTAACCAAGGGATGTGATAATTTTAAATTCATAATTACTGAATGGCAAAAATATGAGTGGACACTAGTGTTTGAGCAGTGAGTTCAGAATTTGAAAATAGGAAAAGGTTTGCAGACAGAATTAAGGGTTATTTGAAGTAAAGAAAAATGTTTTTTACATTTGAGTTTCGGCTTGGTATTTTAATTATGTTTATGCTGTCATTGTTTAGGACTGTTGTTATTGCCTTGAAATTATACCCTAGCGCGATGATGCTATCGAAGGCTTCTCAGGATCTCTTGTTTGGTTGGTGCTTGGTCACGAGACGATGGAATATTAGCATGGTTCTGGAAGGCACCATTTTAGCGAGAGGGAAAAAATGGAAATGTGAGACCATACCTAGAACATAGCCTACTTGGCAATCACTCGAAACGCGATGGTGTCACTCATGCTTGCCATTGACGGGGCTAGCCTTTGTCTGAATTATGTTATGTAAAGTTTAATTGCGTTCATTTTTTTCATATAGTATGTAATATTACACACACACACACACACACACACACACACACACACACACACACACACACACACACACACACACACACACACACGCGCGCGCGCGCGCACACGCACACACACACACACACACACACACGCTTGCGCTCCCGCAAGCACACAATAATTGTTTTAATATTTATATTTTTCAAAGCTTTTCGCCCATAAAATAAGTATTAGCATCTTCAGGGAAAACAGTGATATGATAGAATTTTTACAAAAATAAAATCATACGTACTTCAATTCAACCATATGCTGATTGATATTTATACTACTGTGTAATTTTTTCCATCACATCAACGACCTTGTAAATAGTTTGGTGTTTTGATTTAATTTCATCATTAATTAATTCGTCTTCAACCTTATGTTTATAAATTTACCTAACCTTTAGCCAATTCGAAGCTGGCGATGATCAACTCTAGCAAATATAGTTCTGCTTTTCGTAACACTTGTAAAATTCGCTTTAATTGTGAAATTTTTAAACAGAAACATTTTGACTTTTATTATTGTGTTGTTCACTGACGTCCAACTCTGCCTGGCTGAGACGCTCGGTTCTTGAAACATAAACAATTGCATCAAAAGTTTGCAAACTCAAGGAAAATGTGTCTGGAGATAATGGAGCTCTCTCGGAGTGAATAATTTGTATTGTGTTGTTCAGGCGCAACTCTGCTATTGTTTGCAGTGAGTTATGAATGGTTACGTCCGATATTCGCTTCTGTTCGTGTTCAAGACTTCAACTTGGCAATCCGGAACGCGTTCTGTTGTTTATTTTTGTAGCAGGGATTGTGAATACGAGTATACAAGATAAATAGTCCTAAGGTGGTATCTCTGTATGTTAGCTTTCGTGGGAAGGACCATTCACGTGAAGTATCATCGGGAGAAGTCTGCCGGTAGGATAACAAACTGTATCTGTGTATGCTAGCTTTCGTGGGAAGAACCATTCACGTGAAGTATCATCGGGAGAAGTCTGCCGAAAGGATAACAAACTGTATCTGTGTATGCTACCTTTCGTGGGAAGAACTATTCACGTGAAGTATCACCGGAAGAAGTCTGCTGGTAGGATAACAAACTGTATTTGTTTATGCTAGCTTTCGTGGGAAGAACTATTCACGTGAAGTATCACCGTGAGAAGTCTGCCGGTAGGATAACAAACTGTATCTGTGTATGCTAGCTTTCGTGGGAAGAACTATTCACGTGAAGTATCACCAGAAGAAGTCTGCTGGTAGGACAACAAACTGTATCTGTGTATGCTAGCTTTCGTGGGAAGAACCATTCACGTGAATTATCATCGGGAGAAGTCTGCCGGTAGGATAACAAACTGTATCTGTGTATGTTAGCTTTCGTGGGATGAACCATTCACGTGAAGTATCATCGGGAGAAGTCTGCCGAAAAAATAACAAACTGTATCTGTGTATGCTAGCTTTCGTGGGAAGAACCATTCCCGTGAAGTATCACCGGGAGAAGTCTGCCGAAAGGATAACAAACTGTATCTGTGTATGCTAGCTTTCGTGGGAAGAACCATTCACGTGAAGTATCATCGGGAGAAGTCTGCCGAAAGGATAACAAACTGTATCTGTGTATGCTAGCTTTCGTGGGAAAACCCATTCACGTGAGGTATCATCGGGAGAAGTCTGCCGAAAGGATAACAAACTGTTTCTGTGTATGTTAGCTTTCGTGGGAAGAACCATTCACGTGAAGTAACACTGGAAGAAGTCTGCCGGTAGGATAACAAACTGTATCTGTGTATGCCAGCTTTCGTGGGAAGAACTTTTCACGTGAAGTATCACCGGGAGAAGTCTGCCGGTAGGATAACAAACTGTATCTGTGTATGCTAGCTTTCGTGGGAAAAACCATTCACGTGAAGTATCATCGGAAGAAGTCTGCCGGTAGGATAACAAACTGTATCTGTGTATGCTAGCTTTCGTGGGAAAACCCATTCACGTGAAGTATCATCGGAAGAAGTCTGCCGGTAGGATAACAAACTGTATCTGCGTATGCTAGCTTTCGTGGGAAGAACCATTCACGTGAAGTATCATCGGGAGAAGTCTGCCGAAAGGATAACAAACTGTATCTGTGTATGCTAGCTTTCGTGGGAAGAACTATTCACGTGAAGTATCACCGGAAGAAGTCTGCTGGTAGGATAACAAACTGTATCTGTGTATGCTAGCTTTCGTGGGAAGAACCATTCACGTGAATTATCATCGGGAGAAGCAGCCGAAAGGATAACAAACTGTATCTGTGTATGCTAGCTTTCGTGGGAAGAACTTTCCACGTGAAGTATCATCGGAAGAAGTCTGCCGGTAGGATAACAAACTGTATCTGTGTATGCTAGCTTTCGTGGGAAGAACCATTCACGTGAAGTATCATCGGGAGAAGTCTGCCGAAAGGATAACAAACTGTATCTGTGTATGCTACCTTTCGTGGGAAGAACTATTCACGTGAAGTATCACCGGAAGAAGTCTGCTGGTAGGATAACAAACTGTATTTGTTTATGCTAGCTTTCGTGGGAAGAACTATTCACGTGAAGTATCACCGTGAGAAGTCTGCCGGTAGGATAACAAACTGTATCTGTGTATGCTAGCTTTCGTGGGAAGAACTATTCACGTGAAGTATCACCAGAAGAAGTCTGCTGGTAGGACAACAAACTGTATCTGTGTATGCTAGCTTTCGTGGGAAGAACCATTCACGTGAATTATCATCGGGAGAAGTCTGCCGGTAGGATAACAAACTGTATCTGTGTATGTTAGCTTTCGTGGGATGAACCATTCACGTGAAGTATCATCGGGAGAAGTCTGCCGAAAAAATAACACACTGTATCTGTGTATGCTAGCTTTCGTGGGAAGAACCATTCCCGTGAAGTATCACCGGGAGAAGTCTGCCGAAAGGATAACAAACTGTATCTGTGTATGCTAGCTTTCGTGGGAAGAACCATTCACGTGAAGTATCATCGGGAGAAGTCTGCCGAAAGGATAACAAACTGTATCTGTGTATGCTAGCTTTCGTGGGAAAACCCATTCACGTGAGGTATCATCGGGAGAAGTCTGCCGAAAGGATAACAAACTGTTTCTGTGTATGTTAGCTTTCGTGGGAAGAACCATTCACGTGAAGTAACACTGGAAGAAGTCTGCCGGTAGGATAACAAACTGTATCTGTGTATGCCAGCTTTCGTGGGAAGAACTTTTCACGTGAAGTATCACCGGGAGAAGTCTGCCGGTAGGATAACAAACTGTATCTGTGTATGCTAGCTTTCGTGGGAAAAACCATTCACGTGAAGTATCATCGGAAGAAGTCTGCCGGTAGGATAACAAACTGTATCTGCGTATGCTAGCTTTCGTGGGAAGAACCATTCACGTGAAGTATCATCGGGAGAAGTCTGCCGAAAGGATAACAAACTGTATCTGTGTATGCTAGCTTTCGTGGGAAAAACAATTCACGTGAAGTATCACCGGAAGAAGTCTGCCGGTAGGATAACAAACTGTATCTGTGTATGCTAGCTTTCGTGGGAAGAACTATTCACGTGAAGTATCACCGGAAGAAGTCTGCTGGTAGGATAACAAACTGTATCTGTGTATGCTAGCTTTCGTGGGAAGAACCATTCACGTGAATTATCATCGGGAGAAGCAGCCGAAAGGATAACAAACTGTATCTGTGTATGCTAGCTTTCGTGGGAAAAACCACTCACGTGAAGTATCACCGTGGGAAGTCTGCCGGTAGGATAACAAACTGTATCTGTGTATGCTAGCTTTCGTGGTAAGAACCATTCCCGTGAAGTATCACCGGGAGAAGTCTGCCGAAAGGATAACAAACTGTATCTGTGTATGCTAGCTTTCGTGGGATGAACCATTCACGTGAAGTATCATCGGGAGAAGTCTGCCGAAAGGATAACAAACTGTATCTGTGTATGTTAGCTTTCGTGGGAAGAACCATTCACGTGAAGTATCACTGGAAGAAGTCTGCCGGTAGGATAACAAACTGTATCTGTGTATGCCAGCTTTCGTGGGAAGAACTTTTCACGTGAAGTATCACCGGGAGAAGTCTGCCGGTAGGATAACAAACTGTATCTGTGTATGCTAGCTTTCGTGGGAAAAACCATTCATGTGAAGTATCATCGGAAGAAGTCTGCCGGTAGGATAACAAACTGTATCTGCGTATGCTAGCTTTCGTGGGAAGAACCATTCACGTGAAGTATCATCGGGAGAAGTCTGCCGAAAGGATAACAAACTGTATCTGTGTATGCTAGCTTTCGTGGGAAAAACAATTCACGTGAAGTATCACCGGAAGAAGTCTGCCGGTAGGATAACAAACTGTATCTGTGTATGCTAGCTTTCGTGGGAAGAACTATTCACGTGAAGTATCACCGGAAGAAGTCTGCTGGTAGGATAACAAACTGTATCTGTGTATGCTAGCTTTCGTGGGAAGAACCATTCACGTGAATTATCATCGGGAGAAGCAGCCGAAAGGATAACAAACTGTATCTGTGTATGCTAGCTTTCGTGGGAAAAACCACTCACGTGAAGTATCACCGTGGGAAGTCTGCCGGTAGGATAACAAACTGTATCTGTGTATGCTAGCTTTCGTGGGAAGAACCATTCACGTGAAGTATCATCGGGAGAAGTCTGCCGAAAGGATAACAAACTGTATCTGTGTATGCTAGCTTTCGTGGGAAGAACCATTCACGTGAATTATCATCGGAAGAAGTCTGCCGAAAGGATAACAAACTGTATCTGTGTATGCTAGCTTTCGTGGGAAGAACTATTCACGTGAAGTATCACCGGGAGAAGTCTGCCGGTAGGATAACAAACTGTGTCTGGGTATGCTAGCTTTCGTGGGAAGAACCATTCCCGTGAAGTATCACCGGGAGAAGTCTGCCGAAAGGATAACAAACTGTATCTGTGTATGCTAGCTTTCGTGGTAAGAACCATTCCCGTGAAGTATCACCGGGAGAAGTCTGCCGAAAGGATAACAAACTGTATCTGTGTATGCTAGCTTTCGTGGGATGAACCATTCACGTGAAGTATCATCGGGAGAAGTCTGCCGAAAGGATAACAAACTGTATCTGTGTATGTTAGCTTTCGTGGGAAGAACCATTCACGTGAAGTATCACTGGAAGAAGTCTGCCGGTAGGATAACAAACTGTATCTGTGTATGCCAGCTTTCGTGGGAAGAACTTTTCACGTGAAGTATCACCGGGAGAAGTCTGCCGGTAGGATAAAAAACTGTATCTGTGTATGCTAGCTTTCGTGGGAAAAACCATTCATGTGAAGTATCATCGGAAGAAGTCTGCCGGTAGGATAACAAATTGTATCTGTGTATGCTAGCTTTCGTGGGAAAACCCATTCACGTGAAGTATCATCGGAAGAAGTCTGCCGGTAGGATAACAAACTGTATCTGTGTATGCTAGCTTTCGTGGGAAGAACCATTCACGTGAAGTATCATCGGGAGAAGTCTGCCGAAAGTATAACAAACTGTATCTGTGTATGCTAGCTTTCGTGGGAAAAACCATTCACGTGAAGTATCACCGGAAGAAGTCTGCCGGTAGGATAACAAACTGTATCTGTGTATGCTAGCTTTCGTGGGAAGAACTATTCACGTGAAGTATCATCGGAAGAAGTCTGCTGGTAGGATAACAAACTGTATCTGTGTATGCTAGCTTTCGTGGGAAGAACCATTCACGTGAATTATCATCGGGAGAAGTCTGCTGAAAGGATAACAAACTGTATCTGTGTATGCTAGCTTTCGTGGGAAAAACCATTCACGTGAAGTATCACCGTGGGAAGTCTGCCGGTAGGATAACAAACTGTATCTGTGTATGCTAGCTTTCGTGGGAAGAACCATTCACGTGAAGTATTATCGGGAGAAGTCTGCCGAAAGGATAACAAACTGTATCTGTGTATGCTAGCTTTCGTGGGAAGAACCATTCACGTGAATTATCATCGGGAGAAGTCTGCCGAAAGGATAACAAACTGTATCTGTGTATGCTAGCTTTCGTGGGAAAAACCATTCACGTGAAGTATCACCGTGGGAAGTCTGCCGAAAGGATAACAAACTGTATCTGTGTATGCTAGCTTTCGTGGGAAGAACTATTCACGTGAAGTATCACCGGGAGATGTCTGCCGGTAGGATAACAAACTGTATCTGTGTATGCTAGCTTTCGTGGGAAGAACCATTCCCGTGAAATATCATCGGGAGAAGTCTGCCGAAAGGATAACATACTGTATCTGTGTATGCTAGCTTTCGTGGGAAAAACCATTCACGTGAAGTATCACCGGAAGAAGTCTGCCGAAAGGATACCAAACTGTATCTGTGTATGCTAGCTTTCGTGGGAAAAACCATTCACGTGAAGTATCACCGGAAGAAGTCTGCCGATAGGATAACAAACTGTATCTGTGTATGCTAGCTTTCGTGGGAAGAACCATTCCCGTGAAATATCATCGGGAGAAGTCTGCCGAAAGGATAACAAACTGTATCTGTGTATGCTAGCTTTCGTGGGAAGAACCATTCACGTGAAGTATCACTGGAAGAAGTCTGCCGGTAGGATAACAAACTGTATCTGTGTATGTTAGCTTTCGTGGGAAGAACCTTTCACGTGTAGTATCACCGGGAGAAGTCTGCCGGTAGGATAACAAACTGTATCTGTGTATGCTAGCTTTCGTGGGAAAAACCATTCATGTGAAGTATCATCGGAAGAAGTCTGCCGGTAGGATAACAAACTGTATCTGTGTATGCTAGCTTTCGTGGGAAGAACCATTCACGTGAAGTATCACCGAAAGAAGTCTGCCGGTAGGATAACATACTGTATCTGTGTATGCTAGCTTTCGTGGGAAAAACCATTCACGTGAAGTATCACCGGAAGAAGTCTGCCGAAAG
Source organism: Prosapia bicincta (assembly GCA_036971475.1). Lineage (NCBI taxonomy): Eukaryota > Metazoa > Arthropoda > Insecta > Hemiptera > Cercopidae > Prosapia > Prosapia bicincta. The sequence goes on from JBAIZL010000002.1 coordinate 259,241,184, forward strand.
GATAACAAACTGTATCTGTGTATGCTAGCTTTCGTGGGAAAAACCATTCACGTGAAGTATCACCGGAAGAAGTCTGCCGATAGGATAACAAACTGTATCTGTGTATGCTAGCTTTCGTGGGAAGAACTTTTCACGTGAAGTATCACCGGAAGAAGTCTGCCGAAAGGATAACAATTTGTATCTGTGTATGCTAGCTTTCGTGGGAAAAACCATTCACGTGAATTATCACCGGAAGAAGTCTGCCGAAAGGATAACAAACTGTATCTGTGTATGCTAGCTTTCGTGGGAAAAACCATTCACGTGAAGTATCACCGGAAGAAGTCTGCCGAAAGGATAACAAACTGTATCTGTGTATGCTAGCTTTCGTGGGAAGAACCATTCACGTGAAGTATCACCGAAAGAAGTCTGCCGGTAGGATAACATACTGTATCTGTGTATGCTAGCTTTCGTGGGAAAAACCATTCACGTGAAGTATCACCGGAAGAAGTCTGCCGAAAGGATAACAAACTGTATCTGTGTATGCTAGCTTTCGTGGGAAAAACCATTCACGTGAAGTATCACCGGAAGAAGTCTGCCGAAATGATAACAAACTGTATCTGTGTATGCTAGCTTTCGTGGGAAAAACCATTCACGTGAAGTATCACCGGAAGAAGTCTGCCGGTAGGATAACAAACTGTATCTGTGTATGTTAGCTTTCGTGGGAAGAACCATTCACGTGAAGTATCACTGGAAGAAGTCTGCCGGTAGGATAACAAACTGTATCTGTGTATGTTAGCTTTCGTGGGAAGAACCTTTCACGTGTAGTATCACCGGGAGAAGTCTGCCGGTAGGATAACAAACTGTATCTGTGTATGCTAGCTTTCGTGGGAAAAACCATTCATGTGAAGTATCATCGGAAGAAGTCTGCCGGTAGGATAACAAACTGTATCTGTGTATGCTAGCTTTCGTGGGAAGAACCATTCACGTGAAGTATCACCGAAAGAAGTCTGCCGGTAGGATAACATACTGTATCTGTGTATGCTAGCTTTCGTGGGAAAAACCATTCACGTGAAGTATCACCGGAAGAAGTCTGCCGAAAGGATAACAAACTGTATCTGTGTATGCTAGCTTTCGTGGGAAAAACCATTCACGTGAAGTATCACCGGAAGAAGTCTGCCGATAGGATAACAAACTGTATCTGTGTATGCTAGCTTTCGTGGGAAGAACTTTTCACGTGAAGTATCACCGGAAGAAGTCTGCCGAAAGGATAACAATTTGTATCTGTGTATGCTAGCTTTCGTGGGAAAAACCATTCACGTGAATTATCACCGGAAGAAGTCTGCCGAAAGGATAACAAACTGTATCTGTGTATGCTAGCTTTCGTGGGAAAAACCATTCACGTGAAGTATCACCGGAAGAAGTCTGCCGAAAGGATAACAAACTGTATCTGTGTATGCTAGCTTTCGTGGGAAGAACCATTCACGTGAAGTATCACCGAAAGAAGTCTGCCGGTAGGATAACATACTGTATCTGTGTATGCTAGCTTTCGTGGGAAAAACCATTCACGTGAAGTATCACCGGAAGAAGTCTGCCGAAAGGATAACAAACTGTATCTGTGTATGCTAGCTTTCGTGGGAAAAACCATTCACGTGAAGTATCACCGGAAGAAGTCTGCCGAAATGATAACAAACTGTATCTGTGTATGCTAGCTTTCGTGGGAAAAACCATTCACGTGAAGTATCACCGGAAGAAGTCTGCCGGTAGGATAACAAACTGTATCTGTGTATGTTAGCTTTCGTGGGAAGAACCATTCACGTGAAGTATCATCGGGAGAAGTCTGCCGGAAGGATAACATAGCAACGTGACATTGCTTTTAGGCCGAGGAAGAGCCTTGGAGGGTATTGAGAGCTCCTTCTAGGATTAAGCTAAATATTTCCATGCTTGAACTGTTAATGGAGTTATCTTATTATTCCTACCCAGTAATATGTAGATCTGTACATTGGACTCAACCTATAAGATGTGTGTCTAATAATAATGAATAGGGTAAGAGACACACGCTGGCGTGTGTTTGGTATAATGATAAAAGTGATATTATTAAGAAGGAGAGGTTTCAGAGAGTTGCGGAGGTTAGAATTATCTTCGGTATCGGGGCGTGCGACAGGAACACATCCAACCCAAGTCATTAGTACTCTAGATATATATAGTTTCACTTAATATTTTAAATTTGGAGAAATATTGACGTTTTTACTGCTCAAGTCCTGCATGTTTGATGGTTTTTCAGGTTTATACATAAACAAACTCACAAACAAAACAGCACACAAATTCAAAAAATGCGGGATAGAATATGGCTTATAGAACAACAAATAAAAGCCAAACGGCTGTCAGATACAACATTAATAACAATACCAATACATACAATAACCCAGGAGTATACAAACTAAAATGCAAGTGCAATAAGTTCTATATTGGACAAACAGGCAGATCTTTCGCCGAAAGATATAAAGAACACAAAAGCGCACTGTACACTACTATTGAATCCACCTTCGCAAATCACCTCATGGACACTAACCGCTCATGCAATAGTATGGAATATAACATGAGCATCCTCTACACATGCAACATAGGCCATAAATTAAACACACTAGAACAGTATGAAATATAGACGTAGCAACACACATAAAAATGACATCCTAAATGAACAAATACGGCACAGATCACACATACTCTTCGATTATATCACTTCTAACTTTCAAAAAATTGTACCAAAGAAGCACAACTCCAGCAATCTTAGCGGCAAAAATACGAGGCTGAAAATGTAAGACGAAAACGTTTTCTCAAGTGTAAGTTAACAATTTAACAACCTTTAGTTAACAAAATGTCTGGTCGCAAGTAATAGCAAAAGTGTAATAAGTATTTAATAATAATAAATAGTAACTAGAATAATTTTTCTCTTTGTTGACCTAAGTAGCAATTTAATTTTTAAAAAAAACCTTGTTTATATTACTTGTTTTTGTTTGCGTTTAGTTTTCCAATGTACGATTTACAAATCCGAACATCCTTTAATATTTAGATATTCTATCATTAGCGATATAGAAGCAATGCGTTTTCAGAACTATGTATTGGAAGTAATTTAAATTACTTACTGCTAAGTATTAAAGTCTCCCAAGAAACGCCTAAAATGCGAATTACTGTAGACAATCTTATTATAAATGCCAAGGTTAAAATCTGCGGACTAAATACAGTACTATATTGTGATTAATAGGTTGAAATTAATGTAATAAACTGTTGTAACGTTTCTTAATATTACCGCCAGGCCTCGATTTCCGTAATTGAAAAATAGTAAATAGTTCTAACTGTTACCACTGGAGACCGGCACTCTTCAGCGGACCGATATTAAACATCTGATTGTACCAAACTTGTATTTTCCGGTTCCTTTCTAAATTAATATAACCAAATTAGAAAAAGTAGCATTTTGATAGCTAGAGTTGAATAGATCAATTCCTTGGCGTCTTCCTGGTGACTGAGGGAGCCCATTCCGTGTTATGTCGTCTTCCCGAGGAAACCAGTAAGCAGACCGAGGTAACTTGTAGGCTTAAAGGCGACCCCCAACATATAAACTATTTAATTCTCTTTATATTCTAACCCACGCGCACCGCCCACGGCCCGTGGAGGATTATTTGTCATAATTCATTTAAATGGGGATATTCTGAATTATATTTCTTCAATATTAATAATCTCGTTTTTTAAAATCCTCCGAAGGCGGTGTGCATAGTGGTTGTTGATTTATTTTTTATTTTCTCTGAGAATGGTGTAAAAGTTTAAGTCGAAATGTGTTCTATTAATCATATTTGTCAATCAAATTTTAACTTTATGGTAGACTTAAGGCACGTCTAGTTTTAACATTTTTTTTTTTTTTTGTAAATATAACAAAAAAATGTCGTTTAATCTTTGCATTGAAAAATAATAATATTAGTAACACTTGAAAGGTATTTCCCCCCCAACTTTTATGAAACATATTTAAAACTATAGTACTTTGACATAGTATATGTTTTTAATTATTTTTTAAAGTTTATTAAAAATAAGTCTGTTTAAAATCTGAAAATGGAAAGAATGAAGTAATTATCAATCAAATATAGTTCGAAAGTAACAGATTTTGTTTTATAAAATTTAAATTTTGAGTAAAAATTTATAATACAAATAAAAGACGTACACAAAACTCACTAATTAATCAACTATTAACTCGACGCGTTTCATTGAGAAAGTCATCATCATCTGTGAGTCTTACTAATACAATGCAAATAAAAAACGTACACAAAACTCATATTTTACAAATAAAATACATATACAAAACTCACATTTTACAAATAAAAGACGCACACAAAACTCATATTTTGTTGTAGCAAAACTCACTGATGATGTCATTGTCATTGAAACCCGTCTAAGTTAATAAATGATTAATTTGTGAGGATCGTGTACGTATTTTATTTATATTAACATAACCGCATTAGCTAAGCTCAAAGAATACTTGTAAAAATTCATAATGTTATGTCAATATTGATGGACGACTTCCAGCGGAACGGTTGTTTAGGACCAATTATTATCATTATACGTAAACAATATAAACTGGATTAAACAACGAGGGTTGAAAATTGTTATTCTCAGAATTAAATTTATCGAGGTTATTTTTCGTACAGTGTGATAAAAACGGTGACACAGCCAACACAGAATGTCAGGACTTAGTAAAAGTTGGGGCCACACAACTTATGGGATAAAATGATTCATAGCCTCATACATTATACAACAACCTCGTCGTAACAAAGTCAAACTAACAAGGCGCCTTGTAATGTCATCAAACATTAACTCGTGCAAACACGCGTCTTGCAAACTAAACTATATTTATTAAATTAAAATTTATATATTTTTATTAATTTTAAAAAAATCTTGTGTTTCTATACTTGGTTGTTTTTTCAGTTCTTCATAGCAATATTATTGTAAAAGAATTCTCTGATATTTCCTTAACCAAATGTAATAATTCACAGAATTCCTTGTATTATCGATTCCAGGGAAACAGTTTCTTTAAAATTGAGTGGTTGTGAAATTTAACCGTTATTCTTGGTTATAAGAATGGTTATATAAAGGTAGAATCTACTTCCCTTCACTTAAGAGGCATTAAGTGCTTTTCAGAATTGCTACTTACTAATCTATTGCTCCACCCCATCTTCCTGGTATTGACAATGATTCAGCATAATTCCACCATTTTATTTCGTTCATAAAAGAAAAATATATAGGGTATTCTTACATGTTTCTTACTGATAGTAAAACCTGTCTACCTAGACATTTTAAAAACAGAAATCTATTCCTAAAATACGATTTGAACAAAGTGTATGTTCCTAATAAATTATATAATAATTGTAGAAACACAATAATACAGTAATGATAGTTTATTGTTCGGTTAGTTCCCGCTAAATGCCCGACAATTAATAATAACAATTTATTGTTATAATAAATCGTTACCTGATTTGCCCTCCAATCAATTTACCATGTTAGTTAGCGTAATACACAAAATATGCGTACAACGAGATATGCGTACACCAGGAATATTGCGAAAGATGCGTACAGCATCAAATTTTGAGAGACGACGAGAGTAAGATATGACGTCAGAACATTGTGACAGGCGAAAAATGCTTACAACTTTTAGGCGAACACGGATCTTTTAAAATCATTAAGCTACATAAATGAGGTTACCTCTGAACTAAACATGTCGCTTAGTTTCTCGGGGCTGAAAATTCTTTATAACTGTATCTATTAAACTTGATTTCCATTACATTTTCCCAGACTTTGGCTTGGGAAAATAATAGAGATATATTGAGCTATCATTTTGTCGTGTTTAAAATCAGCTTGTAGCCTCGGTAATTTTTTGTGTTTTATATATAAATTTTTTTTATTCTACAGAATGTATTATTTTTAATCTATATTACAACTCGACCAATATATTTGATCTTACCATCTGATTTCTTGGGTCTAATCTAATCCAATTTTTGATGTAAGAAAGAGGTCTTAAACAAGGCGTTAGTCTCCAGTTTCTTGGTAATTTTGAACTGTTTTTTTTTAATATTCTTTCGTCTGACTTATTATACTTTGATTTTCTTCTCTTTCCTTCTAAGTGTAACTCCAGTCTCATGTGCATAGGGGTCGAAGTCTCAGCCTCTTTTTGTAAGTTTCTTTCGATTAAATCGAATTAACATCACGACAGTTAAAGGCAAAGTGACCACTGACAAAGTGGAAACCTTTTTTTGGACCATTTTGACTGGGAAAATCCAAAACATTGAAAGTTATTTAGCAAATGGTTTAGGGATAGATGACCTGGGTTGACAACTGGAGTCTGGTTTGTACGCTTTTTTCGCTTGTCAAATATACGACTTACCCTCGTCAATATTGCTATTGTTTCCTCATGTAAGCATATTTCGCTGTTTGCATTTGTCGTGCCACCATTTAGCGTCCGACCGATGTTTGGCAGTACTTCTACATAGATAACCTTCTTTGTAATTCTTACAAGAGTTAGTCGTGAGTGGACACCTCATTATCGCTCCCATAAATGCTAAAATAACTTCCCTTACGCGACTTTGTAGACGTAATGTGATATTTTCTCATCACGCTGCACCAGTTTTGTACTTACCTTATAAACCTAATCTGCTTACCTGCTATAAAGTTATAAACCTAACCTGTTAACAATTCAAGGAAAATTATAATTGGGGATTATTATTTGCCGATTCTCAATATACATCGTTAAAGGCAATTAAATTGTTTAAAGTGGTAAATTTATCCATTTAGGTGTTCTATAGTTTATATTTTTAGTTACAGTTAATTGAAATAACGTAACTGTATATTGTATTATGTTTGTAATAGTTTATTTTTAAATTAATTCTATTAGCTCACACTCTCGTGATTATATCTTGTACAAATTTTCAATCGTTAATAAAATAAGTTTTTATTAAGCCAATCAATTTCAAATACATTTTGTTTAACCTGTAGTGGATGACAATTGATGTTAATAAAATTAAACAAAAATATTTATTCAATAATTAAATTATAAACATTTAGGGTCTTGGTCGGATTCGAACTGATTACCTTCATATTCAAAGTCAGGCGCTCTTGGGACTGAGCCAAACCTCCTATTGCTAGAAGACTCTTTCTCAAAGAAGTATATATATTTTTCTTTTGCTCCCATCTGGATAACCTTAAATTATTCCCATGGTTACCATACAATATCATAAATGCTCAAGGATTAAAATTGAATGAAAATAATAAAATAAATAAACAAACTGGATTAACGGTATCGAACCTTGCTTCACAAACGGATATTGCCGGAGGAAAGCAAAATGACACTACAACTCAATGCAAGTGACGAAAAAAATGCATAAATAGTTACATACAAAAATGATAGTCCAACACCATACATAGAAAGAAAAATGGAAAAATGCAAAGCAGTTCTCTTTCTATTATGCTACTTAATATTGATATTCTGACATATGTATATACATATTTATATTGTAATTACAAAATAAAATTTTTGTTTGATGACTAAGGTAGGAATTTACTTTAAAAAACCTTATTGCCTGTTACATAACAAGACAGTTTACTTCTATAAACAAATTGGGAAATAACTTGAACAGATGTAACAATTTAATACCATTGAGCGGGATATGACGGAATGTGACCTATGTGTTTTATAATTGCTAGTGTGTGTTGTACTGTTCTTTATCATTATTCGTTTAATGTCATTTTGTTTGTCATTGCACATTTATCATGTTCTCTTTGTCATGGCTGATGTAGAGTATCTTTTTTTGTAGTTGCTTATTTATAGTCGTGTAGTTTGAGTCAGATTTTGCACAATCAATACGAAACGCTTGAGGCGAATGACTAGCCAATTGAAATAATGTTCGCCATCCAGCCCCTATAAGCCGCTATCGTCGGTTTAATTTTGTTGAAAATCTGTTGCGAAGGGAAGGGCGAGCCAATGTGACGGGGGATGACATCACCCGTGGCCGGCCTACGCTAGCGTTGATTGTTAGGGATTAAACCATATTCAAGAGCGCGTAGATACGCTCTAAGAGGATTGCTTCTATGACGCGGTCAGATGTTGCCTAGTAAACCCAGATTTCTGGTCACTCAACAATAGTCTACGTATCGGTTATATTATACAACTATGCCCATGAATACGTACACGGGATTTGTAATGGCTCTTCAAACCAAAAGTCGATACAATGACAATGCTTGTAATGAATAGTTGGGGCAGCATTAACTCGTGAGTAAAGAAATGCATTGTTTCACCAAATGAATCGTACTATATTAGTACAACTGTGATTGTAGTATGTGGTTCGTTTCTTTAAGGACACGAGTTTAATCTGTGAGTACGTAGTCTACCAACTGTAAATGTAGTATGTTGTTCGTTTCTTTATGCACATAACATTCTGTTTGTTCTGAGTGTTGCAGTAATATTTGCCCCGGGACAGATAGAATACATTCTGTTTTTCCTGTGCATTGCGGTAAAAATTTGCCCCAAAACACATAGGCTACATTCTGTTTGTTCTGAGTGTTGCAGTAATATTTGCCCCGGGACAGATAGACTACATTCTGTTTTTCCTGTGCATTGCGGTAAAAATTTGCCCCAAAACACATAGGCTACATTCTGTTTGTTCTGAGCATTGCGGTAGCACTAGCCCTAAAACATAAGCCTACATTCTGTTTTTTTTTTAGCGTTGCATTAACATTTCGGGCTGAGATACATAGCCTACATTCTGTTTGTTCTGAGCTATGCTTTAACATTTTGCCGCGAGACACATTGCCTACATTCTGTTTTTTATGAACTCTGCGTTAACATTTGCGTAGAGACACATAGCCTACATTCTATTTGTTCTGAGCGTTGCTTTAACATTTACATAGGCTATATTCTGTTTTTCCTGAACTCTGCGATAAAATTTGCCCCGACATACATAGGATATATTCTGTTTTTCCTAAACTCGGCGTTAACATTTGTATCGAGGCATATAAGCTATATTCTGTTTGTTCTGAGTGTTGTGGTAACATTTGCCCCGAGACACATTGGATATACAGTATTATGTTTTCCTGAGCTCTGCGTTAACATTTGCCCCGACACACATGGGTATATTCTGTTTTCCTAAGCTCTGCGTTAACATTTGCCCCGACACACATTGGATATACACTATTATGTTTTCCTGAGCTCTGCGTTAACATTTGCCCCGACACACATAGGATATATTCTGTTTTTCTGAACTCTGCGTTAACTTTTGCTTCTAAACAGATAGGCTAAATTCTGTTTTTTTCTGAGCGTTGCGGTAACATTTGCCCCGAGACACGTAAACAACATTCTGTTTGTTCTGATGTTTGCGATAACATTTGCTCCGTGACACATGGACTACATTGTTTTTGTTCTAATCGTAGGAGTAACATTTGCCCCGAGACGTATAGCCTACATTCTGTTTGTTCTGATTTTTGCGATAACATTTGCATCGTAACATAGACTACATTCTTTTTGTTCTGAGCGTAGAGGTAACATTTGCCCCGAGACACGTAGGCTACATTCTTTTTGTTCTGCACGTAGGGTAACATTTGCCCCGAGACAAGTAGACTACATTCATTTTGTTCTGAGCGTAGGGGCAACATTTTTCCCGAAACAGGTAGACTACATTCTTTTTGTTCTGAACGTAGGGGTAACATTTGCCCCGAGACACATAGCCTACATTCTTTTTGTTCGGAGCGTAGGAGTAACATTTGCCCCGAGACACATAGCCTACTTTCTGTTTCTCCTTTAGCATTAATGCTTCTTAGTGGTTGGAGGGCCCTTCGGTTGCAAAAACACAGTTGTAACTTAACTATATAGATATGATAGCAATAGGTACGAATACCGTGATACTAAACTGTGATTCAAGGTCACAACGACAATATAACCATACTTACTTATTACCTGAACCAAAAATAACTTTTGAGACAAAACTTGTAAACTCTTTATAACCAATCGTATAAAAGCATTCAAAACTAACTACTCACAACCTGATATGAGGTGTTTTTTTATACATACATTCAATATAAATTGTAACTGTAAATATAATTGGCAGTGGATCATTTACGCTGAAGAAGGCAACTTGCAGTGTTGCCGAAACCTGTATCTATAAAGAATTATATTCCGTTGCGAGCAATGAGTTTTGTATACTTTTATAAGAGTAAACAAATGTTTATATTGTTACTATATTGTTTACTTATTGTTTTAATTTTGAAACTAGAGTTCATTTAAGAAATTGTTCATCAAATTAGTGTTTTATTTCCTATAATTATTTAGTATTATTAGAGGTGGTTAAGTGGGTAGCACTGTGAAACTAAAGATTCTAGAATCGATTCCCAGTGTCTTTAAAGATTTTTCTGAGTTTTCATTCTATAGCCTGATCAAATGTGTACATAGTGAATGCAATAACAAGTAGGCGAAAAAAACAGTTCTAACAATATTACTTTCTTTGAATAACCAAAGTCAGGCGAGGTATAAAAAAAACCATTTTATTTAATATGCCTTTAGAAATGTCTCACTTGTTAGGCTATACGTTTGATTCTCAAAAAGTTTCAAATAATTTATTCAACATATTTAATCTTCAATTTTTAAATAATGTTTATTTTAAAGAGCAATACCTGACCTTTTTGTGGTAAAAAAAAGTACCATTCGAATTTCACCATCAATAATTAATTATCTCACATAATTTAAAATTTATGGGAACACTCTTCGTACTCGATAATTTGTGCTCTGTAAATGCATTTATGCATGTTTAATGCGCTGCTGTTGTGGTTTAACCACCTTAACAATTTTATATGAGATTGGGAAAACTTTCATCTCGTTTGGTATTTCGAGTTTTTCAATGTTTTCAACACTAACGATTTATGAAACGAATGAGTGGGAAAATGTTTTCCCGGTTAAAGAACTTTCAAATATTTAGCAAATCTGGAGTTGACTATTTAATTTTATCGCACCTTTATTTGTCAACTCCCTTATTTTTGAAGTCTTACGGATTTTACAAAATACTTTTTTGAATTCAGATTATGAGGTGAAGATTTTAATTAATTAATAATAAGACTCACTCACAATTATTAAAATATTGACTAAAGCGTTTTATTGAAAATGTTGTCATCATCAGTGAGTATAAATTCTACGAAACCTAAATCATAACTGACGATTAATTTTTTTTACTTTAAGCGCAGAAGCACACATTGCCTGAACATGGGTTAATTGGTAGCACAAGAGTAACCCCTAGTGACCGCTTCAGTAGCATTGGATTATGTTTGACAAATTGGTCGGGGTGTCCACTTAAAGGTTATAGATGCTATGGTGCTTCTAGTTGTCCCACTTATACCTAAGAGAGTGGATTATCCTCTCCACGGCTGAGGATTGTCCCTGTCATGATATCTCAAATTGCGTCATAAATTCCTCTAGCATCCCTATTGTCCTCGTCATGTCTGTTCCTATTGCCTTCGACAAGTGAGTACTGCAGTGTAGACAATAATAACTGGGCGAGTACCCCTTCTTGCCCAATGGGGACTCCACGAGGAAGGCGCCAACGTTTGGAAGAAGTAATATTTGCACGTCTATATATCGCAGATAGATAGACCTTTTCCAGTTATGTATTTAATAAAAAGCAGGAAGCATTCATGTTCGAGGTTTGTAATGGTTAAAGAAAAGCCGCTCAAAACTTCATTGTATGGATGGCCAATAGCTGTGAGGAGATCAGTTTGCCGGCCACATTCTAGTTACATTGCTATTATTTTATATTTTTTCTTGGCGGAGGCTATCCTGCCCTGGGCACTTACAATAACCTCCTGCATTTCTCGGTGCTGAACTCCATAAACAATAATTATTATTACTATTGTAAAATGTTGTGACCTAAAAACAAGAAAATAGTAGATGGCTACTTCTATCTATCTACTGCCTGTGGGAACAATATTGCCAGATATCTATCTGAATTATAAATAGAACCATGTGATATTATATTTCCTTTCTTTTTGTTTGTTTTAAAGACTTTAATAATGAATACTTACGAGGACCATTTAAAAGTCTTGGTCGTGCCGGATGTGGCCCATAGTTTTGCAGGAACTAGGAATCTAGTATGATAACCTAGAGAGTTAATTTCAAAACAGTTAATAATAAAAAAGAACTTTAGTAAATCAGGTGCAAAAGGAACTGATGCAAGGAGGAAAATTTATCCATATCGGAGGACGTTTATTGGAGTAAGATTACGTCCCAAGGACGTACTGAGCTATCGAAATATTCCCCATATTCCAAAAATTAGGCAAAATGTCAAACGATTGTAATTTTTAATTTTTAATGGATTTTCGTATCATATTCCATAAAACTTTAAAAAGTTTTGAAAACGTTTTGTAACGTGTGTTAAACTTGCTTGTAGTAGCACTTCTTTCTGCTCCAGTACGATCTGAGCTGTCAATGAGACACATCTCCATAAACGGCCGTCTTCATTAATAAAAAAATGTAAATGCTACTACAGGCAAGTGTAACATAACAATACTAATAAGTTGAATAAGCAATTTCTGCGTAACTGAGTGAAAACCTTTGAAGTAGCTTGCCGACGCGTTTCGAAACAATCGTTTCATTGACGAAGCCGACCCGTAAAACGATTGTTCCGAAACGTGTCGCCATGTAAGAAGATTATAACGAGCAACTGTTACTCTAACAAGTGTTATTAGTAACAAAAATTATTTCAATTATAAAATAAGTCTTAAAAAACCTCTAAAAAAATAATAATTTCCCCCAATTCTCTGCAGATTCTCATCCCTATACGAGTTTTAATATTAGATGAATTCCAATAAATATGATGTATTTAAAATGAAAAACAAAACAAAATACCTAAGTGCATACATAATTGTAAGAGCTAGATGGAATAACTACAGCTTAATATACAATTGTTTCTAAAAACATATTACAAAAATATTTTAAACAATATAATTTCGAAAATTACAACAGTTCGCCAATCTAAAATTACAAAAAGGCCGATCTCAGTCGCGTTGGCAAATTGATTGTGCATACTGGCAAGGGGCATCGGTTATACTTCCCGCCATAACTCATCAGCGCTGTTTGTCACCCCATGGCCGCGGCTAGTATGGGGATATTGAAAAAGTTTTTCCTGACAACGCCAAACTTGTCCAAGTGGCGGTGATTAACCGCTGCTTTTGTAACTTGGACGAACTTAGTCGCCAGTTATATCAAATATCAGTCAACTCGTCGGTGCAAACGAGTAAACGCAGGTCAAATTAATTCTGCAACAGTTTCTGTCTTGGTATTACAACTTGACGTTGCTTTTAAATATACAATGTGTATGTTGTTAAATAACGTGCAACTCTGTTGGCAAAATAAAGCTGACAGTTTATACTTTACACAATTGGTAAATTCTATTTAATTGAAATCTGCGTCTACGATCACCTCTTATATTTTACATAGTAGAGAGAGCTTGTATGTATTGTAAAGTGCACCAGTTTCTGGTAGTGTTTTACGCACAGTTTGTAGTGTTAGGGGGGGGGGTAAACAGATTACTTCACGTAACTACATATTTTCTATATACAGAAATTTTGTAAAGTACACGCGTTTCCGGTGGTGCTTTTCACACAGTTTGAAGATTTTAGGGGCGAGGGTAGACATATTATTTCATATAACTACATATTTTCTATCTATAGACACTTTGTAAAGTGCACGCGTTTTCAGTGGTGCTTTACACACAGTTGAAGTATTTAGGGGGGGGGGGTTAGACATATTACTGCATATAACTACAAATTTTCCATCTACAGACACTTTGTAAAGTGCACGCACGTCCGTTGGTGCCACTGGTTGAAGTGTTTCGGAGAGGGATAGACATATTACTTCGTATAAAAGGATAATTTCTATCTACTGACACTTTGTAAACTGTTGACACCTCCGCTGTTGCCACAGGTTGAAATGTTTCGAGTGGGCAGACATATTACCTCATATAGCGGCATAATTTCCATCATGAGACAGCCACTTTCTTTACGCGCGCAGATGTCACTTTATCGCACTTAAATACTGCAAATCGTGGCAATGCTTTAACTTTTTGTAGTATTACTTATTCAACTTAAAAATAAGAATGTTTTATTTCACTTTACTTTAAGACGGGGACCTAGGATGATAGGTTAAACAAAGAACTCGGCTTCCTGAATGCAGCGATTTGAACTCCACTGGACATCGAATTAGAAGCCTAGATGATCTCTTGCTAGATTCAGATAGGGGGATAATTTCGGTAACAACGAAGTATATCAACATGTGGAATGAGGTTAGTTGGAATTGGTTTTAGCAGTTTAAGGGGGATCAGCCACTATGACTAGTATTGCCTCCTGAGAATAAGCAAGGATTATGTGTATTGGAAGGATTAACGCAAGAACATAGAAACTCCTGATAGGAAAAATAGGGAGATACTGTAGCACCAATTTGCTGGGTTTTGGACCTAAATTCAGTTGTAATCATAAAGAAGTGTCGACCCTTTATACCGCCTTGTAAGAAGGATTCGGAAGGTTGGCCGAGAGAAGGAAAATCAATGTTTTGGGGAACTGGTACGACGTGGAATTTACGATATCACACAAACAGGTCGTTTTCATGAGGTAGTACCTGCTCTCAGTCGGGGTAGAGATAAGGGTCTACCCGTTATTCGGGTGAATTGATTGAAGGTTAGGTTAGATAATGATTTATTACCGTTGCGAGACTCATAACCGGAACTAATTAAAGGATAAACATTGCTGTATTTAAAAGACGGAGTTCCAAAACGTGCCAATGAATGAATAAATGTAGCGTTGATAAGGCGAAAACACACTTTCGTCATACTTTATCCGTGTGAAACGGGTTTAAATACTTTTAGATTAATTTGTAAATAGACAAAATGATGTTTAAATTTTATGATCACATGGACGCCAAGTTTGTACCTAGAATAAATACTCGCTGAGAAGAAAGCATCTATCCTGCCGGTGTATCTTGTGGAACAAAGCCGATACATTTCGACAAACGTTACTGGCGTATAAATCCGCCATCAAATTTAATGACGGTGATCACAGAAAGTCTGATTAAGAACCCCTTGGCAATCTCTTACTCCTTCTGCAACATAAATGCCGTTTTAAAGCCAATCAAGCCGGGAAATACCGAGCCATATAAAGTTGACGAAATTGTTTGTGCTCTGCAGTGACGTATAAACTTTAATATTTCGGGAACTAGTTTTATTGTTGTGCCAATTGATTCCTCATTTCAGCAGTTTCATTCTTTCCTCCGTTGGTGTATTTCTCTAAATACTGTGTTTTGGAGTCGTCTCATGGTTAAAATGTACGGTCGAAACGGAAGCGCTATTGTCATGCTCTGTTCAGGCTAGTTTGAACGTCAGCGAGTCTTCTGCGCAAAATGTTTCATCCGGCAATATAACCATTAATTTTATTTTTGCTAATTTAATTTTTTCTAATATTTTAATTAGTTTCAACATTTTTTATAGTATTCATTTAAGGATAATCTAAAATAGCAAATTTAGAGCATGTTACGTAATAACCGAGGTAATGACTTACTTATTTTTGAACTCTGACATTCACTGATACTGCGCTGTCTACTCTGATGAAGAAAATTTGTGGTCTTCACGGTTTTCACGATGTTTGCATGAAAATCAATATCCTGATTTTGTGAATAGAGTTTTCTGAGACTTTATAAGATTTACTTGTAATTTTAGAGTGGATTAGGTTTTCTCAGAACAAATATTAAGTGTTTGTTGTTATCAAAAGGATTTTCTTGCAAGGAATGTTGAACGTAACACACTGTTTAATACGCTGTCTTGTTCTGCCTTTTCCAATATTGTCATATTGAATGAAGACATTTAAGAGTCATATTTTGCACTTTGCATGGAGTTCTCTGTATATCTTCATTTCTCCGTCCCCTTCAACTGCGTTACTTAGCCACGCCACGGGCGTGCTCTCTATACACACACATACACACACACACACACACACACACACACACACACACACACACACACACACACACACACACACACGCACACGCACACGCACACGCACACGCACACGCACACGCACACGCACACGCACAGGCACAGGCAGAGAGAGAGAGAGAGAGAGAGAGAGAGAGAGAGAGAGAGAGAGAGAGAGAGAGAGAGAGAGGAAGGCCGGGGGGGGGAAAGGTTTACAGTAAATATTAAAAGGGACCAAGGCGGGTTGTTTTTATTAAAATATATCGGTAATGTAGTCTGGATATTGATTGAGCTGGTGTTTTGGTTGTAACCAGGTGGGCTATCTGCATAAAGAACGACAAAGAGAGAGCCTATTAATTTGCTCTCTGACTGAGGGTCTCTTTGTGGAGACGAATTAAATCTGAAGTGACGAGATGAATTGATCGCTACACTGAACATGGTTTTCGTTTTGGTATATTTATATCGGTTTTATGAGAACAGAAAGAATGTGCAAACTACTCTATCTTACTCAATATCCAATGGAAAGTTGTCGAGGCGATGTGAGTGGAAAGTTAACTCCCACGTTTTCTAAAATAACTGGCTGGCTTATAGATTTAATTGATTTTTCAAAATTTATATGTTCCACATTGTATTTACTTAAACATGACTTGATAAATGAGGGCGTGACAGAGCTATTAGAATAGTTGTTTGAAAATTAATACAATAAACGTAGCTTATTTGGATTTATTTTTAAGAGCTGTAATTCAAACGTGTTTGCTATGTTTGGTTAACATATCTTTTCTTAAATAATAATTTGTTTTAATAAAAAGAAGTGTTTGTGCTACACAGAACTATTCACAATGTGTGATTTCCGATTATTCTGAGTTCTACAGCGACATCCAGAAGGACGTTTACCTCTTGGAACATTAGTTGTTGTGCGCTAGGTCTTCGAATCGGTGAAACCAGTCTGTTGAGGTTATTTGGGAAACGGTTCTTACCGCCTATAAGGGTTTCCTATTCAGCCTTTATAAGCAAATACTAAGCCTCTGATGTTGTTGCTTTCTTTCAATACCTTTTTATAATTACTAGAGTAAAGCTGGGCGTGATGGAAATTGCAGAGAGACGGCTTTGACTAAGAGTACTTACAAAATGTTGTTTCGACGTTCTTAATTATTATTTCAAGTTGATCCCCAGCCTGATTAAGTAACACAGACCCTTAAATCGTGCTAAATATATTGCGCCGTGGAAGTATGCAGTTGCTTTAGGAGCGGCATTGACAGCTGCTCTGATTTGTTGCCTCCAATAAGGACCCTAGCCACTGCTATGTATTACATTTTATTCCTGCAAGTAATCGAAAACTGCCATCGGGAGATGAGGATTAGCGGCCCCTCCGTTACTCTGAGAAATGCTTTTCATCACAGAAATTCTTAGGGATTATGCAAATGTGTTTCTTTTCCCATTCCCCTCCCCAATCTGGAGGGAGAAGTAAATGTGATGATCATTTAAGGCATTAATTAAATGTGAAGTGAGTCGATTGGCGACATTTACTTGTGTAGGAAATTCATGTCAGGGAATCCCAATTTTTATTACACTGGAGCAAGTGTTGTTTGTTTTTTTTATTAGAATTGTTTCACTGAAATATCGTAAGAAGCCATCCCTAACTTACGTAACGTCGCGAGGAGGAGGGGGGGGGGGTTACGTCTATCGTTACGCATAGTTACGGAAGAAGGAGGGGGTATGCAATAGCGTTACGTAACTTGAAATTTTAGTTTTGACTACATTAAAATCTCTTTATGTAAAACATAAACCGGCCCCATTTAAACTTTTGAGTAAGCAAAATGTACCTAATATTAATAATGAAATCAAAATTTATTAAGAAAAACATGCATTTAAAGTAATATATCACATATCCTATTTATGAGCTTTATTGGAGAAAGAATGTGAGAAAGCGTAACCTCGAGCTCGGTATGGCCACAGTACAACGATCAGGCGGCGTGTACACACATTTACCGCGGTCTCTGTGTATCAGCTAATGCACCAGTTGTTACTTATCAGTAACCGTTTATAACGAAACCAATTTTTTTAAAATTCGATGGCAAAATCTTTTCGGGCTGAACTAGTGAACTTAGAAGTACACCAAAACTTGGTCACACTCGGTCATTACTCTTCACGAGAGGTACAAAATTAGTATTGCGTCGTACTGCGCATGACCGAGTTTGATGGACTTCTGAGTTCCCTGGGTCAAACACGACATAAAGCTAAATTCTTTGTAAATTTTTGAAGTATGTAGTACTTGTAAACAATGTACGGAGTTTGATCTGTTTTAAAATTAGGCTTATCATGTATATATATCTTTTTCTGAAGCTCCCAGCACCAGTGGTGTCTGTCGCGACATTCATGATTGTTCCGTGGGTAGATAAGTAGACTGTAGACAATGTTAAATATGGGTTGATCACTTTGCTTTTATATTCATTTGAGTCACATTTTTATAAAAGAATATTTTCAATGTATGTATAAATTAATATAGTCTTGACTTTAAACATAACCTAAAGTTTATTTTAATTTTATAATTGCAGTTTGTTTTCTAGTACACGTGAAGTTACATATTTAACAAAATTGTTTCTTATCCCGATTTATTTATTTAACAAAATTCTTTTTATTCTTCAATATATGGTTATAGTCATAATATTTACTGGGACATTTGATGTACTTCTTTACTTGTCTACGAATTCGGCAATAAAGGAATTGACTCTGTAAAGAAGGAGGACAAAACAACGTAACGTAATTATAGGGGTGCGGGGGTCTATCTTTACTGGTTCGTTACTGAGGGGGGAGCTGGTTAAAATAATCCATTTTAGCGTTACGTAATTTAGGGATGGCCCCTAATAGAATTTTTATCAACACAATTAAACATTTTCTGTGTACAATATTTATGTAAATTTCCTTAGTCAGTACAAACTACAAACCATATTAAAAATAGTGACTTAATAAACACATACGAAATGTAACGCAATTACAATGTTTGAAGTACAAATTTTAGAAGATTTCATTTTGAACTCAGACCGTAGTTGGAACAATATAAATTATAACATACGCTCACATGCGGCCAGACACACACATAAAAGTGTTGCTGCTCTTATGGATTTTTGTTTGTAAAAATGGAACATTTTTTGCACTAAGTTTAAAACACAAAAAGGTGTTATAGACGTAGAGTAAATTTGTTGATATATCCGATTGTAGTAAATCAACATGGCGACAAACTTTAAAGAGAATCAGTAAGTCGTAGCAATTCAGTAAGCCTTTAAAAGTCTAAAAGAATTTAAGCCTTGTCGAAGAAAACGGAGCTAGGGATATATATTTAAAAGGCTAAAGAAGTCGCAAAAAGTGTGAGCCGTTGACCGCCTCTTATAACTTTTGAATTTATATAACTTTTAAGACTGGTGTAGATAGAAAGGGCCAAGTTGTGTCCCATTTTGAAACTGAATTAGTTATTTAAAATCTATGGTCTTTATATTTTTTGAGAAACAAAATTGCAAATAAAATTCCATTTATACACATATTTGTATTTTAAGGCGAAATAAACTTAAAATTTGTATTCCAGTGAGTTACATAGTGAAGGCAAGGAGCAATGAGCTAACATTGCCTGAGTGATACGTATAAGTTCGTACGTGCCTTAGGGTTTTGATGGGTGTCACATAGTTTGAGTCAGTAGTGTATGTCCCAAATGTGAAGGACAATGCTTGATGTCGTGGTCCTTACACCCGATGCACGTGGTGGATAAAGAAAGATAGGGCAGAATAAGAGATACAGTGTGGCACTAGTATAAGTGGAAGGGGCATCTCGTAGGCAGTGACGTTTGTCTATGGTAAGTTCTCTCCTAGGGTTCATTTGTATCTATTCGCTATCTTGGAACTACATGTGTCTGTACGTCACTATAGGGTTTATAAATCTACAT
The DNA here is from genome assembly GCA_036971475.1 of Prosapia bicincta. Classification (NCBI taxonomy): domain Eukaryota; kingdom Metazoa; phylum Arthropoda; class Insecta; order Hemiptera; family Cercopidae; genus Prosapia; species Prosapia bicincta. Next base: position 259,261,131 of record JBAIZL010000002.1, read on the forward strand.
TGGGTAACTGACGACAATAGGTGTCCATTTGTTACTACGGCCTCTACAAAGCACATTGGCTACCTAACGTCTACTGGTATCGGTTTGTTACTACACGGGGTCTACAAAGCACATTGGCTACCCAACGTCTACAGGTGCCCATTCGTTACAGGTTACCCAACGTATAAAGGTGTCCATTCGTTATTACGGCCTCTACTAAGCACATTAGCTACCCAACGTCTACAGGTGTCCATTCGTTACTACGGGGTCTACAAAGCACACTGGCTAACCAACGTCTACAGGTGTCCATCCCTTACTATAGGGTCTATGAATGCACATTAGTTATCTAACTATCTTAAGGAGATCGCACGTTCACAAATTTTGAAATAGGTTTAGAAAAAAATAGCAGGAAAACCACAATGCCGGGAAGAAAAGCTTTGGTAAAGTAGGTCTGATTTATGGAATATAATCTAAGATATGCAAATAACATATCCAATATATTATTTTAATAATATTATGATATTACTCATAATTAAAACTAGATGATATTTGTAGATACGTCCAAACATACTTCAGTTGTTGTAAAATTTGTTTAAATACAACTGTTATTGATTTTATAAACTTCCAAGTAATTCCTGGCCGTTATAAAACACAGGCGATCTTGACCTTAGAATGTATATAATATGGTAAATTGTAAATATAAGTGTTTATTATAAACTTTAATGCATGATGTCTCTTTGTAAAGGAACACTGAAAAAAGATAGCGGGACCTAGATATGCTTCCCTTCCCAGTCTCCATTTCTTTAATTGTCTAAGTGTTGTCCCTTGGAATAAGTAATGGCATGCAAACTTTGACGAAGTTGGTAATGTTTTATTTATCAAAAGCAAAGATGTGTTCTTTAAATAAACATTATTCCTGGAAATCCAGGTCTCTTGTCTTCCGTTAATGTTTTATTTTAAAAACTACAGTAACAGATTGAAATAAATTATTAATTGTTAGTTACGTGGTCATGTGGATAGAACGCTTGACTGCTTATCTAAAGCCTGTGGGTACGAAGCCTGGTAGCGCCAAAGAATTTCTGTGTGCGTTGTTAGCCACAAGGTCGACTCACTCTGTAAAACCAGAGACAAACCTATCGTAGCTCTCCCTAGTATAGTGTGGACCACATAACCGTGCACTTAACCTTGAGAGATCGCAGTAGGCGGACAGGAGGTAGAGAGACAGTATAAATACTTTCTTACAAACATAATAAGATCTGTCAAAATACTGATTTGCATGAAATGGTTGATATTAAATGAATTAGCCTCGGTATGAAATGACAATCTCGGAATATGTGTAGACATATCGGATGCAGAAGCTGCTGGTGTATAGAACATTCTGAAAATATAACATGTTTTAAGAAGTGGTATCATGCGATCTCTCAATGCCAAGTGCACGGTTACGTGGTTCGTACTGTACTTGGATAAATAAGAATAAATCATTTCAATTCTGTCTGCCCTACGCTAGGAAGATGGTATAAAATGGAGTAATTATTATTGTTATTACTATAACTAAGCGACTTTTCAATTAAAAAATTAAAAACTAAAGTCCAATTTTTTTCTTTTGATTTCAGGTATGTCATTTGCGGAGCATTAAAGTTTTTGTAAGTAAGATAACTGATACTAGTATTGGAAAAAATTAATTCTTAGTCATTTTACTAACGTAATATTTTTATTTAATGTCTGTTAATAACTATTAATTTTTTATATAGGCTTATGACAGATCACAGACAATTTTGAGTGTTTAAAAAAGCAAAATTGTCTGTGATCTGTTAAAAATTTACTAAACGATATTGCATGAAGAAATTCGACTGTTTGCAACTTAAATGTCGGAATTCGCTTTGATAGCGTGTGAGTTTTTGAGTGTTGCGAGGTCACTTTTGTTTGCAGGGTTGGATTCCATTGGTAGGCATAGTACAAATTCTTGTCAATTGCCAGATATGTAAGGTATGAGAAAAGTCGTTAATATGAACATAAATGCAAAGATGATACTCTTTTGTGCACAAGGTATCATCCGTGATGTAGACACACACACACACACACACTCGCGCGCGCGCATGTACATACGCGCGCACGCACTAAGAGACTTGTATTTGGAGACATTGTCTACCCGTGTACATTTCTTGTAAATGAAGAAGTTATATTTCAGGATCTTTCCATACCATAATATGTTTTACTGAAAATATAATTTATTTTTTAAAAAATATAATGAATTATAATAAGTATAAGCGTTTTGGATGTTTACAAAAGTTCTTTCAACTATAAAGCAAATTTAACAATTTTACAAAAAGTATTATTTTTTACAAAAAAAAAACAAATACGTAACAGTATTTAATCTTTTTAACAGAATTACTTTGATTATAGTTAATAATTCAAAATGCTACAGAACAAAAAGCAAAGGGTAATGAGAATTCGTATGCCAAAGTTAATCCCTGTAGACGTTATTTTTTAAAGTTGAATATAATAAGATGTTTCATATTAGGTCGCCCACCTGCCTCAAATATCGGCGACCCCCAGCCCACGTCTATTGCTCATTTGAAAGTCAAATTCATGCTGACTGTATTGCATTAGGCTTCCATGTCAGCTGTGTTCCACTATACATAGATTTATGGAATTTAATTAAACTGCGCATTTCAGCGAGTTCCATTTGAAATCGTCTCGTCCGTCCCTCAGTGCCCTATTGAATGTCGTCGCGGAGCATTCTTGTTGGCGTTTCCTTTGTTGGAGCGCTTTTCCCAGTTTACGTTCTTTGTTGCCATGTTTTCCCTTTTGAGGACGTAAGTCTTCCTTGCAGGATAATACTTATAATGGTGTACTGCTTACTGTTTAGACGGAGTATTACAGCATTAGTCTGTTTGTATGGCGTACATACAGCCGTCAGTAGAGTTACATACATCACTTGGCTCTTGTTGAATACCGATACGAATACCTACTGTTAGCAAACGTATGTTACGCTGGCATTTGTAAAGTTTCTGCTTGTATATCAGGCTTACTGTATCATTGTTGTCTCAGGGCTCGCAACTATATATTGGTTGGGATTGCCATCTGCCCCAACTATTCAAATCTTCGCTTATAAAATCAGAACATCACTGTTAATAGCTCAAACGATAAAGCACACAATGACGAAAACAAGTAATATAAATTTTTAAATAGGTGATTCCTATACAAATATTCTTTGAGCTTAGCTTGTGAGGTTATGTTAAAAACAAATAAAAAGATACACAAAACTCACAAATTAAACATATATTTACTCATACGCGTTTCAATGATACAGTCATCATCAGTGAGTGTTACTACTACAAACTAAAACTTACAACTGTTTGAGTTTGTAGTAGTAACACTCACTGATGATGATGACTTTGTCATTGAAACGCGTATGAGTAAATAAATGATTAATTTGTCAGTTTTGCGTATGTTTTTATTTGTTTGTAGGTGATTCCTACTTAAGTCAAAAATATAAATTTTATTTGAGTTTTTTAAAATTTTATAATTACCTATAATATAAATATATGTGTGTGTGTGTGTGTGTGTGTGTGTGTGTGTGTGTGTGTGTGTGTGTGTGTGCGTGTGCGTGCGCGCGTGCGTGCGTGAGTGTGTGAGTGTGTGAATAACAATATTAAGTGGCAAAATAGAATGCTAATTTCTTTTCAATTTTTATTTTTGGACTATTATTTTTGCTTGCTACTATTTATTTGCTTTCTTTTTTTTGTCTTTTTTATTTTGTTGTAGTTTCTTCTCGCTTTTCTTTCGCAATGTCCGTTTGTGAAGCAATTTTCGATACGGTTAATCCAGTTTGTTTGTTTATTATTTTCTTTTCATTAATTTTCAATCCTAGAGCATTGTTTAAGCCAGTGGTTCCCAACCGGTGGGCCGGAGCCCATTTGTGGGCCGCGGGCCGCTTGCTACTGGGCCCGTGGTGAAACTTAAAATTATATTAAATTCGTGGAAATTAAGTATGGTATTGACAAATAGGTCGTCGCGGATAAAATATTAATTTTGGAATTGTCTCCGATCGAGGTTGGCCTGGCGGAGAGTGTGTTGTTGTAAAACAGTGTCGGCAAGGTCATCGCTCTCTCCTCCCTCCTACCCCATCCCCCGCCCAATCCTTACTACGGTCAAAACACTCAAAACCGGTTCTCTGCAGTCTGCACTCAGTGCAGTGGTTGTCACCTTGTCACGTTCAGTTCAGTTGTGGTAGTAGTGTTGTGTTGGCATTTGGATTAATAATTATGCGGAAGTAACATTTTTAGTGGCAGTGGTTGTATTTACGTGTCGAATTTTACTGTGTCTGCTGTAAGATACGTGCATCTTACAAGTCAATATGGATGCTTGGTTTCGGACGGGATCTTGCCGTAAGAGAAATGTGTCAAATGATGAACCTTCCTCATCCATTACAGCTAGTGAGGCAGTAAGTAAGCCAAGTTCGAGTAGTACCCTAATGGCCAAGAAAGGTAAAACGTATAGTCGAAAATATAATACTGATTTTTTGAAATTCGGATTTGTGTGTTCTGGTAATGAAGAAGAGCCTTTGCCTCAGTGTGTAATTTGTTTTGAAATGCTATCCAACGAATGTATGAAAGTCTCAAAACTTGAAAGGCATCTATCAACTAAACATCCAGAATGTGTAGGAAAGTCTCTCCAATATTTTCAAATAAAGAAAAGAAATTTATCGATGACTAAATCTACCATGGAAAAATCTTTCAAACAAAACAAAATAACTACCAGAGTTTCATATGAACTATCTTTGTTAATTGCAAAGAAGGGATCAGCTCACACTGTGGGGGAAGACCTAATTATACCTGCAGCAAAAATAATAAGTAATGCTTTGTTTGATGAGAAAAGTACCAAAAAAATCAATGAAATTCCATTATCCAATACTAGTGTCAAAAGACGAATTGATGAAATGTCACAGAGTGTAAAGGAATCTGTCATTAACGTTTTGAAACAAAGTAAATATTTTTCTCTGCAACTTGATGAAAGTACAGACGTAGCTGTTCAGGCAAATTTATTAGCTTTTGTTCGTTTTGAACTCAATGGAAATATTGAAGAAGAAATGTTGTTTTGCAATAGCTTACCGTCAACAACCACTCCTGAGGAAATTTACAAGTCGCTTGACAATTTTATCACAGAAAATCAATTAGATTGGTCAAAGTGTGTAGGTTTGACAACTGACGGAGCAAGAGCTATGTCTGGAGTTCATACTGGTTTGATTGGCAAAGTTAGATCAGCAGCTCCCTTTGTCAAATGGACACATTGCAGCATTCATAGAGAAGCTCTTGCAGTGAAAGGTTTGGGTGAGAGTCAGACAGAAACTCTTGACAATGCAGTAAAAATCGTTAATTTTATCAAATCAAGGGCAAAAAACTCGAGAGTTTTCGGTATTTTATGTGATGAAATGGGCAGTGAACACAAACAGCTTTTACTTCACTGTGAAGTTCGGTGGCTAGCCAGAGGTAAAGTGCTATCAAGATTATTTGAACTTCGTGATAAACTCAGGATTTTCCTCATGGAGGACGAATATGCTGGAAAACGTGCAAGTTCTTCTTAGAAGGCGTGACCGATGAAAACTGGCTGAAGCGGTTGGCGTATTTGGCAGATATTTTTAGTGTCCTCAACACTCTTAATTTAACTCTTCAGGGCAAGGATACTCATATGTTTCTTGTACAAGACAAGATAGAAGCTATGATAGTAAAACTTCGACGATGGGCTAAAAAAGTGGAAAACAATGCTTTCGATGCATTTCCTGTACTACACGATTTCCTTGAAACAAACGAAGTCAAAATTGACGAACCAACAGCAGCAACCATAAAAGATCACCTCTCATCTCTGGCATCTAATCTCAGGTAATTTGAAATTTAATTTCGCACTATAAATGTATCAACATTTTTATTTCAAATTCGTATATTATGCTTTGTGTCTCCTTACTTTTTATTTTGATCTGAGAAACTATAATTAAGAAACTGTAACTAAGAAACTAAGTCTTTTCATATTTTTTGTAGGCGCTACTTCCCTAAAATCGATGATGAAGTTCAATGGATCAGAAACCCTTTTGATGAAGATAACTTAAAAAAGGCTAACATGCCTTCAAGTGAAGAGGACTCTTTGATTGAGCTGTCTTGTGATCAGGTTCTGAAATCAAGTTTCAAAACGACCCCATTGATTCTTTTTTGGATGAATGTGCGAAAAGACTATCCCGCAATCAGCAAAATAGCACTAAGACAATTGATGGGATTTTCAACAACTTATCTATGTGAGAGAGCCTTTTCTACTTTATTTCAAAAATAAGTATAGGAATAAGTTAAATGTGGAGAGTGACTTAAGGTTGAAATTGTCAATTTTCGTTCCCGATATTGATACATTAGTACAGGATAAACAATGTCAAAAATCCCATTAAGTTCGGACAGTCTTGATAATGTACTTGTAAATAAAGTTTCTTCAGTAAAAGTGTTTTTTTCTTTTTTACCCAATATGTTTTAATTTAATGACCTATCTAAAACAATTTAAATTTATACTTAGAAGAATATATATATATTCTAGGTGGGCCTCGAAATTTTAAAAAAATATATAACTGGGCCCCCAAGCTAGAAAGGTTGGGAACCACTGGTTTAAGCTATATTGTGTGGTAACCATTACAACAATTTCGACGACAACCAGATGGAGAGCAGAGGAAAAATGCATATACCTCTTTGAGAAATAAACTTCTAGCTGTGATAAAGTTGGCACGGTACCAAAGCGCTATACTTCGAAAAAAAAATATTCTCAGTTCGAATCCTACCTAGACTCCAACATTTTTATAGTTTAATTATTTAATAAATATTTGAAAAACTGTATTAACATCAATAATTGCCATCCACTAAAGGTTAAAATTTGGATGAATAAAAATGTATTTGATTACCGATTGAAAATGTGTACATGTTATATATCAGGAGTGTGAGCTAATAGAAGGAATTTAAAGATAAGAGAGATTATCTTTTCTTCTACTCGTTGAAATCACCAATCGGAACAGTTTTGTATGGGATATCGTATATACGTTCCCGAGGGATATCGTTCCCGAGGGTGCTATTGTTTTTTCTATGGGGTTTTTTGAAATCCCGTGTTTATGTGAACCGTCCAAGAACCCTACAAGATTTGAAGACCAACATCCAAGAAGAAATTGCCAACATAACACCTGCTACACTAACAAGTGTCATGACAAACGCCAGAAATAGGTTTACGCAATATATGGAGAATGAGGGACGTCACCTAACAGATTTGATCTTTAAAACAATGTAAATACAAACTTTAGACATGAACCTACATTATAAACCATAAATAAATATTTTCAAATGCATACAATAGTTTTTATTGAGTTTTTAAAAAAGGAAGTTATGCTGCCGCACCCTGTATTACAGAACCATTTATTCACCTCAAGTGTAAAGCTAAAATTAATTTACATTCAGTAAAAACATTTTTTTCGTTTAAACAGTGAATTTAAAGTCCTTTAAAAACAATTCTGGTTTTTGTTGCTACATAGGAAAGTTTTGTCTAATATTAACGCAGTCCATCATCCTATCGAAATACGCAACAATGAGAACTGATAATTATTTAGTCGTTTCTTTGAAGGTGCTGAAAATAGCCACAGTTGATAACTTCTCATCGGGTTCTTCGGAGACTATATAGCCTGCAAGCTGTTTAGGCTGGGCTAGAAGAAATGACTTGGTTCTAGCGTCGGTATTGTACTGCTAACAGTACGAGGTTATATCAAGAGGCGAGCCTAAATGTATTCGCTTCCGCCTGTCACGGTTACGAGTGTAAGCTTGTTTCGCGTGAGAGGAAGTTATCGCAGACGGGCCACCGGGCGCTGTAGCTTCGAGCAAGTGATCATGCAGGTTTCTCTCTAAGGCGCAGCAGACGTTTAAATCCCTTTGCGAATTCTAGTACTAAATTGTTAAATCTGGTAAATGTGTAACGTCTTCAAGTAAATTTAGAAATCCAAGTGAATTGAAAATTTAAGAAATAAGAGTTAATTTATTAGGTGATAAATCAGCTGATGTATTAACAAGAGGCAAAATTAATTTTAAAGAATGTGATTATTCAAGTGGTAAAAATAAGTTTTGCCATAACAGTAAATACAAAATGTAAAGAGAGTCTGAAGAAGTGGGTAGAGTGTCTTATTTATTTGTTTATTTATTATTTTTTTTGTTACAAGACATATTTGTCATGAACGTCTACTTTTTCCGATGTAATGTTACCATTAGGTGGCGAATGGCGACTAGAATAAGTAAGATAAACATCCGCACATTACAGAACACGCTGCAGTTTGCTTCATGAACGGAATTTATGTCTGAACTAAATTTCCAACCGGGACCATTTTCCATCGCTGTAAATCTTTCCCTTTTGCTAGGAATACTATCTATTCCAGATTCATATTAACCCTGCAAACGTTTACAAGGAGATTTATCGAATTATGTTTAACTGTTTATGAATAACCCAGATGTAGAGGTTGGAGTATTTTGTTTTGCAGGGTTTTCGCACTATAGAAGGATGAGACTGCGTGTACAGATTAAGTAAGCCTTTGTCTGATGATATCATGAGTGAGAAACAGCCTACTTAGACACCTCTTCGTATGGAAAAGAACATTTTGGCTAATTACTGAATAGATCTGAATTAGGTATTTATGTTAAAATATTTATTAATAGGTTTGGAAAATATTTTTTTATACTTGAAGAATACAAATACAAAAAATGATAAATTAATGTGAATGCGATTTTCATAGTGTAAAGGGTAGTATTGTAATGGGGAAAAATAATCCAGCGAGGGCATTTACCTGTCCAACCAAATGTTACAAGTGGCCTTCTTAATTTCATACAGTTTCATACAGTTGTATATCTATTATTGTATACACTGACAGCACTTAGATAGAAACTGCCACTCTATTCTTTTTGTATTTGAATAACTATGAAAAATGCGTTAGGACAAGTGGTAACTAAAGTATTGTTGGAACCCCCTCTCCTCAACAAAAACTCACGAAAAACATCTGGCCATTCTCTTCTTAGCCCCCTCTTCTTGCGTTATTCTCTCATTTTCTCTCTAGGTTTTTCACCTCGCATAGTTTTTAGGAGTGTACATTGTTTTCTAAACGGGACAAAGTTGAAGGAGAATGGAGGTGGTTTTATGAGTCGTGGTTGGGAAATTACTATGATATAATACACGGAATGAATATGAGTTGTAATGCATACAGTGAGGATGATGATAGTAATAATAATAATAACAATAATAAATAATGTATACTAGCCTATGCCACTAAAGAAGACAAATTTTAAAAAGCCTAATCTAAACGGAAAGGAAAATTAAAATTATCCCCTCTTCTTATCTTATCCTCTTATTTTTTCTCTAGGTTTTTCACTTCGCGTAGCTTTTATGAGTGTACATTGTTTTCTAAACGGGGCAAAGTTGAAGGAGAATGGAGGTGGTTTAATGAGTCGTGGTTGGGAAATTACTATGTTATAATGCACGGAATGAATATGAGTTGTAATGCATACAGTGATGATGATGATAGTAATAATAATAATAATAATAACAATAATAAATAATGTATACTAGCCTATGCCACTAAAGAAGACAAACTTTAAGAAGCCTAATCTAAACGGAAAGGAAAATTAAAATTATAATTGCCGGAACAAAAAAGGAAGAAACAAGAAAATAAGGAACAACGAAATAAACTAAACAAAACGCAGTAATAGCTATGCACAGACAGAAGAACTAAATATTTTTTGAAATGTGAAGGAAAAGATTTGAATATCTGAGAAAGATTTAACGGAAAAGAGAATACAACTAATGGTCGCGGTATCACCCTCTAAGTTTTTTAAAAAAACTATCTTGTAAATATTTTCTTAATACATCCTAACCATACGTTATGTAGTTAATATATAGGATGCAGTAATATGTAAGTCGAATGTATTTTAAGATACATAAATTGTCTGAACTTTCCGTTGTAGCCACTCTTTGTTGATCGTGTTGAGAAACTGTATTTACGACTCGATGAAGAGAGAAATTATAACCCACTTTGCACCTGTAGTGCTTCGAAATTGCAAACAAACGTTATTACCCCCGTGAAAGGGTTCCCGTACCGGAACCGGATGTCTGCTTTGATTGGAAACCTTTGTTGAAGCTACTAACGGAATTTCACTTAATCATAATACCATCGTGTTAGGTTTAATATTAGCTAAGAGTATCGTATCAGTCGTCGTTAAAATTACTTTCCTATGCGCCGGAATGTTTACTCTATTCATTGTACAATTACACAGAGGCGTGTTAGCTCACGTAGTGGAAGATTGTTTCCAATGCCCCAATCTGAAATCTTCCAACTTCTGATTATTACAGAAGTTGTGGTAGTTTAAAAACGAAGTTTCATAAAAAACGTTGGAAATGTTGACCGAGGCGATTCGTTCTATCCTAGTAGTATCTCCTCATAATTTCGATTTTAATTTATATTAAGTGTGTGTGTGTGTATGTGAGCGTGCGTGCGTGTGTCTTAAAGATATAACACATCGTAATTAAAATCGAAACCCAAATGAACATTTTGGACGGCTTGGGTAGTGTTTTCTCTTCATAATTGCGTGGAGGTTTAGCCAAATTAAAATATATTTAACTATAAATAGCCAAGCAGTTCGTTTTACCCATTTGTATACTCATTTGCATCTACTTCTAAAACCGTCGAGTATTATTTTGGCCTACTTGGAGTGCATTCCCTCCTAATGTAGGGTTTCTTTGTCTCAAGCATCAACCGTGTTTTTATTTAATAAAATCTATATTCTCTTCTAGTATTTAAATATGTAAGCTTTTGCTTTAAGAGCCTTTGTTTCAGCCTGCTTTGGTGATGAATTGCGTCTATGAAGTGATGAGTTTTATTTACGCAAGATAAAGTTGGCCGTGCATTGTGATGAGTTATGTCTATGAAGTGATAAGTTTTATTTACGCAAGATAAAGTTAGCCGTGCTTTGTGATGAGTTATTTCTATGAAGTGATGAGTTTTATTTACGCAAGATAAAGTAGGCCGTGCTTTGTGATGAGTTATTTCTATGAAGTGATGAGTTTTATTTACGCAGGATAAAGTAGGCCGTGCTTTGTGATGAGTTATGTCTATGAAGTGATAAGTTTTATTTACGCAAGATAAAGTTGGCCGTGCTTTGGTGATGAATTGCGTCTACGAAGTGACGAGTTTTATTTACGCAAGATAAAGTTGGCCGTGCATTGTGATGAGTTATGTCTATGAAGTGATGAGTTTTATTTACGCAGGATAAAGTAGGCCGTGCTTTGTGATGAGTTATGTCTATGAAGTGATAAGTTTTATTTACGCAAGATAAAGTTGGCCGTGCTTTGTGATGAGTTATTTCTATGAAGTGATGAGTTTTATTTACGCAAGATAAATTAGGCCGTGCTTTGTGATGAGTTATGTCTATGAAGTGATGCATTTTCTTTACGCAAGATAAAGTAGGCCGTGCATTGTGATGAGTTATGTCTATGAAGTGATGAGTTTTATTTACGCAAGATAAAGTAGGCCGTGCTTTGTGATGAGTTATGTCTATGAAGTGATGAGTTTTATTTACGCAAGATAAAGTAGGCCGTGCATTGTGATGAGTTATGTCTAAGAAGTGATGAGTTTTATTTACGCAAGATAAAGTAGGCCGTGCATTGTGATGAGTTATGTCCATGAAGTGATGAGTTTTATTTGCGCAGGAGAAAGTAGTCCGTGCTTTGTGAACGCACTGTTTTGTGGATTTACTTGCGCCCAAGTTTTGGGAACACTTTGGCGCACTGCGCACCGTATCCACAGCGTTTGCTAATTTCCCGTATTGACATGTTCGTGGCGAGCCGGGAGGCACGTGACGCTTTCTCATCGTTAACAATGCGCTTACTCTTAAATCCAGTTAGCGAAGTCAACACGGCTTTATCTCCGGCATCCAGCTGGGAGGACTAACCGCATTGTTGGCGGTCGCATTGTTTCCTTCTCGGGCGTTTCACACTTTTCTATATCGCTGTCAGTTTTACTTTGTATTTCTAATGTGCGTGTCTACTGAACCAATAGTGTGCTTGGGGGAGCTATAAGTTGAATAGACAAATAATGGCTTCTTACCCGGTAATGGGGGAAGCCCACGTAGGTAAAGGGGGTCGTAAGACGCACGAAGTTAACAGCATTTATAACTATTATACCCATGAAAAATTAAACCTGAAGTTATTAACCTTATACTTAGCAGGTATCTAATCCATACAATGGTAAGGCTAGGGATTCAGTCTTCGGATCAATTACCCATCGGTCCCTATGTAATACATATATGTCTATGAAATTTAAGTTTGTTTTAAATAATAAAAGTTTAAAATAAAATGATTGGTTTTACAGAAAAATATCATTGTCACATTAGATTATTATATAAATATTTGTGTTTGTGTCTGTGTGAGGGAGCGCTGGCGTAATATTATGTATAATCAACTTTACATATTCACTTTAAAAGTCGAGTTTATGAAATATATTTTAAAGGGGATTTATTCTAAATTCTCAACATAAAGTTTTACATAAAAAGTAAGTATAAAAGAATTAAAACTAATGGAACACGAAGATGCATGTACCAACTTTTGCCACAAGCAATCTCATGACTTAGCATTAGCGTTCTGCAGGACGTTTTTTAAAGTCCTAAAGAAAGTATTACACATACAAGTGAATTTTTAAAATCTCAAAATTTCATTGCCGATTAAAATTTTTTTAATTTAAAGTCGAAAATGTCGGGAAACGATGAAAAACGACCTAAAATTGGGTAGCATCGTAGGAATATCGTTTCGCTGCTGAGTAGGTCTAATAGAAATTAAATCTTTGAATTAAATTAAAACTTTGATTGATCTAGATCGCAAATAAAGTGCTTTATTTTGAGTGCATCTAAAGCGATCACTCGCGTCACGCTTTAGAGCAAGTGTTGGCAAGCTACCAAAGTTGTAACCATGTACGCGCTAAACACCGAGCGTATTGTGTGCATACAGGATCGGTCCCAAGGCATTCAGCTCATCAGATCGCAACAACTATGCTAATGCACCGGATCCTCGTCTAATATGCTTTCAACCATTAAAGCACAGTAATACGTGTGCAGCGCTCCTTGCGGAATTCGTGCAGCACTACATACTTTATGATCTATTTGCTATCATTGTTATTACAACAGTGCTTAAGTAACATTAATAACTATTACTTCAACTGGACTCCTTTCCTAATCCAAGTAACGGTAAAGAGGTCTCTAAGGAAAATAAATTAATCTATGCACTGACAGTCAGATGCGGTATTTTTGTGCCTTATATACTGGCAAGGAGCCAGTAAGGTTATCATTTTTAAAAAAACCGGCAAGCACGTATTCTAAACAATGAAGAAAACAACCCCCGTAAGGGGAACGGAGAGCACCTGGTCTACAGCAAAGATATATGTTTAGAGTTGTGAACAGGAGACATAAAACCCCTTAATATTGTGACGTCACTTATGCCTGATGTAGTTCTGGAGAAGATCTACTCTTTATCGGGATTATAGAGAGGTGTTTTCCCGTCACAGTCTCTTAATAGGACAATGATAACAATGGTAATCGATTAAATTTGATAGTATTAAGAAAAGGACCCTGATAATTTCTCCCTATTCCTTATACCAGTGGATCATCAAAACCTGTTTTTGGTCCTACCTAATTCTATCTATTTGTTTTATTCTTCATACAAGAGCGCCTTTATGACAGCTACTGCAGACGCGCGACCTATTAACGTTCCATTATATATAGTACCAGGAGATCATTGTGTCCATCTTTTTGTTCCATCGACCTATCCTCAACTTGTTTCATACGTTGTGCCCTTTTCTTGGCCGTATTCAGAGTCCTTCGTGTGCAATAACAGTCACGTTGTCTGATCGTCTTGAAACTAAAAACAAAAATGTAAGAGACAAAATAACAAGACCTAAAGTAACTTGGAACAGAACTGGAACGCAGAAGCTCTATTAAACTTGATTCGTTCATTTGCAGTTGATTGATCGCTAGAAGTCTATTTTTTATAAAAAGAACTGTTCCTAAAAATAATAGATTTGAAACTCACTATTGTCTCTGAAACTAAAAACAACTATAATAAGAGACAAAATAATGAGACCTAAAGTAATTTGGGACATAACTGGTACGCAGTTTTATTGAACTTGATTTGTTCACTTCCAGTAGTTTTATCGATACAAGTCTAATTTTTATAAAATGAACTGTTCCTGAAAATAATAGATTTGAAATACACTATTGTCTCAGTAATGCCAGTATCATGCCTTAGTACGGAATGAACCTAATTTTTCAAATTTCAATTTATTTTACATTTATACTGCTATATTTCAGTTGAGTCGTGGAGGAGGAAAAGTCACGCTCAACTATCAGTGAGGTTAGACAGCCGAGACCTGCCTTTGATATAGTACGATCTTACGTGGTCTAAACAATGAACGGCGAGGAAAATAAGAATTCGAATAAACCTTCATTATAGACAAACACGTTCAGACTAGCTAAATATAACAATCTTAGAGGCAAATAGCAAAATACACGCGCTCAGATCCGTATAAAGAAGAATGTGTCATTGCAATTATATTTTAGACGAACACACCTATATCCGAGCAGTTTGTCATGAGTTGTAAACTAAGGAACTGTACAGTTCGTGCAGATTGTCGTACAGTTCAGTTCTTAATGAGGTCAGGAGCTTCACCAAATGTTTCCAAACCTCAGCTGAACTAATGTTTAAGTACTTATTTTCTCAGGGTATTTAATTTCCAGTTGGTTCAGAAAGTGACGTTTACATCCCTGGCAATGAAAAGGCTGACCAGTTAGCCAAGCAGGGAACAACCCTCCCTCAGCCTGAGAATCGGAGTTCACTGCAATCCTTCAAGTCCCTGATAAAGATCTCCACAAAAAAAAAAAAAATGGAATCAAGATCGATTGAGGCAGGTCTCAGCAGAAAACCGGCGGGAAATTCTTGTCTCTCGCGAAATGACCACAACTTACCCCGAACTGTTTGCGTTGGTAGCATTCAGATTGAAGACGGGACATGACTACTTCCTCCTCACCTCTACCGTAGTCATGTCCTGCCGAGGGTCTGGTATGTGGTAGTGAAGTCAATGCCGAACACCTTCGTGGTTGCACAGCCCTGGACCGGGGCCAGGATTACAATAGTCTCATCTACAAGGAAGCTCATCTCTACAGGTCAGCGCGTCGCCAAATGGCTCAACTGCCAACGGAAGGCGTTGGCCACTAAGTAGGTAATGTTTAAGTGGTAATCACTGCTAAAACGCTTCTTGCTGATACCAATTTTCGGACTATTTCCTTTATCGACGCCGCTGCAGTTGTGCAACATCCTGCGGTTTGTTCTGTCAACCACTGAACTAAAGAAAACAATACGTTACATTTACATGTGACCACTTACTTATACTTAGTATACTTTTATATAAATTTATTTGTATGTATCCTATTGTTTCAGATCCTAAATACTTTAAAAAAGTAAGCAATTTAAAATGTACTTATATTTAAATTACGACGTAATTGTCCTTACCGTAATCAGTTTACTTTTAATTGACGTTTTTACTAAAAGTTTAGACACTAAACAAGAGTCCTGGAGAAAACAATGGTTAAATTCATCTTGTTTCTTCTTTGGAACTAGTGTGGCAAGAAATATATAAGAGGCAGAGATGAGGTGCATAAAGTAGGTTGGTAGTTTTACAAGAGGTTTTAGCATAAGAAATGAACGGTTTCAAAGTACCAACTTGCAAGAGGTAGGTGCAAAGAAGAGAAGAGACATTGCTTCTGTACGTAAAGAAAATGAGATTGAAGAAAGAGGAACAAGATCCAACGAAGGCCAGAATGGAGATGGGAGGACTAGGTTTGCTAATGGTTGAGAGTGGTACAAAAAGAGCCAGGAAAGGGCTAGTAAAATATAAGAGGCAGATATGAGGTGCATAAAATAGGTTGGTAGTTTTACAAGACGTGTTAGCATAAGAAATGAACTGTTTCGAAGTACCAACTTGCAAGAAGTAAATGCAAAGGAGAGAAGAGACATTTGCTTTGTTACGTGGAGACGATGAGAATGAAGAGAGAAAAATATTTAAAAGAGGTCAGAAGGGAGATGGAAGGACTAGGTTTCCTAGTGAAGGAGAGTGATTTCAAAAGGAGACAAAGAGTGATCAACGAGTCTTTCGAGACGGGAGTTTAGGAGGCTGAACGGAATGATTCATTCCAATGGAAAGGTAACTTGTGATGAAACAGGTTTATCCTGATAAAAAATAATGCCTTTTTTACTTTAAAATAAAATATTTCCCCAATACAGTTTCTATTCCGTTTATATATGTGTGTTTAATTAACTTTTAAAATTCTCTCACAATTAAAATTTCGTTTAGCTTTGCTGAGGTGGTCGGCTTAAATATTGTTTAAAATACACATTTCCCTTTACAGCCGCATGCTAAACAGATTTAGATATTCCACCCTCCTATACTCACACTTGAAATACTTAACTGTACTCAATTTCACAAATTTGCCTTAATTGTTTCATTTGGTTTTACTTTCATTTTGAAGTTTATAAATACTCGGTTATATTTGTATTAAATTAAACACATTTGTTATAGAGGGGTTTATATTTATAAAATGACGATATTTCTTTCTCTTTAATAAACAGGATTTTAAGGAAATTTTCCTTAATCCTCCAAGTCATAATCCCTCAACGTAAACTTTGTATATTATTTCTTTCTCACAGAATTAATTAAATAAAATCTCGTTTGCTGCTCGTGTAGTAATTATCCATATTTTATAAATAAGTTACATTATTGAGAATCTAGAAAAGTCAAAATTAAACGATTTCGATAATCTTTAACGTAATATTCGATTAAAGGCTATTCACGTATTTCTTAGATAAAGAAATTTATCATATGCTTTATAGATGTAGTATAAAATGCATATGATGATAACATCCTCTAAGAGGCCTATCCATGGAAGAATCCTGTAGTTGCGCTCTGGGAAATTCCCACGCTTGGCTGCAACGCCACGGACTAATTTATCGAGGCTGAAATCTCCTTCCCAGTTTTCTGTCTAGCTTCTACCTTACATGGATTCATATCTCCCAAAACTAATGCTTGATTTTTGTTGATTCAAGGAATGGAGATCTGAGTTGTAGGATTAAAGATAGTTTGAGTAGAAATTGCCGCTCCTTTGTTGGTGCAAGTGTAGGTTTTCTATGATTTTACATTTTGAATTAATTTTGATGTTCGCACTTGAAGTTTAAACTCTGAGCGGCTCGTATAAAATCTCATTAAAACCATTTCCTTACAGTGTTAGGATCTTTTAGAGTTTCCTTCTATTTTTTATTTTTTTTGAAAAAACAAGGGTGGTTTTATTTTTAAATATTTCTTATATTTAGGGTTTCTTAGAATGGAAATTTAAAGTAAATTATCCAATTAGCAGGGTATATATCCCTCTAAGTCAGATTAGCCTCCCCCTCCCCCCCCCCGTACGCAGTATCAGGTTAATTATAATGCTTCTTAAGTCATTACGTCATTCAAATAAACGTTGTCTCTCCGCATAAAAACCGTCTCACCCAATAAACGCCCTATCGTGCAAATACCCTTTCTCGAATTCAGCCCTTAACCAAAAGCTTTGCTCCTATATTCCTACCCGCAACCAGTGTCACGTGACAGATGCTGCAAAACCTCGGGCGCCACCCGCTCCTTCTTTGACTGATTGACTATTTTATTATACCTATTGTTTTAGCTAAACAGGTTGTAACGGTTGAGCCCTTTTACCTGGGGTAAGTTTTACCTTTATTAAAAATGTGTGTTAATTACTAATTAACAAATTAATTAATTACTTACCAGGACCTCTAGTTCTCCGTTACAGCCAGGCATAATAATGTCTTTCTGTAAACGTTCTTCTGATATCTTCGGAAGGTAGAACTAGGTTACTTGAAATGACAATTGAAAGTTTGTAACGTTCTAGGTTACTTGTGAAATAAGAATTTAATTTTTTTTTTAAATACAAAATCATACAATTTATTAATCAGTGACAAATTACAGTAGAACAAAAGACAGCAATGTGTCGAGTAATTATCTTTTAATTACTGCTAATTATTCCATACATTTTAATTACTTATTAACCGTTAAAATTATATTTATTGAGAAGATAGTAACTTAAGTTTTTTCCAATTTAAATTTAGAAATGAATATTCAAAGGACAATTTCTACCGTTCATGTGTTAACCGTTTATCAATTAAAATTCTTCAACTTAGTTAACATTAAAATACATTTTCTTTATTATTATCTAAAACGTACCTGGTTGTGCACATTACTTGCAAAACACTTTAAACACATTATTAATTATTGCACATCGATTTTGTACACTTAACACTTAACACATCGCTCTTGCAAATCAGCGCTCTTGAACAACAATGATATAAACTTTATTTATTTGAAACACGTAAATAATCGCTTCTGACTTCTTTAGCTGTGTTAAATAAATTTGGTACCGGCCTTGACATCTAAAATTTTGAATACTGGAAGCTTGTAAATTTCTAGGTTACGTCCGAAAATGCCATCACGTCCGTCTCGTTCGGAGACCTTTTGAGAAGTGGGGTCGTTGCAAGGACGCGCTAACTGAAATTTCCCACCCTTACTTATTATTTCGAATATTTTGATTGGTGCATTGTATCAGGCGATATCAGACCATGCTCTACGTCACATGGGGTGATGTGGGTTAATTGCCCTAAGTTACTGACTCGTACGATATTTTACATTTTTACCCGCTAGGGGCGCTACTATCTATGCTAGCTTCACAATGTGCACCAAGAAAACAAAAATTTTCTTTTATATTGGGACGATATAATTATTAAATAAAAATCAAATATATAAATGAATTTATAAGTAACACCTTATTGTTAAGAGTGTTACAAGGTATGTAGACGTTACCCTGTCGGTTTTATCTGCTCTCAGAGGTATTATTTGTATTGCAGTGCGTTTTAAACCTTTAGAGTCAATAACATTCAAAAGAAAACGGAAATACTTGATTTACTAAGAGGAAAAGATTGTATATCTGCCGGTCAAGTATAATTTATTTAAAACCTGTGGAGACGTTTCAAAAACTTTTTATTTTCAGGAAAATTGTTTAAGTATATCAAATTGGTTAAGTTTGTTGAGTACAGTTTCATTGTGTATAGGGACATTGCAATTCTACATTACAGCAATAATATCTGCTTAGATAATAACATTCATTTCATTGCAACATTTATTTTCCATTTGTACTTTGTTGGTTTAAAAAAGAATTTGGGTTAGCAATCTGGTAATTAACTTCGACAGAAACACGTCATGAGTAAATATAGATGCAAATGGTTCCCCGATATGTGAACGTATATTAATCTACAATAAAAACATTGCACGTCGATATCTAATCGGATATTCTAAATAGGGCGTAAAAGTGAAGTGTCTACATATTGTCACAATGCAGACAACTTTATCAATTTTATCACTATAGCAATTTGTCTGCAGATGAAAATACTTTTTTTAGAATCGTCGCCAAAGATTTCAAATAAATTATACTTGACTCCCAAATCACCGTTCTTTAACTTGTTTTTGTATTTCAATCAATGTAAACAGTAATTATGTTTGTTTCCACATTGTATGTTCAGTGTGAAGATATTTAAAAGTCTCGCCACTCATATTTGGTTTAATCACGCAGTTAAAATTCCTAATTTAAGGCTATTTTTGTTTCGGAACAGCTGTGCGCAGGGTTTAAAATAAAACCTAATACGGGATCAGTTTAGCCACCTTTCAACACAAAACACACAAATCTCATCAAACACACCGTGCGTCTCGATTCATTTCAGTTGGAGTCCTACATCAGATAAGCCCATGTCTCTCTCAATTTCTAGATTGGCCTGTTGCCAACATGTTTAGTCGGATCAATACGGCGGTGAAATTTGTTGGCCCTCCTGGCGACCCCGGTCCCATCTTTTCACGCTGCGCGACTCTCTCGTATCGAAAATTATTGTCATATCGCACTCGATTTAACAAAGCCTTCCCCGATCGTGCGAATTAGCGTGACTTTCAAATTGTGTGCGGAGTTTGAATGCATTACGGTTAATGTTTTCGATCGTCATGCAAAGCATGGTTAATTATCCCAATACGAGTTGACATCTCCCATAGGAACATCGCCACGAAATGTTTGCCTCTTATTAATTACCTAAATCGAGGGGACTGGTTGCCGGAATTTTGATCTAATTATATACCCCCCATATAAAAAGTGAATTTAACTTTTAAAAAATTGACTATAAAAAAAACTGGCAAACAGAAGTGAATTCTGTACTTCATTTGAAGAATAGAGGTCTTAGTAAAATGTAATTAATAATAAAATAACCTAGTTAATAGGAAAACTTTATTAGTGAGAATTTACTAAATACAAATTTCATTCAACGAATTTAATATAAATAGGTTATTAAAAGTGACAGCTTCTTAAATTAAAATAGGTTTTTAATTTGATAGTTTGGTGACAAACTATTAGTAAACAAATAAAATTTGTGTTTAAATAACTTGTTAATATTGTAATAAAAATATGTAACCTAATCTGAACATATCGAATTAATTTTAGTAAGATTTATTGGAACATAAATTGATATGTATATCTGGCGAAACGTCTGAACTACGATTATATGCACTAAAAAGGAATGGATGTATACGTCAGATATTAACTAATAATCTGATATATATATATGCTGATACGTATTCTTTCACGGATGGAAAAATATGATGAATAGTTACTATCTGGAGTACATCCGTTCATTCTGCAGTCCATAAATTCGCAGTCCCGACGTTTCGCTAGAAACGTCTATGCTGGATGAGATTCTAGCGAAACGTCGGAACTGCGAATTTATGGACTGCAGAATGAACGGATGTACTCCAGATAGTAACTATTCATGATATATATATATATATATATATATATATATATATATATATATATATATCCTGGGAAAGGGTCTGGCGACGTAATGTTTCCAACATGTAATGTTTAAGTGCCAAAATAGCATAAAAGTATGACTTTCTAACATGAAGATTCCTTTGAATTCATTCCTAATTTTGGTTGATAGGCAACATTTAACAATCAAATTTTTTTTTCCAACACGTTTCAAACAATATACAAAAAATATTTTACATCCGAATGCACTTCAATAAATAATATTCAATCAAGAACTTTTATTGTCATTCTTTTTTCGATCGACTGCTATAACTTCAGTTATTATTGTGTTAATAAAATACTAAATTAGGTTCAGCTAATGTTAAATTTTAGCTAATGATTCATTGACTTTCAGGCGATTCGAATATATATTTGCATACATGTACATACATATATATATATATTTATTTGAAGTGTTTGAGTGTGACGAAAACTGATTAATTTTCGATTTGTAAATAGGTCTTAGTGGGCAACCTAATATTTAATAACATCTATTGAACGTGGAGTCTCGTCACACCAAGCGAAGGGAAATATTTGTTAAATTGTCTTTAAAATCTTCTAGTAGTTTTATACAAGTTTTAGAGATCTATTTAGGTGGTGGGTGTGGTTATTATTTTAAAAGAGTTTGTGTACCTTTTCCGCTCCCAAATTAACTCAGCCTTTGAAAAGAAGTATTTTCGGTTTGCTGAGTGTAGTGCTGTCCAAATAATGGCACGAAAAAACGTACATGAGGAAACAATAGCAATTGACGAGGGTGAGTCGTAAATTTCACAAGCGAAAAAAGCGTCAAACCAGACTCCAGTTGTCAACCCAGGTCATCTGCCCCAAAAACTATTTGCTAATAACTTTCAAGGTTTTAAATTTTCCCAGTGAAAATGGGTGAAAAAAGGGTTTCCACTTTGTCAGTGGTCACTTTGCCTTTAGCGGTCGAGGTGATAAGTTCGATTTAATAGGAAGAGACCCAAACGAGGATGAAACTTCGTTTCCTATGCACATGAGATTGGAGTTACACTTAGAAGGAAAGAGAAGAAAAACAAAGTGTTTCGTTGGACGAAAGCATTAAACAAAGTTCAAAAATACCTAGAAATCGGAGACTAATATCTTGTTTACGATCTCATTCATGAATTGGATTAGATTAGATCCGACAAATCAGATGATAGGATCATTTAGGTCAAGTTGTAATATTGATAAAAATGAAATAATTTTGTAAAATACAAAAAATTAAAAGTATAAAGTACAAAAAAATTACCGAGGCTGCAAAGTGACTTTAAACACGCCAAAACGATAGCGCAACATATCTCTATGGTTAAGCCAGTCCAAAGCATGGAAAAGTGTAATGGAAATCAGGTTTAATAGATACAGTTTAAAGAACTTCCAACCCCGAGAAACTTAGCGATACCAATGTTTAGCTGAGAGGTAAACTCATTTATGTAGCTCAGTTATTTCAAAAGATCTGTATTCGCCTAAAGGTTGTACGCATTTTTTTCCTGTCACATTGTTCTGAAGTCATAATTCACCCTCATCATCTGTCAAAATATGATCCTGTGCGCATCTTTCGCAATATTCCTGGTGTACGTATCTTTCGTGTCTACGGCCACATTACCTTTGTTTGCCAAGGAGGCAGCTCTCGCCTGTCTCCCTTAGACCATGTGACTATGCAGTTCAACTGTTTTATTGATGATACAATGTACTTTTACGTTAATTCTGATGATAGTAGCCATAGCAATCTAAAAGTTACTTAGACCGGAGGATATGTAGGCACGTAACTTGTCGCTGATTAAAAATAACGTCGAATAATGTATAAATTATAATTCCTAATATACTCATCTTCATTTCTGTTAGGAATATTTCTATATAATTGAGCAGTTTTCTGCCTTTCCTAACTCTACAATTAGCGAGTAGAATTACGATTTAAGTTTAGAAAATAGAGACACTCCGAAACGCGTCAACAGATAGAGTACGATTTAAGTTTAGAAAATGGAATGACTACGTAACGCGTCAACAGATAGAGTACGTTTTAAGTTTCGAAAATGTAGTCACTGCGAAACGGGTCAACAGATAGAGTACGATTTAAGTTTAGAAAATGGAATGACTACGTAACGCGTCAACAGATAGAGTAGGTACGTTTCAAGTTTTGAAAATGTAGTCACTGCGAAACGGATCAACAAATAGAGTACGATTTAAGTTTAGAAAATGGAATGACTACGTAACGCGTCAACAGATAGAGTACGTTTCAAGTTTTGAAAATGTAGTCACTGCGAAACGGATCAACAGATAGAGTATGATTTAAGTTTAGAAAATGGAATGACTACGTAACGCGTCAACAGATAGAGTATGATTTAAGTTTAGAATGGAATCACTCCGTAACGCGTCAACAGATAGAGTACGAATTAAGTTTGGAAAATGTAGTCACTATGAAACGCGTCAAAAAAAAGTAAGATTTAAGTTTAGAAAATGGAATCACTTCGTAACGGGTCAACAGTAGAAAATACTGTAAAGTTAGGGAACGCAGAAAACTGTACTCATATACGTATGTAAATTATATTGTTATAATTAAAGTATATCTAAAGCGCACTGTGAAATGTTGTCACTTTATATTAGAGTTATAATATTGAATAGAGCAACACATGTAGCCCTATATTTCTGTTAGTTCAAACATATTCATACTTTCTTAATCTAAGTTGAAATAAAATTCCGTAGCTAAGCTTTTAAAATTATAAAGCAAATATATACATTGTATATATTAGGAAAGAAAATTGTCTGATATTAAAATTAAAGAATTATTTAAATGCAAATATTCTTCTTCTTTGAGATGAGATATTCTTCAGTAAAAATGAATAAAGCAATATAACGTCGTGTGTCTTGTTTAATATAATGAAATGGAAAGGAAGTGTTCCCTTCACCATACCTGTTGCGTTTAGCTAAGGTTTTACCGCAGCGCAAAGTTAGCGCCGGGTAGAACAGCGTATCTGCTGTAATTCCTTATTAAATGCTTGTGTTAAATATTAAAATCTGGGATGGATCGGGTTACGTAGCGGCGAGTTCATTTATTTACTCGGCATGTTGGTAGCAGTGTTTGGAACAAGGCCCGCGCGTGTAAAATACGTACTTCCAGTTATTATCTAGCCGTCATTCTATTTGTAAAAATATTGTCCCTACAACCCTTTTACATCTCAGTACCTAGGCAGATCCATACTAACGGACGATAGGGAAAGGTCTCATTAAACAACACGTACGCGCGCGCTCGCGAGGATACAGATTAGGTTAGGTGCAGATGTACATTCCAGGTACAAACTCATAATAAATACTCATATATTTTGAATAAGTTTTCAAATTAACAAACATATAGGCAATATAACGAGTAGCTTACAAATTAAATTTAATGCACATATGAAAGGGGTTTTGAATCAAACGATTTTATGATAATTAAAACGAAATAAGATTTTAATTTAATAAACCCATATATATTATGTTTATGTGGAAATTCATACACAGAAAATCAATTCAATTGATATTTAATCACCTAGGTCTATAATTTTAATTCTAACATATTCACTTATACACACAAGAAATATATACAATTCACAATTATTAAACTTTAATTTAAACGCGTTTCAATGGTACTGTGTCATCATCATCAGTGATCCTATCACGAAAATAAAACCTAAAAATAAGAAATGGAACATAACCTATAATATTTTAACAAAAGTTATAACCGGATCTGAGCATTCCCAAATCATAGGTTATGTTTCATTTCCTTAACTAAAGTTTAATGTTTGTGATAGCATCACTGATGATTTTGATATAATTTCATTGAAACGAGTTTGCAATTAAAGTGTATTAATTGTGAGTTGCATATATTCTTTTTTATAACCTTAACTACAAGCCAGCTCTAATATTGTTTTTAAATTCACTTATGTTTATTTTTGACAGTGAAAATTAATTTCTTATTATTTCATTATGACATTGACCAACGCAGAAAACGTAAGAAATTACTTAACTAGGTATATTTTTGAATTTATTTGAATATGTTTATTCATGTTAGATTTTTAATGTAGCATTGGTGTATTGTAAACATTAACCCAACTATTGGGACAGTCCTTTTGTATTTATTCCTGGTTGTATTATTTTGCTAATAACTATTTCTATAATAAGTAGATTCTCGCGAACGTTTCAGGCATAGTAGAGCTGTCCTACGATAGATGACGCATTAATACAGAGATACTCAACTCAATTGCATAATGAATCCAGAAGCCCATAAAGCAATAAATAGAATTAAAACAACCATTTGAAAAAGTTTCCCAATTTAAAACCACTTGTTTCCAATAAAATTAATACAATTTATATTAAACGAGTTTTCTTGAATTTCCTTTCATTTTATATCGCAGCGAAGTGCAACGAAAAGCTAGTATTGCATATGTCTTATTTAACATTTAGCTATTAATAAACCAAATTCAGTTTTATTATTTAATTACTTTGGCATTTCGTGAGTGTCCAGTGTCGTAATGAAATGGGCAGTGCAGGATACGTGGGGTCTAATATTAATAAGCATTGCAAACATAAAGCTAAATTGAAAACTCGCGGTAGGTTTTGCCAGAATTGACATTTCGATGACAGCAATATAGATTTGAGCTATGGCAAATAAGAACAACCAGTGCAGCCAGTTCCGAAGCACTCCAAGTGGATATGCAGCTTTGTTTACGACTATGACGTAGGATTAAATGCGCGCCGCCGTTTTATTGCCGTTAGTTTGTGCAATCATTCAATATAGATAGTTGCTTGATGACGTCATAAAGCACAACTTCACCACCCCTCTGGATTTATGGAAAATATAAAATCCCTGCTTTTGATCATCTTTATTGTTATTACTCTCTAGACATGGTGCAGCATATTTCATTTTTATACTTTATTTTTAGCGGATTGATTGCTTCTATTGTTTTAAACATTTCTTTGTGAAATATACATTTGTAGGGTTTTATGGAGTGTTTAATAATAGTTGGTTTATCGTGTGATGCAGAATAAAACGCACATCTACCAGAAGAAGACTTTTGCCTTACTTTTAAATTTGTGAGTGATTAACGACAGGAATTCTAGTAATATGGTTAAAAGCAACTCTGCAGTAATCAACTCAGATGGGGAGATTTTCCGATAGTTCTCATTCGTTTCGGATGTTAGCCAGGGCAGAAGTAGTCATGCCAACACCTTGCAGAAGGTGTTGCCAGAAGAGCTCACGTCCTTTAATGTTTCACTCAAGATATCCTTCCCCGTCCCACTCTCTCCTTCCAGAGACTTTTCCTTGCTGTAAGACTTGTATTACGAAATACTGATGGACGTTTCTTGTTACATGTCCCAGGCCCTTAAATGTTTCACCCAAGATATCCTCCCCGCCCAACACTCCTACGAGGGACTTTCCCTTCCAGTAAGGCTTGTATTACTAAATATCTACGGACTTTCTCGTTACATAGACCCTTAAATTCTTTTACCTCTATAGTAGGTGGTATTTACCACCATTCTTCTGAGTACTTCAGCATTCCGTGATAAATTCAGTCCTTTGAGCTCTCAGTATTCTGCGATACAGCCACATCTCGAAAGGTACCAACAGTTTAACCGTAGCCTCTGCCATAGTCCATGAGACTCGACCACCTCGAGAATACACAGCAACGAGGTTGGAGTCGTACCTTGGTGCTCATTGCTTAATCGTTGCTAAATGACAAATAAACACAAAACTGTTTAAGAATATACGAGTAGTATTCATTAAGGAAGGAGTTTAAAGAATGCATAATTATTCTGTATTAAGGAGAGCACATTTGAATACATTAAGCACTTACGCAACTCACTTCGCAGTTCACATCTCACGAGGATTTGCAATTCCCTACCAACTACAGCGATAATACCAATGGCGGGTCCCATCGTTCTCCTTTGGGGCTGGCGCTTCAGTTATTACTCTGATAGCCACTCGCATCAGTCAAATGTATCTGCTATTTATGTCGTATGTGGTACTAACTGGTAACACAGAGTGAGTTTTGTGTTATTCTGTCGGTAAAGCTGGGACCACACACATCGGTCTCTATGGACAGGCTACTGTAGAAGTGGTCATGGGTCCTGTAAAAGAGATAAATTTACGGCATTCAAGGGTGTTATAAAAAGTATGTTCATGACAGAGGTTTTGTTGTTACTTACCAAACGGTGTACCATAGGAGGGTCCTCCGGTAAATATTTAGAAAGAGGTATAAGGTGCTTGTTCAGAAGTAAATGCATTCAGCGCGGCAACTTTTAAGTTTGCCTCAGTGGAACCAGTAAACGTTGCCGTGTGAAGTACAATTTAAATGCCGTTCCATCCAATTAGTGCGTGTGTTAACTGTGAAATCATCGTACATTGGAGCTTTGTGCGGTCAGGCGGCGTTCACGCACTGCGGGACGAAACATTACATCTGCAGTTCTAAATTATTGCTTACCGCTTGGAAATGCTGCGCCTCAGGGAGGTGAAAATATTACTAAAATATTTAATTTCCCTAAGTAACTGAGCTGGACGAACTAGATGTTTCCAGGAGATTGAACGGGAAATTCATTTTTAAATAATAATTAGGATATTAATTATGGTAAGGATAATAGCAAACATTTTTAAACAGTATTTTAATTTAAATTACATTTTTTTATCACGCATTAAATTCAGAAGTACTTAGTGATATTAATAAATAAAACAAAATGTATAGCAGACTATTTTCCTGAATATGAAATAGTATTATATCAAGTAAGGCTCTTCTGCTACTTATAGGTTATTTGTGTTTTGTAATGAAAATTTATGGCATAATTTCAGGCAGTGTTTTAATATAATTCGAGTGTTTCCTATAAAATTACTGTATTTATCAATTTTAATAAACCAAAAGAAACATTTGAATAATACATTCTACATAAAGGCTCTAATCATATTTGCTATCATTACGAACATTGGTGTACATTTGAGCGCCCTCTTCTGCCTTTCCTAACTTTAAAACTTGTTCTTTGTAAACGCGTTTCGGAATGCCTCCATTTTCAAAACTTTAACGTCACTTTTTTACATTACAAAAATCTATAATGAATTCCCGAAGAAATAGAGACATCCCAAAACGCGTCAACAAAGAACGATTTGAAGTTATGAAAGGGAGAGGGCACTGATATCTATATTCGAATAGGAGCTTATTTTATTGAAAAAATAGTAATTGTTGTACACACACGCGCGCGCGCATACACGCCTGGGCGCAGATATATTTCACAACATCTATCATAGAAAATATCTTGTCTCGGAGTTTTTCATTAATTAACAATTATTGCAATTATCAAGCGCTTCTTTAAAAACAAGACATGAAAGTGTTTTGCTTGAATAACTGGTAAGCGAAGACGCGCTAGATAATGCCAGTAATGGTGAATTGATGAAAAGCTTCGAGGCATGCTATTTTAAATATTCTTTTTGTGTAATGTGTATGTGAAAAATTTGTCATCGTAAAAAGAGCATAAATGAATGTAGAATTTGTAATAATTGAAACTGATAGAACAAATTTTGTCCATAAATATTGCAACAATCTTGTAAGTTCGCACCAAGTAATCTGCATATGTTATTGTGCAGGAACATCCTTTACTATATTCACCAATCACTGAAACAAATCATTGTTTTCGCGTAACGTTAAGTCAGAATTGATGGATAAATTATTCGTCGATCGCTATAATTATTCTTTTAAAGTAAAACAGTAAATTAAAGTCGTGGAGACTTGCCCGCTTTGACAAGGACAAATGATCATCTCCTTCCCGACCCGGATTTTTTATTCAATTTTGTTAAAACGTTTATCTCGTCGCAAGATAAGCCAGGAAATCTGTCGTATGTTCTGCTTAGAGCAGTCATTCTCGGCTATAGCTTTCAACCCCGGTAATTATGCCTTTGTCGTGCGGTTTAATGCTGCACAAACTGCACACAGAGAATAAGTACGTCTCTTTACTGGGGTATTGCTAACACTAAGAATGGCTTTGGTTAATGCCTTTGAATATATTCGAATTGTGGGCTTTCCTACAAAACTGGTCAGTCTGCCAGTGGATTTAAGTGAAACTAGGAGTTAGAATTATCTCTATATTGGCTCTCACACAAAGTGTGTTATTCTATCAAACCACTTATTTTGTTTGTAACGTTATTATTTTTGTAACATTAATTCTTAAGGAATTAATGCTGATATTAAATATTGCAGCGGTGTAGTTCATAATAAATAGTTGACCTGCAATGTCAAATGTTTAATTGAAAATAAGAATGATGGGTTCAATAAATAATTTAAACGACAAATGTTAATTTACACAAATCAAACTTTACTTCCCCAAAAAGAAATATATATATATATATATATATATAATACAAACAAAATCACAATAGAAATATTACTCTACTTTCAGATTTTACAACGTTTTACAGATTTAGTATTTATCAGACGTTTACATGTTAAAAAAAAACTATCGCAGGGGACATGACATCCATTCGAGATTGCGTTGCGTATTCTACATGCATTTAAATTTCTGCTTTTGACTTAAAAAATCTACTACATCATACAAATGACTTTACATTATCCATATTATTAAAAAGAAAACTAGCATTATCATGCCATTGAACGTTTAAAGTTTTAAACTTACGTTTTTCCTTTTTGATCAATAAAAGTCTTAATTTTAGGACTTAGCTGTGTTGTAACAAAACTGGTGTAGCAAAACGTGGTTCCTGTACTTAGATCTCGCCAATCTGCATTTTATGTTGGTTCGCTCGTAATTTAGAATCTGGCCCCAGCGTTGTATCTGAGCGTAACATTTCTTCTATCAAAAAAAATAATAAATAAATTATAGTAAGCTGTTAATGTTTAAAAACTTAAAACAAAAGGCTTCCCCTCGCTCTTCAATATTAATACGTGTGCATTAAATCACATCCTGTTAACGAAAGAGGTGGTCACTATGTAATCACGCCAGTATCTTTACTTCTGCGCAACCGTGTTGCGCATAGCAGTTCCGGTTTTTAAACATAGATGTCAGGCTCGCCCATGGATTTTAATTTATAATTTACAATTTTAAAAAATTTTATGTTACATTTTGAAGTCAATTTCACGTTTGTTTTCTGAATCTGTTTTAATATGTAACCTCACCTTAAATGATGTTACATGTTTACCGCAAACATTTACGATTCGTGTTTTATTTATTTTCAAAGCACAACCTTAAACTGATCTTATCCTTGTATGGTGAAAGTAGAGCTTTGCGCATCACATTATTATATAACACATGATATAAAATCTGTGATTAATTAATTGGAACATTAAAATATAAAACTAACAGTATAACTGTAAATGTTATAAATAATAGTAAATGATAATAATAATAAACTGAAATAATAATAATTTATTTATAAAGAATTTTAGTTCTTAATATTCATCCCTGTTGGCTTATTACACATATTATCTTTCCAAGTTAAAATAAATTTTATGTTAAGTAGAAAAGAAATTGCAAGGCTTATATAATGTTCACGTTAACGCGTATAGGAAACACGTATAAAAACCAATTATAGCTACACATCCCTTTACTCAGGGAGGGAATTTCCCAAATAAAAGGGATACGAAGAGGATTAGAAAAGTAGGCAATGGAGTAAAGCTAAACATATACTATGAACATGTAACGTATTATTTTTTTTGTAACATTAATTCTTAGGTAATTAATGATGATGTTTAATATTGCAGTATTTGTTACATAATTAAATAGTTGATCTGCAATGTCAAATGTTTAATTGAAAACTAGAATGATGTGTTAAATAAATAATTTTAAACTACAAACATTGAGTTACAGTAATCAAATTTTACTTCAACAAAGAAACATGAAAATAACAATGAATTTTGCGCTTGAAATGTTACATTACTTGCAGATTTTACAAAGTTTACAGAATTAACTTATCAGACCTTTATACGTAAAAAAAAATCTATGGCAGGGAACCTGGCATCCATTTGAAATTGCTTTGCATATTTAGAATACATTTAATTTGTCTTTTCGACTTTTAATTTTACTACATCACACAAATGAATTTACACTTTCCCACGTTAAACTGAAAACGGCATTATCTTGCCGCAAACGATTAAAGTTAATATTAAATGTTCTCCCTTTTATCACATTATGTTTTAAAGTTACGACTTAGCTGTATTTTAACCAAGCTGAAGTAGCAAACATCGTCCCGGTACTGATCTCGGCATTCTGCGTGTTGTATAAGTCCTCTCGGTATTCGGAATCTCGCCCAGGCGGTGCGTCTTAAGGCAGCAACATTTCTTCTAACAAAAAAAGGTGAATTTTAAATTAAAAATATTTCAAAAACAAGAATACTTTTAATGAATATATTTATTCAAAGCTTTTCGCCGATATAATAGTATCAGCATCTTCAGGAAAATAATTATCTAATAAAATGTTTAATAATAATGTCTAATAATAATTCTTGTTTTTGAAATATTTTTAATTTATTAAATATATATATATATATATATATATATATATATATATAATATATTTATTTAAAAAATTGTTTAATATCTCTTCCAAATACTCTTTGATGTGTACAGAATCTATATTTACAAAATATAAAATCCCGATTACAAGACCAGGGTCCAGTATATGTGTTGAGCTATCAGTTTTTTATCTCTATACATTATACATACACCCCTTTGTACAAGGAACATCTCTATTTTATCGTATAATAAATTATATTTCTTGAATGACAAACATCCTATTACAATATTTGATGCGTATAAATAAGTCCACAAAAAGAAACACGGACATGGTAATTTAGGGAAAAATAATGCTTTTTCCTTTTTATATGGTCCCTATTAGATGGGCTGTAGTCGTCAGAAGACCCTACAGATATTAGACCGTTACCATTTATGTGTCCTGATTGCCTTCCAAATACAAAGCGTGACTTTACGCCCGGTTAAGAGCGTATTTTTTTACTATGTTTCGGGTAATTTTGATTTCATCTCTAGTGATTTTTTGCTTAAAGTGGCATGTTCTGCTTGACGAGGATGTGAAGTTAGTATAACGCGCCTATCCAAGCAGTGACTCCGTCTCTCACAACCAGGATCACTGAGAACCAGAGCCTACTAGGTGGTTAACGGTAAATCTGTCATTAAGGTGGTCATTATTTTGTCTACGTTCTTGGTCAAAATTGGACGCTTATGTTTTCACGAAATAGACAATGGTTATTCGATTGTTTATTAGTTTGTAAGCGTTCAGTTAGCATGGATATAAGCCACGAGAGAATAAAGAATGTTTGTAAGTGTTTTACATGAAATTAGTATTTGATACGTGTTGTGAAGAACGAGGTAGCTAAACGTGCTGGAGGAAAAAGAAGTGAACTAATTGTCATTAGTTGGGAATAACATCTAGCTCTTTTAAGTCAAAAACTACTTGAGTAAGAGTAGAACAAGATTTAAACGTAACTATGTACAAATAGGAATAGTGCCCACGTCCACGCACTTAGTGTCCACGTCCACGCACTTAGTGCCCACATCCACGCACTTAGTGCCTACGTCCACGCACTTAGTGTCCGCGTCCACGCACTTAGTGCCCACGTCCACACATTTATTGTCTACGTTCACGCACTTAGTGCTCACGTCCACGCACTTAGTTCCCACGTCCACGCACTTAGTGTTCACGTTCACGCACTTAGTGTTCACGTCCACGCATTTAGTGTCACCGTTCACGCACTTAGTGCCCACGTCCACGTACTTAGTGCCCACGTCCTAGCACTTAGTGTTCACGTCCACGGACTAAGTGTCCACGTCCACGCACTTAGTGTCTAATTCTACGCATTTATTGTTTACTGTCACACCACTTAGTGCCCACGTCCACGCACTTAAGTGTCTAATTCTACGCATTTATTGTTTACTCTCACGCCACTTAGTGCCCACGTCCACGCACTTAGTGCCCACGTCTACACATTTATTGTCTACGTTCACGCACTTAGTGATCACGTCCACGCATTTATTGTCACCGTTCACGCACTTAGTGCCCACGTCCAAGCACTTAGTGTTCACGTCCACGGACTAAGTGTCCACGTCCACGCACTTAGTGTCTAATTCTACTCATTTATTGTTTACTCTCACGCCACTTAGTGGCCACGTCCACGTACTTAGTGCCCACGTCCACACATTTATTGTCTACGTTCACGCACTTAGTGCTCACGTCCACGCACTTAGTTCCCACGTCCACGCACTTAGTGTTCACGTTCACGCACTTAGTGTTCACGTCCACGCATTTAGTGTCACCGTTCACGCACTTAGTGCCCACGTCCACGTACTTAGTGCCCACGTCCTAGCACTTAGTGTTCACGTCCACGGACTAAGTGTCCACGTCCACGCACTTAGTGTCTAATTCTACGCATTTATTGTTTACTGTCACACCACTTAGTGCCCACGTCCACGCACTTAAGTGTCTAATTCTACGCATTTATTGTTTACTCTCACGCCACTTAGTGCCCACATCCATGCACTTAGTGCCCACGTCCACGCACTTAGTGCCCACGTCCACGCACTTAGTGTCCACGTTCACGCACTTAGTCTTCACGTCCACACATTTAGTGTCACCGTTTACACACTTCGTGCCCACGTCCACGCACTTAGTGCTTACGTCCACACATTTATTGTCTACGTTCACACACTTAGTGATCACGTCCACACATTTATTGTCTACGTTCACGTACTTAGTGATCATGTCCACGCATTTAGTGTCACCGTTCACGCACTTAGTGTCCACGTCCAAGCACTTAGCGTTCACGTCCACGGACTAAGTGTCCACGTCCACGCACTTAGTGTCTAATTCTACGCATTTATTGTTTACTCTCACGCCACTTAGTGCCCACGTCCCCGCACTTAGTGTCTAATTCTACGCATTTATTGTTTACTCTCACGCCACTTAGTGCCTACGTCCACGCACTTAGTGTCCACGATCACGCACTTAGTGTTCACGTCCACGCATTTATTGTCACCGTTCACGCACTTAGTGCCCACGTCCACGCACTTAGTGTCCACGTCCACGCACTTAGTCCCCACGTCAACACATTTATTGTCTACGTTCACGCACTTAGTGTTCACGTCCACGCATTTAGTGTCACCGTTCACGCATTTAGTGTGACAGTTCACGCACTTAGTGTTCACGTCCACGCATTTATTGTCACCGTTCACGCACTTAGTGCCCACGTCCACGCACTTAGTGTTCACGTCCACGGACTAAGTGTCCACGTCCACACATTTATTGTCTACGTTCACGCACTTAGTATTCACGTCCACGCATTTAGTGTCACAGTTCACGCACTTAGTGCCCACGTCCTAGCACTTAGTGTTCACGTCCACGGACTAAGTGTCCACGTCCACGCACTTAGTGTCTAATTGTACGCATTTATTGTCTACCTTCACTCACTTAGTTCCCACGTCCAAGCACTTAGTGTCCACGTCCACGAATTTAGTGTCTACGTTCACGCACTTAGTGTCTACCTTCACGATCGTATTGTCCACGTCCACGCACTTAGTTTTCACGTCCACGTACTTAGTGTTTACGTCTACGCACTTTGTGTCTACGTCCATGCATTTAGTGTTACCGTTCACGACTTAGTTTACACTTCCACGCACTTAGTCTCCACGTCTATGCGCTTAGTGTCTAATTGTACGCATTTATTGTCTACCTTCACTCACTTAGTGCCCACGTCCAAGCACTTAGTATCCACGTCCACGAAATTAGTGTCCACGTTCACGCACTTAGTGCCCACGTCCAAGCACTTAGTGTCCACGTCCACGAATTTAGTGTCTACGTTCACGCACTTAGTGCCCACGTTCACGCACTTAGTGTCTACCTTCACGAACGTATTGTCCACGTCCACGCACTTAGTTTTCACGTCCACGTACTTAGTGTTTACGTCTACGCACTTCGTGTCTACGTCCACGCACTTAGTCTCCACGTCTATGCGCTTAGTGTCTAGGTCCACGCATTTAGTGTGTACGTTTACTCACTTAGTCTTCACATCCACGTACGTAGTGTTCACGCCTACGCACTTAGTGACCACTTCCACTCACTTAGTGTCCACGACCACGCATTTATTGTCTACGTTCACGCACTTAGTGTCCATGTCCACGCACTTAGTTTCCACGTCTACGCACTTAGTGATCACGTCCACCCTTAAATAGTCTCAATAATTGACGTAAAAACTACCTCGTTCCCAAACAAATTTTAAAAAAAATTGGTGTTAAGCTTTAAAACGAATAAGCGAGTATATTTTAACATATATAAATACTCCTCTTTTTGACATTAGTTGAGAATACGTTTGTTTGATCGTAATATGAAGCCAGGTGTAGGGCGTAAAGCACCTTTGTATACAAACCATACAGCATTATGCATATCCAAGTGCTTACTATAAAATTCATGAACCAAAGCCTAAATTCATATTAATCGCAATATTATTTATCCTTTCATAAATATTAAATCTTTTATTTATGGTTCGAATTTCGCCGGACACTATTAACCTTATCTGGCAACTTCTGTCTAAATAAAGAATGATTTACAGAGTAGCCGGTTGTTTCACATAATGGGATAGATCATACAGATATGAAAGAAAAGGGTGTTTAGAATGTTTTATAGCCACGCGAGACTTATCTGCGCAGATAGTTTGCTGGCAGTAAAGTGCAACATGTAGCCCATACACAAACGTTTTACAACATCATCTCCCTGTTTCCATTCCGACATGCTTGCGCAGATGTTATGCTTAAATGCAGTTGATGATATAACAGCAGTATTAAATGTCCGAAGCACTGATGCGATCTGGCGTTCAACGATCCTGTTTTCGTTGACCGTACTATGGAGATGTGTAGGTCTATATATTATCCCGCAACCATAATGGTTTTGTAGTTATATTATGAAGCAAGTATAATAGCTTTATACAGTTACATTATGCCGCAAGTTTAATGGATTCATACAGTTATATAATGCCACAACTATAATGCTTTATACAGTTACATTATGCCGCAAGTTTAATGGATTCATACAGTTATATAATGCCACAATTATAATGCTTTATACAGTTATATTATACCGCAAGTATAATGGATTTATACAGTTATATTATACCGCAAGTATAATGGCTTTATACAGTTATATTATGCCGGAAGTAGAATGCTTTATGCAATTAAATTGTGCCGCAAGTATAATGGCTTGATAAGTTTTATTATGCTGCATGTATAATTCTGTACACAGTTATATTATGCCGCAAGTGTAATGGATTTATACTTTATATTATGATGCAAGTATAATGGCTTTATACAGTTATATTATGCCGCAAGTATAATGGATTTATACAGTTATATTATACCGCAAGTATAATGGCTTTATACAGTTATATTATGCCGGAAGTAGAATGTTTTATGCAATTAAATTGTGCCGCAAGTATAATGGCTTGATAAGTTTTGTTATGCTGCATGAATAATTCTGTATACAGTTATATTATGCCGCAAGTGTAATGGCTTGATAAGTTTTATTATGCTGCATGTATAATTCTGTATACAGTTATATTATGCCGCAAGTGTAATGGCTTGATAAGTTTTATTATGCTGCATGTATAATTCTGTATACAGTTATATTATGCCGCAAGTGTAATGGCTTGATAAGTTTTATTATGCTGCATGTATAATTCTGTATACAGTTATATTATGCCGCAAGTATAATGTCTTGATAAGTTTTATTATGCTGCATGTATAATTCTGTATACAGTTATATTATGCCGCAAGTATAATGGCTTGATAAGTTTTATTATGCTGCATGTATAATTCTGTATACAGTTATATTATGCCGCAAGTATAATGGCTTGATAAGTTTTATTATGCTGCATGTATAATTCTGTATACAGTTATATTATGCCGCAAGTATAATGGCTTGATAAGTTTTATTATGCTGCATGTATAATTCTGTATACAGTTATATTATGCCGCAAGTATAATGGCTTGATAAGTTTTATTATGCTGCATGTATAATTCTGTATACAGTTATATTATGCCGCAAGTATAATGGCTTGATAAGTTTTATTATGCTGCATGTATAATTCTGTATACAGTTATATTATGCCGCAAGTGTAATGGCTTGATAAGTTTTATTATGCTGCATGTATAATTCTGTATACAGTTATATTATGCCGCAAGTATAATGGCTTGATAAGTTTTATTATGCTGCATGTATAATTCTGTATACAGTTATATTATGCCGCAAGTATAATGGCTTGATAAGTTTTATTATGCTGCATGTATAATTCTGTATACAGTTATATTATGCCGCAAGTATAATGGCTTGATAAGTTTTATTATGCTGCATGTATAATTCTGTATACAGTTATATTATGCCGCAAGTATAATGGCTTGATAAGTTTTATTATGCTGCATGTATAATTCTGTATACAGTTATATTATGCCGCAAGTATAATGGCTTGATAAGTTTTATTATGCTGCATGTATAATTCTGTATACAGTTATATTATGCCGCAAGTATAATGGCTTGATAAGTTTTATTATGCTGCATGTATAATTCTGTATACAGTTATATTATGCCGCAAGTGTAATGGCTTGATACAGTTTTATTATGCTGCATGTATAATTCTGTATACAGTTATATTATGCCGCAAGTGTAATGGCTTGATACAGTTTCATTATGCTGCATGTATAATTCTGTATACAGTTATATTATGCCGCAAGTATAATGGCTTGATAAGTTTTATTATGCTGCATGTATAATTCTGTATACAGTTATATTATGCCGCAAGTGTAATGGCTTGATAAGTTTTATTATGCTGCATGTATAATTCTGTTTACAGTAATATTATGCCGCAAGTATAATGGCTTGATAAGTTTTATTATGCTGCATGTATAATTCTGTATACAGTTATATTATGCCGCAAGTATAATGGCTTGATAAGTTTTATTATGCTGCATGTATAATTCTGTATACAGTTATATTATGCCGCAAGTATAATGGCTTGATAAGTTTTATTATGCTGCATGTATAATTCTGTATACAGTTATATTATGCCACAAGTGTAATGGCTTGATAAGTTTTATTATGCTGCATGTATAATTCTGTATACAGTTATATTATGCCGCAAGTGTAATGGCTTGATAAGTTTTATTATGCTGCATGTATAATTCTGTATACAGTTATATTATGCCGCAAGTGTAATGGCTTGATAAGTTTTATTATGCTGCATGTATAATTCTGTATACAGTTATATTATGCCGCAAGTGTAATGGCTTGATAAGTTTTATTATGCTGCATGTATAATTCTGTATACAGTTATATTATGCCGCAAGTATAATGTCTTGATAAGTTTTATTATGCTACATGTATAATTCTGTATACAGTTATATTATGCCGCAAGTATAATGGCTTGATAAGTTTTATTATGCTGCATGTATAATTCTGTATACAGTTATATTATGCCGCAAGTATAATGGCTTGATAAGTTTTATTATGCTGCATGTATAATTCTGTATACAGTTATATTATGCCGCAAGTATAATGGCTTGATAAGTTTTATTATGCTGCATGTATAATTCTGTATACAGTTATATTATGCCGCAAGTATAATGGCTTGATAAGTTTTATTATGCTGCATGTATAATTCTGTATACAGTTATATTATGCCGCAAGTGTAATGGCTTGATACAGTTTTATTATGCTGCATGTATAATTCTGTATACAGTTATATTATGCCGCAAGTGTAATGGATTTATACTTTATATTATGATGCAAGTATAATGGCTTTATACAGTTATAATATGCCGAAAGTATAATGCTTTATACAATTATATTATGCCACGAGTATTATGGCTTTACACAGTTACATTATACCGCAAGTATAATTGCATAATCTTCGATTGCAATTATAGAATTTGATTTATTTCCTAATTATGGAGTTTATGGGTTATGGAATGCATATATTTATCAACATGAATTGAGTAGAAATCCATCACTGAACATGACGATATGGTGCATTCTATTTTTCGATAGTCAATTCTCCCATCAAAATACGTCTTCATATTTTACAGTTATACAAAAATACATTAACGTCCATGACAATACAGGCCATTTTGTCGTGGACTGTTCCTTGGACAGAAGTCGATAAAGCAGATTTTTTTAAACTGAATTACTTAACAAACTCGATAATCTGTCATTTAGTTGTTCATATCATACCGAATAAATTAGTTGCCCTGTTAAGTTGCAAACATTATACAAAGCTAATTTTACTAAGATATAACATATAACAACGACCATTCAGACCTGTAAGACTGCTGGAGGCAAAAGAACTACACAATATATAGTCATCCCCTCATTTAGCAGGAATAGTTTGTTAGTAACACATTTTTCTACTTCACAGATTATTGTCGATAGACAATCTTGCTCTCCAAAAGATTAGCTCTGTATCGGGGCCTTTAACGAAATTAGACAACGGAAGCGAATGTGACAAAATTGTGAAAATTACAAAATGCACCTGAAAGGTGAAACGCTTTCATCTTTTTGTAAATTAGGAAACACAATTTGTCAAATTTGTTTGTTGCAAAGCCGACACACGGCCGGTGTAGCTGACGTTTCAGAAATTACTGGCTCCAAGTTCTAATTAATTACCCATAGGCCGAACTCTAGCAAGCAGTCCCTGTTACCTGTGGGAGTGCACAGTTCGTCATCTTCACCACCAGACGTTCCAGAACTTCTCCACAACTTTCGCTTTTAAAGTTAGCCGCTATTTGTTACACGCTTTTATATTTACTTCTGCAATAGGAATGTATTTTAGTTTACTTATTTTATATATACAATCAACCTTTACTATTAAATGAGTATATATTTTTGTTGTCGAATATTTGTTCGATTTGTAATATTCGTATAGGCCTATAGTGATAGTTTATTTAAATTTTTAATGTGAATAATTCTTTTGGCTCTTGTATGACTATGTTTTCCACGGGATGCGCTTCATATTTTAGCTTAAATTACGTGATAACATATAATTACATACATCAACTGATTATATGTTATAGGTTATTTTGTACAACGCCTGTGTTAACGTTTGTGTTACTTTATTAGAGGTTCTGTTACATGACCTGTAGGTTACTTTATTTATTTTACATTTTTAAGTTGAAATGTTATGATTTAATAAGTTTAGCCGTTATTACCTGTATATACGCGTATATTAATTTATGTTTCGATAAATCTACTGTAAATAATTAATTATATTTATATCTCAAAAACATATTTTAGAACTTCATTCTCGACTACTTTTTTTACTTAAAGTTTATTACTCTTCGTTATCACGTTCTTAGGTACATTTACAAATCTTAGTATCCACGTCTGTTTTCATGATATACAAATTTTTTTAAAGCTCTTATTGATATAAATATAAATAAATATATATATTAATATTTTTTAATAAATATATTAATATAAATAAATGAATAAATAAATATATATTATATATATATATATTATATAAAATGTATATATAATGTATATATATATTATATATATATAATGTATATATATATATATATATACATATATATATATATATATATATATATATATATACACACACACACATACAGCTGATTTTATGTTATAGGTTATGTGGTAGAACAGCTGGTTTAACGCATAGGTTATATTGTTTTATTTATATTAATTGTATTTATTTTTAAAAAAAATAACTCTAATGAATTTTTTTGTTTGTTTGTTAACCTTAGTAAGAATTCACTTTAAACAATTTTAGTTTATACTACAAACGGTCTGAATTAACGTTTCAATTAAGAAATTAATAATTTCTTATTTTTTAAATAACAATTTTAATATTTAAATTATAAGGTTTTAATTTATGGTATAATAAACAAAGTAAAGAGTCAAGAAGTCAGTAAGATTTTGAATAAGTATTATTAAGACAAATTAAAAATTATGATAGCATGAAATTGTAATAACTAACTAAATTTGACAAACGAGAGTGAAGTGAAACATTTTCTAAGTGCCGAAAAATGCTAACTTGAGAACTAGGCCACGTAGAACTATCATCGACATTTTGAAATTACCAGAAAAATCCATAATAAACAGTAGTGAAAACAGAATTTAAAAACTCAAATAACAAAAAAGCTACAGCCATTTAAAAATAGTAGACATTTTTCAGTGATCTGAAACAGATAACAAAATAATGCAAGTTAAAACTAATATGTTGTCCAACCCGCCCGTACAAGAAACAAGCACGGAGATAGCGACGAGAGGAGAGCGGAAGGGAAGGGTGACACAGCCGCAATAAATACAGGAACTTAAGAACCTGTAAGGCAGTCTGAAAAATTTTTTTAATACGAGGTGCTAACGGCCGCTATGTCGGTTTGGGCCTAGAATCATCACCCGGCTAGATGGGACCAAAATAGCCACGTCCCTGCCGTCTACTTCCATCCATGGACGAGGGCTCCAGACTCAGCCTCCAGGACGCGGGAATGGAGAAAGACTTCCATCGACTGACCAGGGATAGCAACTTCCGATGTCCAGGGACCAGGGAATCCAGACGAGAGGACTCCAGGACCGGCAGGGAAATCCTTGGCAAGTCATTTTCTCTATTATATACGAATATTCGTCAAATTTAGTCAGTTAAATTTATTAAATTCAAATTACAAATTAAACTTAAACAATGACTTCATTCTATGTTGAAAAATTAAATAAATCTTAAAAGTTATAAAATTAATTAGTATAACAAAATTGTTGAAATAATGAATAATAAATATTAAATGTACAAAGTGGTTTTGGCCATAAGCCAATCATATTCAAGAGACCAGATTTATTGAATCATATAAACTTTAAAATTATTTAAAAATAAAATGTGAATTTACCAATTCAATTTGAAATAAGAAGATAAAATATTTTATTATGTTAAATTTGGAAATAATTTTTTTTTATGTGTAAATGTATTTAATGAATTGTATAAGTAATATAGGATTTAAATATGTGAAAATGAACGAACTTTTAATTAATAATTTGCGAAGAGAAAGAGAGAGCTAAATATATTTGATTTTGAAAAGAAAATTAGTTTAGTTTAAATCAGTAATTAAATGCATTATAAAAACGTACAGTATTTGAATTTATCCTGTGTTGAACAACCAATAAAACCTTTTAGTTTTTTCCAACGGATAAATAATGATTATAAAATCAGAGTACAGTTTTAATTAAATTTCATTAATTAATAAATATATAAAATTCAGAACCTAATGCTTTTTCAAACGAGTTCTCTCCTGAGAACAATTTTATTGAGCTATTCTAAAAATTAGTTGTTTTTTTGTATTGAAGCCCAGAGACGATGTCTACTGGCAGATCATGTTTAAAGAACACAGGAGCCTTTTAAAATAGGTATCTTAAACATGATCATATTTTGCACGCCTCCTTGCTGTGCCTGTAGATCTCATGAAGTGGTAAGATTCTCTGAAAATTTTGTGTGTTCATATAAATGTTGTTTCTT
Organism: Prosapia bicincta; assembly: GCA_036971475.1. NCBI lineage: Eukaryota > Metazoa > Arthropoda > Insecta > Hemiptera > Cercopidae > Prosapia > Prosapia bicincta. Next base: position 259,303,689 of record JBAIZL010000002.1, read on the forward strand.
TCCAGCTGACTATTTTACTGACATGTGTGACTAAATATAGACCCAACAAACCTGCCAACCAACTTAGGGGAGGCCATACAAACGTTAAGGTAGAAGTCAGCGGGAATAGACTTGCATTTGGGCGTGGTACATTACGCGGGAACACAAGACAAATTTTAGGGATCTTAACACGGTACACAAAACTGTGTGAGCAGCAGATATATAAATATATAATAAATATAATTATTCTGCAGTGGGGGAGGGAAGTTGCACTACGTGTTTCGTAACAAGTTTGCTTGATATTCCTATTTTTCTGATATCACAGAAACTCGATATATATGCTTGAATTGTGTAGTCCATTACTTTTGTAGTCTTATTAATCACTTAAACAATTGTTTATGACTATCAGAACTTTAAATTTAGTAAATTTATTAAAACTTACTGAGACAGAACGTTTTCGATCGCTATGTGCCGATCTTCATCAGTGTCTTCTGCCTTCAGTTTGTAATATAATGTTTCTGTTTGTTATGTTATTTGATTTATAATGTATGTTGTATTGTAGGCCTTTGTTTATTAAATTCATTTTGTGTTGTGTGAATTTGGTGTTAGTGAGGTTAACAGTTAACCATCGTGTAGTTTAAGAATTATTCACTGTCATCGTGTAGACTCATAATCATACTTTGCCATCGTGTGCACTAAAAATCCTACTTTTCCATCGTATAGATGAAGAATTATATTTTGTCATCGTTTAGATTAAGAATCATTCGTTGCCAGCGAGTGGACTGATAATCATACTTTGCCATCATGTAGACTGATATTCATATTTTGCCATCGTATAGATGAAGAATTATATTTTGTCACCGTATAGATTAAGAATTATTCGCTGCCATCGTGTAGACTCATAATCATACTTTGTCATCATGTAGACTAGGAACCATACTTTGCCATCATGTAGACTAGGAACCATACTTTGCCGTCGTGTGCACTAGGAATCATACTTTGCCATCGTGTAGACTAATAATCATACTTTGTCATCGTGTGCACTAGGAACCATACTTTGCCATCGTGTAGACTCATAATCATACTTTATCATCGTGTGGACTAATAATCATACTTTGTCATCGTGTGTACTAGAAATCATACTTTGTTATCATGTAGACTAGAATTCATATTTTGTCATCGTGTAAACTGATAATCATAGTTTGCTATCGTGTAGACTGATAATCACACTTTGCTATCGTGTAAACTGATAATTATACTTTGCCATCATGTAGGCGAGGGACCATACTTTGCCATCGTGTGCACTAGAAATCATACGTTGCCATCATGTACACTAGGAATCATATTTTGCCATTGGGTAGACTGATAATCATAGTTTGCCATCGTGTAGACTGATAAACATACTTTGACATCGTGTAGACGGATAATTATACTTTGCCATCATGTAGACGAGGAACCATACTTTGCCATCGTGTGCAGTAGAAATCATACGTTGCCATCATGTAGACTAGGAATCATATTTTGCCATCGGGTAAACTGATAATCATAGTTTGCCATCGTGTAGACTGGTAACCATACTTTGCCATCGTATAGAATTAGGATTATTCTTTAGCAATGATTAGTCTGAGAATTATACTCAGATTTCTTGTAGGCTTAAAATCGTTGTCTGCCATAGGGGGTTTCATCGGGACTGAGAGCTACCACGCCCCGATATTTTGGTAACGTTTGTTGATCAGAGGCGCTTCCAGGCTGTTTAGGTGAAATACTTACTTTTAACCTTTATTATATGCCTCAAAAATTACTTTTAAATTCATTAATTCTTTCCAGATTTTTTAATTTTGTCCAAATTACAAAGGACTAATGAGAAGAACCAAGAAGGACAATTATAAGTAAGGACTTATAATACAGAGTTTAGTAGCGTAATTATAAATAATAAGCAGTTTTATACCTGTGCTAAAAAATAGTTATATAAACATTATGTAGGCCTACAAGTTTGCATCTTGAGGAGGTTACAAATGGAAGGTTAAGGTGTACTCCTCTGTTGAAGCTAATTGTGTAGCGAAATATACGTAACGGTTGTGTAACTATTTTATAGTGAGGGTATATAATTGTTGGTTACTTTCTATTAAAATTATTTTCAAGATAGTTCTCACGTTTAACGGTTTACCAGGAACATTAAACCTGTTATCGAGTAAAGTAATACGTCTGAAAGCAAAAAATGTGAGTTTTAAAGCATGAATGAAAAACATAAACACTTTTAATGTCGGAGCAACGACAAAAATTGTTCAGGTTTTCTTTTTGGCTGTCAGTAGAATTTTTGGTTGTTTTTATTACTAATTTTGTGATTTGAATATACAGTATTCAAATCTGGAGCTGTAGTACTCAATACAAAGCATTGATAAAAGAAGCACGTTCATCCATTTGGGCTTTTGAGACAGCGTATATAGAGAATATCAGATCACACCGGCTTGGAAACCCATTTGGTTCACTGTAACGCCATAGTTGTCGTTGTTGTCGGTAGATACCGCTGTAGCTGTGACAAAATATTGTTCAGGAGATTTTTTTACCGTTTCAAGCTTACTTTTACAAACTATTTACAATAAAAACCTTTCGTTCAACTTTTTATATAGGTTGCTTTTGCAACGTAATAAATGGTATTGCAACTTGATATTCGTCTGAGGTCGTAGAGTTTATAAACTTTTGTTTACACGAAATAATGATATAAAAAGGTACAAATAAAATAATTTGTTGTCAATGGTTAATTTTCTGAGTGTATTGCTAAGTTTAAGAATACAATTTTCACCACTGCAGCCGCAGTATTTGTGCTTGGTGAATCGATGTTATAATGTAGTAGCTTAATTTTAATGTTTGAATACGTGTGATCTGTGTAGTTAGAACTAGAGTGTTTGTGAAGTCGCTTCTTTACTTAAAGTCAACAACTACCAGGAATTCGCTTATTGTTAAAAAAACATTTTTTATAAATCAAAAAGCAATGCTAGTATTTTGTAAAACGATGACAGTTCAAAGTAAATTAAAACTTGTGAGCTTTATACATAATGTGAAAATTAAAATACTAGTTTTTCCAAATACTTCAGTTTCGTAGCCGTCCAGTATTTTTTCAATAGCATAGTTCGGAACATGTTGTGTATAAAGTATGTAGATATATCCCAGTTAGAGTAATATGTTTACAAAAAACAAAACAAACGAAATGATCAGCTAAACTCATGTAGAGCAATTTAAAATTCTGTATATAAATTATTTTGAAAGTTTTGTGAAATAATCGCCTTCAGCGACCTGATTATACATGTTGGACACTGAACAGTTGAAAAAAAATAAAGTGTAATGAAGTTCTGTAATTAATTATATATTGTTATTTGAGTCCAAGATATTGGACCGAGATTGGGACAGTGAAACCCAAGACCTGGACCATATTTACTAACCAATCAGATCCAGACGAACTCTGCTTGCTTCAGCACGTCTATTAAATAAGTGTATTTAGAAGTAATAGAAATAAAATAGTCCGTAGTGGGCTTTTACTAAGAGTTATTTTTGTAAATTTACCGGTCGAATTGGATCCAAAACTCCAGTGTAGAGAAGGACCTACAGACCACCTACTGCCGAGACGGCTAATGTACAGTAAACTCCCTATTATCCGTGGGCGGATTAACCGGTTTGCGGATTATCCGGGGTCTACCATTGTTTTACAAATATCCAATTTTTATTCCAATCAGATTCATGTGTTTAAATTTCCAAACGGTGAATTACGACGTAAATACATATAAGGCCTAATAGAAGTTAAGATGAAGGGAATAGATATGTAAATATGTAGGCCTACGTACTAATTTCTACATTGAAAGGAAAGCATCCCTACGCGGGCCAGCGAAATAAAAGGGGTGAGCAGACTACTGTATATAAGAGACAATGAGAAAATGTTTGGACGCCCGAAAACCTAATATGTATCATAAAATTGTAAAAAAATGTCAGCTAATCTCGGCTATAAATAGTCTAGGACGTGACATATGCATTATCCATGTCTGTCATATACATTATCGATCTTTATGGCTTTGTGACACACGTGACACAAGTAGACACTGTGCGACAAAATGGTTCTCAAGAAACTTAGATCGCACATTAAAGCTAAATCAATGCTCACAAAAAAACAGACGAAAGTGACAGATTTTTTTGTTAAAAAGTGAAAGTATTATGTGTAAAGGAAATTACATATGTACATACATACTTACTTTTGACATATACTTATGTACGTATTGTAAATAGTTAGACATATAAATGTACATGATATAATCCGTCAATTGCATCGACATTTTAAATTATTTTCCGTATTTATTTTGTCCTCTGAAGATTATTTGTGAATTACATTAACCGGGGTCATTATATGTGTAAATTATGGTATAATAATCGATTATCGATCGATTTGCGTATTCTTTGTTCATAGCGGATTATCCGGGGAATTCGTTATACGGCGTTGCTAGGCCACCCTATTCCACGGATAATCGGGAGTTTACTGTATTTTATTAATTAATAATTCGAAATATGTATAATGTGTAATTTATAGGAAATATAATTAACTATCAACCTTATCTTATTCAAGTATTAGTTGCTTTGAATGAAGTAAACGAATTAAACAAATGTTTGGATGAGATCACGACATTATTATTATTTATGACGCAACAACAAAGACGTTCCGAAGCATTTCTGTTCGGTTTGTCACCGCTCTCTCGCTCTGCTGTCTCACTCTCCTCCGGGAGACCCTCACTCGGTCTCTGTCTCTGGCCGTCACTTCATACATGTCGAAACAAAACAATGAAAAGGTAGTTACAATTTCATGGCTATTATTGAAGTTATATTGTAATTTTGAGCTGTAATTTCAACAAATCATTACTTTTATCCGATATGTTTTGTCACCGTTTCAGAAATTCCTATTCATAAAACAACGTCGTACGTTTTGTGCAGTCTATTACATTAAAATTTTTTTTAAAAGGCTCCACCCTATGACCGAGATGGTAAACTAAAAGCATTATTAGAGGATATTATGTAGCCCTAAACAACTTTAGAGTTTCGAGAGTCGAAAGACAAATTTTAGAATCGAAATCGGAATTAGAATCGAAAATTTTAGTAATCGACCGATCCCTACTTGTTGTGAAATATTTTTTTTTTACATTATTGTTGTAAACTAAATTTTGTGTGTCCCTCCCGGGTATTTTGGAAAAGCGTTCATAAATTCAAAACTTTCAGCATTACACCTGCTACAGAAGAATGTACATTGGACCAAACGTTGGTCCAAACAACGCCTTTGAGACCGTCATACATGTGTAAACGATGCCGAGTATTTCAATAAATATTACTTCGCAGGGACTTCATATAGGCGTGTAAACGATTCTCTTTTTAATAACAATTCCATTTTGCTTGTTTATTAGATGTATTTAAACTGCTAAATCTCCAAAACAATAAAACAGCTATTGAGTGTTATCACATTCTAAAAAAAATTTGATTCTTTCGTTTTTATGTAGGATAATTAATTCCAGACGTGTTTGCGATGGTTTATTAAAACGCGTAAAGCTTAAAATTTTACCGGAAGCCGGGGTGTAATCGTTGAATTTATTGGCAGTAAAGTGGCTGCCGTGAACAGATAGGAGGGTTCCTTTGTAGACACAAATATGTAAATCTGGCTCGTAAGGAAGTCCGACACCTAACGTCATAGCTTACGTAGTATCGCTTTGCCAGCTCACTGGCAGCTGATAACGGTGGGATGGTTCGACGTTAACTCGAACAGGATTTTAATTAATCTTTGACCATATACTAGAGCCCATTTGTTTGTACACTCTTTTCTGTCACGCTGGGAAAATCTTTACGTTTTATAATTAATACAATTTCATTTAAACAAAAGCAGTTGGTTTTCGAGTCAGGTACAACTATTTATTTATTAATATAAACAATAATCCCTGCAAGTGTAATATCATTATTAACACATTTTCAATTGAAAATGTTAAAATAGGGAATTCAATAGTGGGACAAATTTCAAGGCCTCTGAATAAAATTAACGATCTTAATTTGCGTATTTTATACACTATATATATATATATATATATATATATATATATATATATATATATATATATATATATATACAGGGTACAACAGGGTAAAAGGAATAACTAAAACACTAAAAAATAATAATAATAACATAGCTTACAAAAATTCGGGAAACAAAATCAATGAAATAAACCAACCGGAAAAATATGTTCCATACTTAATAACGGAAAATACAAAATCGAAAGCCCAGACAGTAATAAAATATACATAAACCAAACAAAAAAGAAATTAATAGACAGATATCAAGAACACCTCAATGCATACATCAAACCTGAAACTTATAACTCAAACTTAGCTACACACGCCATCAAAAACAAACACACATTTCTCACATTAAAAAATGTACACCTAATAAAAAAGTACAAAAAGGCCTCAAAAAGACAATCTGGGAACAACTACAAATTTATAAACATAAAAATATTATTATAAATGAACAAATACAAATAAAATTTAAAAAACGATAAATTATGCAACCTAATAGACAAAATTAACCCCAAGACAAACTTAGAAGACTAGTACAGTTCAGTGAATCCGAAAATAGAACATAACGGTACACCACACCTTGTGACAACGGGAATTCCACACAGCTCGCAGTCTACTACAACCCCCGGCCAATGATGCCCGATGATGGAGATAAGACCAATCTTTGAAAGTTAACTCGCATAAATAACAAGTAAGATTTTTGTTTAAGTACATATAGTGAAAGTGATAAGTGAATACAAGAAAACAGTGTTGCAAAGATACAAATATATATATAAAGATTTGTTGTGTGTGTGTGTGTGTGTGTGTGTGTGTAAATCTTCTCTCCGTATGTATGTGACTGGAACACCTACACGACTGGAAAGATTTTTATGAATTTTTGTGTGCTTGATTAGGTGAAAACATATACAATTTTTATGTGTTTAAGTTAGTTTAACAGTAACTGTCTCGACTCACACGTTCTATAACTATATTTTTTGTATATTATTGCGTTAGAAAGGTGTTAAATTGAATATGTTTTTAATTTTTAAGTTAATTTATATAATAATTTATAAAATAAATTTTAATTAACTGTTTTAATGTAATACAAATTATTTCTATTTTTAATTTGTTAACGCTTTATTTGAATGTAATAGGAATAGACTAAACTGTTTTCTTTGGAGAAAGACATGAATTAGGTTATTAGTTACACTTAAATCCTAAAATTACTGATTGAAATTTATTTAGTAATCTATGTTGCCAAATGATTGCATATATATTGAGCAGTGTTTATATAAAATTAGTTTTAACCATTATTTTGTTTTATTTTGTTTGATTATAGTTATTTGTCTTTTTCTAAATTTACTTTTCAAATAACATTTTAGCTTGGCGATGACAACCATGATAGGTTTTTCGCCTGGAAAAAAAACAGTTGCTTTTCAGAAACTGTGAGTTATAATTGATGAAGTCAGAACCGTATTGGAAGTTGAAATTATCCGTAAGAACTAGAGTAAATACATATAGGCCTAGATAATACGACTTGTTGTAATATTTCCACAATGTAAATACATCTATTCTCAATAAACATGTTTTTCAACTCCTTCTATCAGTTCACATTTTCTTTATATATATATATATATATATATATATATATATATATATGTGTGTGTGTGTGTGTGTGTGTGTGTGTGTGTGTGTGTGTGTGTGTGTGTGTGTGTGTGTGTGTGTGTGTGTGTGTGTGTGTATGTGTGTGTGTGTGTGTGTGTGCGCCTGGAAAAAAACAGTTGCTTTTCAGAAACTGTGAGTTATAATTGATGAAGTCAGAACCGTATTGGAAGTTGAAATTATCCGTAAGAACTCGAGTAAATACATATAGGCCTAGATAATACGACTTGTTGTAATATTTCCACAATGTAAATACATCTATTCTCAATAAACATGTTTTTCAACTCCTTCTATCAGTTCACATTTTCTTTATATATATATATATATATATATGTGTGTGTGTGTGTGTGTGTGTGTGTGTGTGTGTGTGTGTGTGTGTGTGTGTGTGTGTGTGTGTGTGTGTGTGTGTGTGTGTATGTGTGTGTGTGTGTGTGCGCCTGGAAAAAAACAGTTGCTTTTCAGAAACTGTGAGTTATAATTGATGAAGTCAGAACCGTATTGGAAGTTGAAATTATCCGTAAAAACTCGAGTAAATACATATAGGCCTAGATAATACGACTTGTTGTAATATTTCCACAATGTAAATACATCTATTCTCAATAAACATGTTTTTCAACTCCTTCTATCAGTTCACATTTTCTTTATATATATAAGTTACGTTTTATATTAAGCAAGAAAGGTTTTTAAAAATGATTTTTATTTTTACAAACCTTTGAATTTAATAAACAATTAATTTAGAAAACTGTTACATAAATTTTTACTTAATAAAACAATACAATTGATGTGCACTCAATCGAAGTGGAAAATGTCTGTGCGATACAGAGGCGACTTACACACTGCCGGGGCTCTGTTCTCACACCTATATAATACTAAAGCTGCGTAAGCAGGAATCTTCCTATCACGCAATTAATTATGAAATGTTCACATAAAATGTTTATATAACTCCTCCATCCCTAAAGAGAACTTCAGGGGTTGGCGAAGTTTCGGCGTTGGTTGAAGTCTTCTTCTTCTTCCTGATGAGGGCGAAGTATATAAGGCTGCTGAATACGCCTCCGTAAAGGGCAATAGTCCAGATACTGATGTGGTGGGTTATTTCCATAGTTGGGTCAATTCTTGAGATGGTTTCTGTGTTTATTTTGTCCAACTCTAGGCGTTTAACGTTTACTGAGAATTCTGGCATTTTACTCATTGAAAATTGTAGTTTGGACGTGTCCATGAAAATAGGATGGCCTCCCGAAGTTGTTGATGTATGGCTCAGTTTCATGTTGTTGAAAAAGATTGAATCATTATTAGTTTTTATCAAATATATGCCTTGAAGGGTGACGGTGGTAGTTGCCTTACGATTGGTAATTTCCAGAGTCTGCTTGTTGGGGAAGGTCGCTAGGTAAAGGTTGATTTCTGGGATCCAGTTAATTAAGTTGTCTGTAACTTCCAATGCAGTATATTCACAGTTGCTGGCATCGTTGTTCCTGATAATGGACACTTCACAGTCTAATTTATGGTGTGTTAGAATGTCGAATGAGCAAAAGTATATGGAATCGGTTTTATAGTTACATTCATTGTTTAAACCTAATATTACAGAGTTAGACACTAATATGTACCTTACCTTTGGTATAATTGTTACATAATCTGTTTCATATTTTGTGGGTATAGAGTGTAATTTATACAATTTAAATTGAGTTTTTTCTACAATGGGTAAATTTATAAAATAAACAATCCTTTCAGAATTTAGTTTACAATTAACTTTAATTAGGTTCTCTAATTCCCACATATTTTCCATTTTAGGTTCTAAAGGTAACCTCTCATTATAATATTTATAAATTTTGTTTAATTCTTCATATAATTCTTGGGTTGAAATAACACTAGGGTGTACAACACCTAGTTTACAAAATGTAAGAGAATTTTCTAAATCTGTGATTACCTGTAACATCATGTCATATAAAATGTTCAATTGGTTTAGAATACTTCTAAATTTTTCTAGTTCAACAAAGTCATTTACATTACGATTCACAATACTTAACTTATTTTTTAATTCTACAAAATTTTCATCAATTACAATAAAAGTTTTATTTAATTCCTTCATAATATTATTACTAAAGGAGTATTGAGATTCAATTTGATAATTAATCTTAATTTGCTCATTTTCAATATCTTTAATTATTTTGTCATATTTTTTACCATCATATGCATCTAAATTGCCTGTTAAAGATTTGATAACGGACCCTAGTCCATCTATAAGACCTCTTTTTGTTCTTCTGTTACCATTCTCTCTTAAGAGTATAATTTCTAATTTTTCTTCTATTACATTTTTACTGTGATTAACATATTTAAAATAATTAACAATATCTCTTATTCTATTACTGTTATCGGTTACATATTCATTGTTTAATAAACTACCGTTACAATTGTAGCAACTAGTTTCAAAATTTTGCAATACGTCATAATAATAAGCATCAATGTTATTTAGATGAGCTACTAAGTTTCTTACATCAAAATAGTGGACAAAGGTATGGTAGGAAGATTCTAATTTGGCCGGCCCAAGGTCTATTGGGATTATTCCGAGGTTGTTGTTGACTTCTCTGATCTCTGCTGAGTCGGTGGCTGTGCCAATGACGAACAGGAGGGACCTGGAAAATTATTTTGAGCATTAATTACATTTTTTATCTTCTTAGGCCTTTTAATTTTCGACAAATGTATTTTGTCTTTTGTGTTATGATGTCTAGGCTTTATTTTACCAGTTTTTCTTTCCTTGTTTATTGAAGCTATCTCTTCCTTGCTATATCTGTTTTTCGTTTTGCTTTGCTTCTGAACTGACTTTATATAAACTTCAGATGGTATTTCTGGAAGTGGTTCTTTGTTTACATTCCTTTTTTCTAAAACTTTTTCTTTAATTCTTTGATTGCTATCCCTAATGTTTTCGTAAAGTATTTTTGTTTTTTCCTTATGGTTTAAAACGTAGTCATTTACAATTTGTTTTTCTAAATCTATATCTAATAAAGAGTTTGAATTTATGTGTCCAAATAAGACTTCGCACGGCGTTAATTTTGTGACTGAATGAATGCTATTGTTATAGGCTATTATAGCATATTTAACTTTCTTAATTATACTGTCTTTTTTAAATTCGATTTGATTATTTAACAGCCTTATGTGTTCTATTAAGGTGGAATGGAATCTTTCACATAATCCGTTTGATTGGGGGTTTTGTGTACTGATAAAATGGATTTTGATTTTATGCAGGTCTAATATCTCCTTCACAATTCTGTTATTAAACTCCGTTCCATTGTCTGAGATAATAACTGTTGGTAAGCAGAACTGCGCAAAGTAATCTAATAACTTGTCTGCAATCTCTGTAGCTTGAGAGCTTCCCAAGCGATAAGCTTGAGCATACTTTGTGAAACTGTCGACAATGCTGATAAACGCATTCTTTTCTAAAGAGATAGTGTCGATGTGAATTATCTGGAAAGGCCTTGCAGCTGTAGGCGTCAAGTTCATCTCTAATTGTAAGGGGATTCTGTCATATTTGGTTCTTTGACATATGTCACACTGATTTATGAAATTTTGGATTAGTGATTTTAAATTAGGCCAATAATATCTTCGCTTAATTTGTTCGTATGTTTCTTGTATCCCTCGGTGATTGGTTTTGCTGACATGATAATTACTTATCGTTTCTAAGGTATCTTCTTCCGAAGTTAGGTCTAAGAGTTTGTTATTACACTTAACCAAATTTAGTTCAGTTTGTTTGAAATTTTTGGCTACGCATGATGCAAATTTCTCGTAAAAATCGTCTTCAAAATATAGATTATATTTTATTTTGGGTACCAAATATGATTTTACAAAGTTAACTATGTCTTCTTTAAAGTTATTTTCTGATATTTCGACCATTAAACGAATTTTTGAAGTTCCGAATAGTTTTATAATTTTTACTTTCTTTGGCTCATACTTTACCAATGACAAAAATATTTGATTTCTCCCAAAGTTTACAGGCTCGTCGGAAATTGGTATTTCAATTTGGGTGTTCCCTTCGAAGTTGGAATGCACGGTTTGACTGTCACTTTCTTGATCGTACTCTAAGTTGGCATTATCTGTTGCGTCGAGTTGTACGACCATAGACTCGTTATCTTCATTTAATTCCGGGAAGAAACGTTGGATTAATCCAGCTGGAGATAAATCAAGGTCTGGTTCTACAGTGTGTTGGGTGTTTGTTGACCTTTTATTAGTAATGTTCAATTGTATTCTAGATAAGGCATCGGCGTTTTGGTTTAATTTGCCTTTTTTGTATCTTATGTCATAATCATATTCCTCTAATTTTAATCTCCATCTTAAAAGCTTGGAATTTGGTTCTTTAACTGAAAATAACCATTGTAAAGGTTTATGGTCTGTATAAATTTTAAATTTTCTTCCAAATAAATAAGGCCTAAAGTGTTTAGTGGCCCATACGATTGCTAGTAATTCCTTTTCAATCGCGGAGTAATTAGTTTCGCTGTCGTTTAAAGTTCTGCTGGCATACGCTATAGGAAGGTCCTTTCCATTTTTGTCCTGACTTAAAATTGCTCCTAGTGCAAAATTACTAGCGTCTGTTGTTAGAGTAAACTCCTTTTCAAAATCTGGGTATTGTAGAAGGGGCTCATTAGTCAGTATATTTTTACATGTTTCAAAACATTCTATGAAGTCTGGATTTTCTATGTTTATTTTTGCATTTTTCTTTAAACAGTTAGTAAAGGGTTTTGTTATCTTGGCGAAGTTTTTAATAAATTTTCGATAATAGCCTATTAGTCCTAAAAATCCTTTAATTTGTTTGGTGGTTTTGGGTATTGGATAGTTTTTGATTGCCAAAATCTTTGCTGGGTTAGGTTTTACGCCTTCCGGTGTAACAACATGCCCTAGATACGCTACTTCTTTTCTTAAAAATTCTGTTTTATCCAGCTGTACTTTAAAGTTGGCTTTGCGTAATCTGTCGAATACTTCTTTAAGTCTTTGTATATGTTCTTGGAGGCTAGTGGAGTAAATTATAATATCGTCTAAATAAACTAAACATGTTTCATTTTGGATTCCTCTCAGAATGTTATTCATAATTCTTTGAAATGTAGGGGGGCTATTCTTTAGTCCAAATGGCATTCTTAAAAATTCATAGTGTCCCGTTTCTGTTGAAAACGCTGTTTTTTCTATGCTATTTTTATCCATTTCTACTTGGTGAAATCCTGAGGCTAAATCTAAAGTTGTAAAATACTGAGATCGTCCTAATTTATCTAATATGTCGGTAATGTTTGGCAAGGGAAATTTATCGTCAATTGTTTTCTTGTTTAATCCCCTAAATCTATTACTAATCGAAATTTTCTTTTGCCAGAAGCGTCTTGTTTTTTGGGTACAATCCAGACAGGAGAGTTCCATGGAGAATTTGAAGGTCTAATAATTCCTTGTTCAAGCATGTCCTCAGTTTGTTTATTAATTTCGTTCTTGTAAATCTCTGGATATCTATAATTTCTGGAGTATACGGGAATTTCATCAGTAGTCCTAATAACATGTTTTATTTGGTTGGTAAAAGTTAAATCGTTTCCCTCAATATGGAATAAATCTGCATAATCTTTTATTAAACTTGTTATAGCGGATTTTTCTTCCGAGTTCATATGTTCCATTCTAAATTTTGATAAATCTAAATTTTTTCTTCTCGAATTTTTTTGTTTATAATCTAATAAATTGAAATTAGCGTTCATTTGCATTGCATCAGGTCTGAAAATATTATATTCCTCTAAAGATTTTACTTCTAATGGTTTACTTATTGTTAATTTTACATTTTCTTCCGTATTGTTTATAATAGGGCAATAGGCTTCACCCTTATGCACTGAAACTATACACTGCGGAATTTCAAATCCGTTCACTTGTTTGTGTGGTAAAATACCTTCTCCATTATGAATATTTTGTATTTTTAATTTAACTGTTTGGCTAGTGCGGGCTTGTATAACATAACTAAATTGTTCCTGCTTTATTGACGTGCTGTCTGTTTTATTACAACTTCCTTTTTCAGTGTTAAAATATTGAATAGGGATTTCCTCATCACAAAGTATTAATTTATTATTTATAAAGTCTAAGCTTATTCCTAAATCCTTTATATTGTCTAGCCCTAGTAATAGGTCAAAATTCTGATGAAAGTCAAATAAATAAAATTTAATTGCTTTTTTAGACAACAGAGGTATGGTGCAACAAAAATTTTCTTTTGAAGTGCCGTGTGTGGTGATTACTTCAAACGGCTCTTTTTTAATGCTTGTTTTAAAATTTTTCCAGCCTAAAGATTTTCGCATAAATGATCTAGTACTGCCTGTGTCAATTAATATTCTAGATTTGGTGTTTGTGTCGTATATAAATGGTAGCTCGTTATTTTCGCTTTGTAGATTCATTATTGAAAATCGATTCCGAGGCTTGTATGTCCTAAAAAATCGTCCTGATCGATTTTAGCGGTCTCTTCTTCGTAGTTGTCGGTTAAATTTTGGGATTCTTCGAAGTACTCTTCTTTCCCGAGATCTTCTTCAAAAGCGAATGATTCTTGTCCATTAGTCTGGTACATAGTGTAATCGTCTTTTTCGGCTCCTTGTCCGGTCATTTGATACAAATTCGTTTGTCTAGAAGGCCTATCTGTCTGTCTGGTGGAAATACTCATAGGGGTAGGTTGATAACCCGTATTTCGCTGAGGATACTGAGGTTTAGTAGTGTTGTTGTTTGGTTGTCCCCTTTGAGGCTGACCCTGATTAGCAAAAGTTGGTGGTCTATAGGAAGGATTTGGGTGTTGATAAGGTTGTTTAGGTATTTGGTGGTATTTAAATTCAGTATGTATTGGTCTTCTTACGTTATGAGTTTGGCCTTTCTGAAAGACTGGTTGTTTGCTTGGCTGAGTAAACATTTTATTATTTTTAAATTGGAAGTCGTTTGTGAGCATATTAAGTGCTTCTCTAAGAGTGTTAGGGTTCTTGGTACGCATTAGTGACCCGATGGGTTCATGCAAACCCCTAAGGAGAACTCTTAAAGCTAGTTTCTGAACGTATTCTATTAAAATGTCTTTAGCCATCTGCCTTTGAGGCTCTTTATTCATAAAAAATGAAATTTGTAAATTTAGTAACTTTTGAATTTTCTCATAGAATTGAAATGGTGGTTCGTTACTTTCTTGTTTTAATTCTGACATCTCTAAGTTTAATGTGAAACAATCTCTTTTGTCTGAATAACTAATTAATAATACTTTTCTAGTTTCGTGCCAATTGTAAGAGTTAGAGTTTACAACCATTTCCAGTGCTTGGCCTTTTAATTTAGAAAGAATAGAGGATAACAGATACTCATTTTGAAAATCCTCTGGATTTTCGCTTACATAAAACTTATTCACTATCTTATCACATATCGAGATAAATCTGTGGAGCATAGTGGGCTCTCCACTATACTCGGGTATCATGTCAAGATACTCCTTTTTTAATGTCGGCGTTGCCATTATTTAATATTATTTTTCAAAATAATAAAAATTAAAAATCAATTATATAAAATTAAAAAGTATTTACTCTACTTTTTCTTAATTCTATATCTTAAGATCTACTTACAAGTTGATCCAAAATACTTTGCTCATTCGAACAACTTTCACTTTTCACTTTTCACCTACACGATATTCGCTCGTGTTCTTAATAGATATGCGCTCTATTAAGTGGTTGTAGATATTCACTCTACTTAAGGTTTCCTCAATTAACGGTTAAAACCGACGGACGTTATATTCACTAACTTCCTTGAGGTGTCCTACCGACTGCGCCAGTTACGTTTTATATTAAGCAAGAAAGGTTTTTAAAAATTATTTTTATTTTTACAAACCTTTGAATTTAATAAACAATTAATTTAGAAAACTGTTACATAAATTTTTACTTAATAAAACAATACAATTGATGTGCACTCAATCGGAGTGGAAAATGTCTGTGCGATACAGAGGCGACTTACACACTGCCGGGGCTCTGTTCTCACACCTATATAATACTAAAGCTGCGTAAGCAGGAATCTTCCTAGCACGCATTTAATTATGAAATGTTCACATAAAATGTTTATATAACTTATATATATATATATATATATATATATATATATGTGTGTGTGTGTGTGTGTGTGTGTGTGTGTGTGTGTGTGTGTGTGTGTGTGTGTGTGTGTGTGTGTGTGTGTGTGTGTGTGTATATGTGTGTGTGTGCGCCTGGAAAAAAACAGTTGCTTTTCAGAAACTGTGAGTTATAATTGATGAAGTCAGAACCGTATTGGAAGTTGAAATTATCCGTAAGAACTCGAGTAAATACATATAGGCCTAGATAATACGACTTGTTGTAATATTTCCACAATGTAAATACATCTATTCTCAATAAACATGTTTTTCAACTCCTTCTATCAGTTCACATTTTCTTTATATATATATATATATATATATATATATATGTGTGTGTGTGTGTGTGTGTGTGTGTGTGTGTGTGTGTGTGTGTGTGTGTGTGTGTGTGTGTGTGTGTGTGTGTGTGTGTGTGTGTGTGTGTGTGTGTGTGTGTGTGTGTGTGTGTGTGTGTGTGTGTGTGTGTGTGTGTGTGTGTGTGTGTGTGTGTGTGTGTGTGTGTGTGTGTGTGTGTGTGTGTGTGTGTGTGTGTGTGTGTGTGTGTGTGTGTGTGTGTGTGTGTGTGTGTGTGTGTGTGTGTGTGTGTGTGTGTGTGTGTGTGTGTGTGTGTGTGTGTGTGTGTGTGTGTGTGTGTGTGTGTGTGTGTATGTATGTGTGTGTGTGTGTGTGTGTGTGTGTGTGTGTGTGTGTGTGTGCGTGCGTGCGTAGTATTTTATATAGCTCGAAGAATGGGAAAGGATTTTATATCCTTCTTTCTCTCTATCGGGGTCGTAGAACGATGACGTCTTGTTATAACTCCTTCTAAGATAAAGGATAAGCAAGAATAACGGGGGGGGGGGGGTTGGCCCAAAGAAAATTATCCTAAGCGAGTACTTCTTTTGTAGTTGTATTATATTTCTATATCATGATGTTAGTTTTATACAGAAACCTTTTTTTCAAGGTTTAATGTGTATTACAATATTTTTATTTTCAACAAAGTATTTAATTTTTGGGGCAGTTTTTTTGTTTTTTTTTTGTATTTCTGAGTAAAATAAGTTCCAATTATTAAGTCGTATAGAGTTTGTGCTAATTATTAGAGTGTATAATAATACGTATAGAGTTTGTGCTAATTATTAGAGTGTATAATAATACGTATAGATTTTGTGATATTTATTAGAGTGTATAATAATACGTATAGAGTTTTGTGCTAATTATTAGAGTGTATAATAATACGTATAGAGTTTGTGCTAAATATTAGAGTGTATAATAATACGTATAGAGTTTGTGATATTTATTAGAATGTATAATAATACGTATAGAGTTTGTCTGGGAAGTGAAGGGGAATAAACGCGCTCAGGGATAAGGTTGATTTAAACTTACTTTCTGTATCCTTCAGTGAGTGTTTTACTGAAGGCAACGCACCAGCGAATTCCAAAATTTCTATAAGCATATGACTTCCTGGCAAGAGCCAGTATCTCCTAGAGAACACAGTGTAGATTTTTAAAACAGTCTAAAAAACGTAATCCTCTTAATGCATGAAATTCACATCTAATCTTATCTAGATTATAAGGGGGTATATAGTACTGCCTGAAATTCATCAATTATCAAGTCAGCTTTAGTTTTCATGTTGAATGGTATCAGTTCTAAATTCGATAGTAACGTTTATGTGACGCACTTTTCGCTAATGTATCCAAACCTCAACTCTTCTAGATTTTATTCTTCAAGATTTGCATATTTTGAAATGGAAAGTACGTAATTTAATGTATGATTTTTAGTCATATGGATGAGCATATGTAGGATTGCTTATACGGCTCGGGTAAGGGTAAAGGCTAGATGTTCACTCCGTGTGATCAGCCTCATCTTGTGACGTCACTTACAGAGCGCTCTGGCCTTGTTCTCTTGTAGGTACTGCCACCGGCTCAAGACGGCCAAAACGATAAGGTCATTCCTAAAAATATTTCAAACACAAAACGTCAGATTTAAAGAAAAGTACATTGCCGAAACGGGATCATGTATAATTCATTTTGTGCACCCTTTTTTTATTAAAATTAGTACTCTTACCTATCTGTAAATGCGTATATTACTTACTAAAATATAACTACTAAAAAACAACCTTACTATTAGGTTATGTTTCTAGTTCAGGAATACATCGAGAGCGCTTGAGCAGAACTGAAAACCGAGCCTGACTCATTTCTACACCAGAGCTCTTCTCGGGCACCAGTACAGTACTGCACAAGCATATGCTGTATTTTCCTTATTTAGGTTATGCCATCTTTTCATCTCTCTACACTAATTCTATAATAAAATCTATTTTACAAGACCAAAGTTACCCATTGTGCAACTGAGTGACAACGTATGTTTTTTGTGTAGCTCATAGCAAGTAGGAAGAATGCTTTTCTAGCTGCTGGTCACGGCCAGCCAACATAGTGACGTTTCTTTAGCTATAGTTCAATGTGATTCTCAGACTGTCTGAGGGTGAGATTCTACTCTCATTAAACAATTTAAAATAAAAAATAAAAATGAAATTTTCAAAACAAGTAATATAAATTTTATTAAATTAAATTTTATTTCAAAATCTTTTTATTTTATAGTTTTAATTAATGAAAATACGAATATACATATGGCAGAATGGCAATATTGAGTGGTAAAATAGAAAGCAAATTTACTTGCAATTTTCCTTCCTATGTATTGTGTTGAACTATTATTTTTATTTGTTACTATTTATTCGCTTTATTTTTTCGTTTCTAATTTATAATCCTGATGGTCTATAATTTCTCATTCTACCCTTGTAATACTTTATTATTGCAAAAAACCTTTCTCTTAATTTCATATACATCTTTGAGTAATATATATCTAGTAACGCGTGTTTTTCTTGTGTTGTAGTTTCTTTTCGCTGTTCCTTTCCATTTTCCGTTTGTGAAGAAATAGTCGATAAACAAAAATGCAGTTTTTTGTTTATTTTATTCTTTACTTTCATTTTTAATCCTAGAGCATTATTTATGATTTTGTGCGGTAACCATGGCAACAATTTAAGGCTATACAATGAAGGTTATTCATTTAGATCCATTTCTAGCTATTGAAAGTAAAAAGCACTAGACTTGGAACATGAAGATACTCAGTTCGAATCCGACTTACTCCTCTTCAAATTTTTATAATTTAATTATTGAATAAATATTTGGAAAAATCTGTATTAACATCAATTTTAATCCACTACAGGTTTAAAAAAAAGTATTTGGAGTTGAGTGGATGAATAAAAACGTATTTTATGAACGATTGAAATTGTGTACAATATATATATATATATATATATATATATATATATATATATATAAATATCGCAATATGTTTTCTTGTCTATTAATAAAGAACAAAAGTCAAAATACAAATACAAGAATTATATTTGAATTTATATAAATATTATACTAGATACTATTATATAATAAATATAATTTATTAAATATAATTCTTGTATTTGTATTTTGACTTTTGTTCTTTATATATATATACATCAAAGGAGCGTGAATTAAAACGAATTTAATAAAGCACAACATATCATGTTATTAATCGGGTTGATTAATTTTTCGCTGTTTTCACACATCGACACAGCCATAATCTGGAAAAGTGGTGTTTAACAACTTTTAAAACACTGACGAATTTTTGTAAGATTCTTTCGCGTTTAATTAAGCGTTTACAAACTTTATAAAACAACAATGATTTTATTACAGTTTTTATAGTGCAGTGTTTCGAAACAAATATATCTTAATTGTAGTGAACATTTCAAGTTGTGTATATTTTCTAATAACTTATGTACCTTATTACCTGATAAACAAGATCTCTTACTATGGAGTTCAATATTTATACCTATGATTTTATAAAGTTGATTTTATAGGTTATGTTCTTTACTGTATTTTTAATTATAGTGTTAAATGCACTGAGTACAGGTAGTAAGAATTGTAACGTGTACTTCAAAAGAAGCATCATGATTTATATGTTTCCCTAATTTTTTAACTTCTTTAGAGGCCTTCGAAACTTGTTCATTTGGATTCGGTAAATGAATGTTGTTAATTAGATATATTTTTGCACTTTATATAAACCTAATAACTACATTTTTGTTCAAGTTTTAACTTTTCTGCCCAAACCTACTACTTTCATGTTTTTTTTTTTAATAAACCCACTTAAGGATTCTTTTAGGGCGAGGCACCGTTTCCACGTTTTCGTTTATCGTGTGCTTAGCGATAACGCTCAGGATGGAGGATGCGGCGGAAGCCGGGGTTTTTATCTCCCACGTCGGAGAGGTTTGTGTCCCGTTACGTTTTATCTGAGGCTATGCAAAGGTGTCTGATGCTGACAGAAAAGTGATAGCATAAACATAGAGCCTGGATGGCAGCCATTGTTTCCTGGTTTGCTTGCATCCAATGTTCCTGGCCTCGATTTCCTCGTTGTAATGTTGGCAATATCTTTGCAAATTATATTAGAACCAGAATCTACGCTATTAATGGACCACAAAAAGGTATTACGATTCGTTATAAATAATTTCTTACTATTAACCCTGCCTTAACCTTACCATCTAGCAAGTGCCTTGACCTCAATGGCGGCAACGTGTGTAGCAATTAGTTTACATTAAATCCTCAAAGCTTTAAATTCTGTTTGTATATAAAGAAGTAAGAAGAATATAAGTTTTATAAATATTATATATATATATATATATATATATATATATATATATATATATATTTATAATAAACGAACAAATACAAATAAAATGGAAAAAACTAAGTTATTTAACTTAATAGTTAATATTAACCCCATGACAAACTAAACCTTTGCCACAGTGTAGTGAATCCGAAAATATTATAGTACCGGTATACCACGTGACAGTGGAAATCCCACACACCTGGCAACGTACAAGCCCTTAGTCATAGTCGATACTCGAAAATAAGAGCACATAATTAAAGTTCTCGAAAGTCGACTCCCTTTTATACTCGTACCAAGCAAGATTCTTGTTAAAGTACATTAAAGGGTAAGCGATACGTGTGTATGTATATATATATATATATATATATATATATATATATATATATATATATATATATATATATACATATATATGTTAATAATCAAAGCAATTATAGGAAAATTCCTTTTTTTAATGAAAGTAAACACATTTGCAGCAGGAACGTAAAATTTGTATGAGGATGGAAATTGAGCTATTTTCATAAAAATATAAATAGTAATAAAAAAATGGAATTGAAATGATGAAAAAAAGTTTAAAAAATAATTCACGGAATAAAATTTGCTTCTCAAAGTTCAAGAAAAACCTTAATTCAAAAAAAATAGAATAAATTTGAGTTTCGTATATTTTTTACAAATTGGTTAGTGAAAATGCCAAAATAAATATTGTGTAAAAAGTAAATGCTTATTTGAAAAATATGTATAAAAAGAGCCCAAAGCCTTGTGCAAAATCATTTCCAGGCAACTTCATGTTCTTCAGTGAACAAGGCGGCCTTGATAGGTAAACAAGGTCCTTAATGAATGCATTATACATAAAAATGAAAGTATTATATAGCTGGTTTTCAATTTTATATATTTCGTTGTATTTATCAAATGTTAAAAATATTATTTTGGTCTAAACATTACAATGTCCGGGAAATAAATATGTTATAGCTACTGTAAAACAGGTTTTACGGCTGACCAAATGTAGGATTAACAAACTTGGCAAAAAAGTTAATTTAGTAAATAAATATATTTCGCCCGTTTAGTTGTTTTAGGAATTTAATTTTATTCTGTTTCATCGATTTCAATGTCTTCTACTGTTGAAACCTAATTTGATATTACAGTGAGTCGATAATGGTGGTAAATATCGCTGTTTTCAAGGTCACAACGTTGCTATTAACAAACTCAAGGTATTGGTAGTTGTTTTATCCAAATGTGTGTTCTTACTATTACGTTGTTCCACTCATAGAGAGTCGTCTTTATAGCAGGAAGTGGAATCAAAGGAAACGAAAGGGCCGATTCGTGCCCTCCACGACATAACCTGTGTTGCTGTGGGTGTTTGGGTGAGTGTTCTTCTTGCTTTTACGTTGTTCCACTCATAGAAAGTCGTATTTATAGCAGGAAGTGGAATGAAAGGAAACGAAAAGGCCGATTCGTGCCCTCCACGACATAACCTGGGTTGCTGTGGGTGTGTGGGTGAGTGTTCTTGTTACTTAGGCGGAAATGCAGGTGGAAGAGCTGCTGTCTGTTTACTAACTATAACAGCTGTAATTGTTGACTAGCGATCAACTTGTCCAAACGGTAACTGCATGAGGATAAGTAAATACTTACCGTTATTCTGAAAATGGAAATGGTTGAGTTAAATGGTAATGGAGAACGTATAACTCATGGTAAAATTCCTATTGCGGGCGATGGAGGCTGTCATGTTCGATCTTTGCCTTACACTGAGCACCATACACAAGAAAAAAGCAATCATGTTCGTCGTGTCGTCGTATAAAGTTGGCATAGATTTTCTGCTTTTTGCCATGATTATTGTGGCTTGGGTCAGTAAAAACGTTTAGTTATGTGTTAAGTTTATAAGTTAATATAATTGATATACATTTCCATAAATATACTTTTGGTTTGTGGGTTGTTAATAAAATTTTTATTAAATACTGCTACTTCAAATTAATATCGTCAATATAAATAAGCCCTTATTAAATAATAATAACTCAAATAAACTAATAAATGAATGCTAATTACAGAAAACAACCCAAAAAACGATAAATACCCTAAACATAATTCTATTATAAGTTAATGACGTGGAAAAACTCATATAACCATGTGAAGTAATGAATTTTTATAAATAACCCTATTGTTTATGAGTTCATACTAGTCTTTACTCACAAACATATTGATTAATTATTATTTGTAGTTTATTGAATTAGGTGTAGATAAATAAGACATTTAGAAATGATTGTGGAACACATAAAATTCAATAGAGTAGTTCTATTACTAGAATTGGTATAAATTATTAGTTAATGGAAGAAACTTATATATATTGTGAAAACCTATAAAGTGCATGGGAGAAGACGTGATAGAGCGAGCTAGTATGATATAAAAGACGAAAAAACAAAAACACACACAATTCAAATATGTTATTAAACTTTGCTAAGATAGGGCATTGTTACATTTATAATTGCTGCGTATAAAAACAATACTATTATTATAATAAGTATATTTAATCAGAATATTCGTTTAACTGGCAATTTTTTTCTGTGACGTCATTTTACGGCTTGATTTCGCTCGCACCAGGCTCGTCGCCGTGATTCTTATCCGCTTCCCTCTCGTCTTCATCCATAATACACGCGCCTACTTCTATCCTTTCTCCTCGTTTCCTGTTAATAATGCAGGGAGATCTTCCCGCACAGGCTTACTACAGTTCTGTCAATAAACAATTAAAGGAAACATTGCAGCCTTTTGTTATGTGACGCGGTATATCCCAGTACTGTTGTTTTTGTTGAGTAAATGTTGTTATACATTTAAATATTACATTGTTATACTGTGTAGTAATGTTCTATGTAAATCATTAATTAGTAAAATTTAGAAATTGTATAAATGTTCATATTGTATGTGTTTGTTTAGTGTGCCTAGCGTGTGTGAAATATTTTAAAAAGTAGTATAAAAATTAAGAATCTTTGTTCAAAAATGATTAAGTGCATATATCGTGTTGAAACCGAATTTAATGAGAGGTAATTTTAAGGTAATTAGAGCTTAGCTAGTGAGAACAATTCACAATGGTAAAAAATATAACACTTTACTCTAAATCTCACTACACATAGTAGTTTATTAAAACAAACACACTATATTATTAAAACAAACACACTAGTTTATTAAAAGAAACACACTAGTTTATTAAAGTCCTAGTTTATTAAAACAAACACTCTAGTTTATTAAAACAAACACACTAGTTTATTAAAACAAACACACTAGTTTATTAAAACCCTAGTTTACTAAAACAAACACGCTAGTTTATTAAAGCCCTAGTTTATTTTTATTTAAACAAACACACTAGTTTATTAAAGCCCTAGTTTATTAAAACAAACACACTAGTTTATTAAAACAAATACTCTAGTTTATTATAGCCCTAGTTTATTAAAACAAACACTCTAGTTTATTAAAATAAACACACTAGTTTATTAAAACAAACACAATAGTTTATTAAATAAACACACTAGTTTATTAATATCAACACATTAGTTTATTAAAACAAACAGGCGAGTTTCGACGGCAATGACCCATCATGGCTTGGTCAGTACTAATTCGGTCGAAACAAGTCTTAATAAATTAGCGTGTTTGTTTAAATAAACTCGCGTGTTTGTTTTAATAAACTAGTGTGTTTGTTTTAATAAACTAGTGTGTTTGTTTTAATAAACTAGCGTGTTTGTTTTAATAAATTAATGTGTAGTGAGATGTAGAGTAAACGGTTTTAATTTATACTAAGGGTTAATTTGACTTAATAAACAGTTTGTTTTAGGGCTATTAAATATAGATTTCTTTGTAGTTAACAAACACTATCTTTTATATTTTTTTCTCCAACTTTGACAAATATTGATGTTTGAAAAATTCTGTATAGTTTAAATTAGAGTAGGGCATGCGTAGCTCTTATCTTACCCGGAGAACTTAGCCTACATGGGAAAGATTGCTTCCTGGAAGCAGGTTGGTTCTTTAATGATCAGTGAGAGGCGTTTATACCCATCT
The DNA here is from genome assembly GCA_036971475.1 of Prosapia bicincta. Classification (NCBI taxonomy): domain Eukaryota; kingdom Metazoa; phylum Arthropoda; class Insecta; order Hemiptera; family Cercopidae; genus Prosapia; species Prosapia bicincta. The sequence continues at coordinate 259,328,221 of JBAIZL010000002.1, forward strand.
CCACTTGAGTTATAATAATTTGTAGAAGTGCAGAAGAATTTTTATTTACAGAAATAGATTTTTATAGTTTTAAACGATCGTCTAGTGTGTATACAATCGCCTATCGTTAGAACCTCTAGCTCTGGATATACAGAAGATAGTATTGTATCAGGTGTCCCGGTCGCTCTCCGAGAGTGTACCTACTCTCTAACTGAAACACAAAGTGGTTTCTACCGTGGCGCTATATCCCCTTCTACGGATAATGGTAATGAAGGATAGCTGCAGCACTATGGGGAAATTATGGCTCCGGGATTAGGTGTCCCGGATCCGGAACAACTGCCTGTTGGAGGACGACTTCTTGGGGAAAGCCATCCTGCCCAGACGACCAGACAGGTGGCATTAGGTAGGCAAAGAAAATGACGTAATATTCTTTTGGTACCAGAAATAGGGGGAAATGTTTTTACGCGTGATCAAGGTTGTTTTATTAAAATAGACCTGCTCACGAGAACTAATGGGTAGGTGGGGTCAGTCCTTCCTGTTCCCAATCTGCGGATCCGGTAAGGTCAACCGATGGTCGATAGGACTAACTGGTCCAAACGAATTAGAAGGGTATTTTGACGGTTCAGGAAACTGGGCAGTTCAGAAGGTTCTTCAGTAGTTCTGGATGAGAGAAATCAGGGTTTACTGGTTGTAAGTCGTCTCGCTTCAGGATCAGGTCTCTTTTCGCCCCAAGATCAGGTCTGTAACCACTCTATGTCTTAGAGTAAGGCCTGACTAAATTATCCTTAAATCCTAATTTAGGCCTTACATGCTGGTACCACAGGTCTTGGGATAGAGCCCCTTTATCCCGGTGACGGAAGGGGGTTGGATACTCGTCTCGCCGAAGGATTGGGTCGGTGACCATTCTATGGCATAGAATAAGGGCCTTGATCTGTTACATACTGGTACCACAGGACTTGGGGTAAAGCCCCTTCATCCTGGTGACGCAAACTGGTTGGATACTTGTCTCGCCCCAGGATCGGGTCTTTGACCAGTCTATGCCTTAGAATAAGGCCCTTGAGCTCTTACATACTGGTACTCCCTCATTCGGGGGGGGGGGGGGGGGGGGGCTCAAATCGCCTGGAGTTAGGATCGAAGAGTTTGAGGTTGAATTAGTGAAAGCATTAGTTTCGACCGATTTAGCAAGTCCCTTGTGAGTTATCTAGTAGTGGGGAAAGCCTCATTGGATAAATAGTAGATAGAGCGGCTCCATTTAGTCGAAAGACCATTCATTAGTTTGTGGTACGGGATACGTTCGTAGGGAACACTCTGATACGGAGGGGGCAACATATGTATCGACATAAAGTGCATCACATGAATTTTGGTTCGGTTCGTTTGAATTGGATAGGAAAATTTATTTAGATTTTTGTGAAGTAATTAAGTCCCTTTTTGTAGAATGTGAATGAAATGTGACTCACAACATACTTCTACCAGTCAATCCCCCCCGTAAATAGCGGTATTATGGTATCTTTCTGCCATACATAGCGTGGTCAAAGTCTTATTTTCTACGGGTTTCGGATAACTTATCAGAATCTATCAGAACAAAATGCATAACAAGTAGTGCGAAGCGCGTAAAACATTAAAAGTTTAAATATCTTTTTTTTTTGATGAAGTTAACCGAAACACGTTATGAATTTTCCTAAAATGTGACAATGCTATGTATGGCAAAAAAATATTATACTCAAAGTGTGTATACCAGCTTTGATAATAAGCTTGCAGAAATATAACATATATAGTATAGGTTCTTTTAAACAAGTCTTCCTTTATTAGGCCTATATTAAACATGAAGTTTTCGAAATGTATTTATATTTTCATCAAATTACTGAGGGCTTTTATATTAAGAAAACACCTTTCAGCAGATTCATTCAAAGAAGGTTTTTTTACATTCGTAACATGAAGAGGTTGGCAAAGTTGAAAGATCCTGGTCCACAAGTTTTGGATAACTAGTTTTAGAACACTTTTACAACACAAACTGTACAAGCATTTCCTGAACGAAATAAAGAAGCACATAGTAAATAGCATATTATTTTTATTATCTCTCGTACAGTCATCATAGATTCTTATTAATATACTCATCTTCATTCCTGTTAGGAATATTTCTGTATGTTTGAGTACAGTTTTTTGCCATTCCTAACGATTCAATATTCTCCTCTGTTGACGCGTCTTTTCGAAAGACGAACTCAAAGTTTGGGCGAACAGTACGATTTAAGTTTTATAAATGGAGTTACTCCGAAACACGTCAACAGAGGAGAATATTTAATCATTAGGGATGGCAGAAAACTTTACTCAAACATATATCATAGATTCTGTTTAGAATACGAATTTGTGAATTACTAATAGGAATGGATGTCTTACGAAATCTAAAGATGGAGTAAACACATTACAGTAAGTATAGGTGCCTTGCTGTTGCACGTGTAAGCTATATATCCTGCCCCATATTACATGCCGGTCATGTCGGAACGGCCGGATATAAAGGGACACATTTTCGCCGACAGTTCGAAGGGACAGAACAAAGCTGTAGCAGTTGCTGTGCTATCAATTTGCTAAACGATTGTGACACGGAAACAGTGTTTTCCCGGAGAAGTCGTAGCATTGTCTTAGCGGGGGACACTTTGGAACAACATGCTATCGCTTGCCGTTTAGTAACATTGTAACATTTTGATGATTACGAAGTAAATGCGTTATTGTATGACGTTTGTTAACAAAACCGGATATAATGCAATGAAATAAAGCAGAGAGACGCTAGCTAGTTAACTATTATGTAAGGTTTATTATAAAAAATATGAGTTTTTTTCAAAAGAATAATTCAAAGATTTATTTTCATTTTAAACCTAGAAATTACAGTTTTTGCAAGCGGCACTTCCCAAGTGTGCCATTGTCAGGGCATTAGTCTGTATTTTAGTTAGACCTACCCTTCATTGACCTTTTTCTCAAGGGATGTAACGGGAAGTCACCTTTTGTCAGCCCTATAAAGGTAAGCCTACTTAAAGTTAGCGATCCACCACGGGATGTCAGGATATCCCCTTACTTCCCAAGACCAAGTAATCTTGTCCTCTCCTTAGTCTTGCCTCATTCCAGCCATGTATCCTTCGCTTACAAGAGGGTGAGTGGGTAAAGACCTTTAGGATTTAGTTCAGTTTCTGCTCCTCTTTCTACTGCCATGATCTCTCCTCTATATTCTGTAACTTACACTACCAAGGATATGGTTTCATGACCGACTATGTTAATCGTACACCACAAATTCCTTTTATATTCTTCGTAACATACACTACCAAGGGTATGGTTTCATGACCGACTATGTTAATCGTACACCACAAATTCCTTTTATATTCGTCGTAACTTACACTACCAAGGGTATGGTTTCATGACCGACTGTTAATCGTACACCACGAATTCCTTTTACATTCTTCGTAACATACACTACCAAGGGTATGGTTTCATGACCGACTGTTTATCGTACACCACAAATTCCTTTTACATTCTTCGTAACATACACTACCAAGGGTATGGTTTCATGACCGGCTATGTTAATCGTACACCACAAATTCCTTTTATATTCTTTGTAGGCGTAATGGTCGTTTTAAACCAGTAAAAATATTTTTGCAGAAGAAAAGCTTTCTGTATTTTAAAATATTATCCCTTAAGGTGTGGTCAGGTGGTGGAGTCGAACTGCGCGAGGACGCTCTCAGAATTCAATAACTACCCTAATTTGTCGAAGTGCGCAGGTGGTTAAGTCGGGGGAAGTGTCAAACTGCGCAGTCTACAAATCGTATCGTATGGCAAAAATGTAAAGTAAAAGTAAAAATGTGAAATAAACGTTATAACACAATGAAAATACAAGGAACATAAAAGTACTTGATAATAAAAACGGTAAGTGAAAATCCAAATACAGATTTAAAATTCTATTAAACACTCAGTTGATTAGGCTGGTTAAATATTTTTACGTAATAATGAATAGAGAGTTGGCATAATTGCAGCAATTTCCAAAGTATTTGTCATACTAAGCATGACCAAAGTATGACCTTTTGGTCATAATAAATACCTCACACTGTCTACTAATAGTAAACTTATTGTTAATGAGTGAAATAAAAATCCTTTGAGACATACCATTTACGTTATAATACTCTCTTCTTCAGAGTTGACTAAAAAAACTCTACTGCTAGTAGGTCTACGCAAAAAGGTGAGATTAACCGTGCATCATTGACCTAGGATCTACCTGCGCAGCTCGACCAAAGCCTCTAGGACCAAGATATAATCCACTTTCTAATTTCTTGACCACTTGTGCAATTAAACCTTGTTCTTGTCGGGTATGTAGCCCCTTGACCCAGTGAAGGAGCATATTTGCTTCCAGGAAACGTACCTTCCCATGTGGGTCGTGTTTTGCCTTTCCCACTACAGTAATGGAAGAGAGAGAGAGAGAGAGAGAGAGAGAGAGAGAGAGAGAGAGAGAGAGTAAACACGTGTTTATGTTTGTGTGTAAGAAACTGAAATACAGTTTTCTCTCATTTCCAGTTTATATCGATAGAAATGAAATTATCATTTGATGCAACCTTTTCCTATTATATGTTAGTTATGAAACGTTGCTCGGATAGAAGCCAGTTATAATACATAGGTAATAGAGTTGTAGCTATTTAGGGTCATATAGCAGCATCTTTGGCCAATTTTTTACGAACATAGTATGAGTATTTCGCTTTATATGTTAATAAAAGGCAGATGCTGCTCTTATATCGATTGCTGTTTAATCCGGTTTTAGAGGGGCAGCGCCAGCTTGAGTCATGAAGCTAGTTATTATGTGGTTCTTTGAGCAAGTTGAAAATTACTAACTCGTTTTAAAACTTTTTAAAATTAATTTTATCAGATAAAATTGTAATTTTATAAATAAATTACAATTTATGAATTACTGAAATGTATTTCAGTAGCCTTCGGAGTGTAATGTCTGACATTCAAACATTATGTCTTTTAAAAAGCTCTGTAATTGCAGGAGATGGTTCACAAAGATTAGTTACAAACGTCCAGAATAGTTATAGTAATAATTAATATCAATATATATTTGCCTAAGGTTTGTATTTGCGAAGTGTATATAGACAGATGGTAATCTAGGCTATCGTAAATACGTGCATAGACCCGAGGCAAGCCATTGGGGGCTGTAATGGGACTTGAAGGGGATGAAATGCATCCGACCAGTGTTCACGCATGGTGGAACAAGATTATTAGATTCAGTTACTAATTAGATGTAGTGAGTAGCGGTTAATTACGAGCAATATAACCACAAAATAAAACCTAGAAGCTGGTACACGTGGACAGTGTTCAAGACACATACTGTCTCTAACGATAATGAAAACATTTTATTATAATGTGATGTAATCAAATTGAATGGTTAAAGAGAGAACTGTTGTTAGCATATGTAATGACGTGTAGAATGGTTGGCAGTAGAATGATGCTAAAACTATTCGTGTAAGAAAACTCAATGCTTCGGGTAAGCTAATCTATCTTCGCTGGGTATAATTTATCCTTATTCTCAGTACCATGGGATCATTATGATCTTTCTTAGACCTAATTCCTTATTCTCATCTTACAAGGGGCGATGTCGATTTGGGCCCACTGCCTGTTAGGTTGAATTGGGCCCATGGTCAGTTCGGAGGTAGTGTCTAATTGGACCCATACTCTACAATCATGACCTACAAAATGGAATGCTCGTATCCACCTTAGCTTTCAATACAATCAAACATCTCCTTTTTATATAAATAGTCTTGTAATAATATTTTATGTTATATGTGCACAAAATGATAAGACCCCCCCCCCCTGGCACACCATTACCAGGGAGCCATTGGAACGGTTCAGCATGTCACCGTTATAGAGTTAACAGAAACGGACACGTAATGGAATGCTCGCTTGACCTGGCGAGCACTACCTTATTGAGTAGGATTATTCGTAAGTTTAAATAATAATTAAAAGATGGAAGTACAGTATTTTTAACGAATTTTATATTTCCTTATGTTTTAGTAAAGTTTTATTGTATTTATTTGCCTCCATTATGTTTTAGTTTTTAATTCTATCGTACATTAAAATAAAAACGAATGCGTGATCACTTATCATAAATAAAGTTGCCCGACTGACCTCAGTTGCTCATTGAGGGGCCCAATTCAACCCCGGCCCTTTAAGTGTTGACGGTAATCCGCTCAGGGATGTTTTGGCTGTGGGCCCAGTTCAACCGTTCCTTACAAGAGGTGTGTTGGGTAGACATCTTTGCTTCAGGCACGCTACCCTGCGCATTTGATGCGATACCATGCAGTTTCCCAATATACTACATATCTACATATAATGGAGACCACGTAACCGTGCACTTGGCATTGCGAGGTTTCTAGTGTACTACCACTTCTGAAAACATTTTTCATATTTAGAATGTTCTATACATCAACAGCTTCTGTATTCGATATGTCTACACATATTTCAAGATTGTCTGTTATTTCATAATGAAGCTAATTTATCATAGAATTTATCTAATATCGACCAACTCATGCACGTCAGTCTTTTGACAATTCTTATCATGTTTGTAGGAAAGTGTTTATATTGACCCTGTACCCTATCACCCGTCTCGGGTTCAACGGTCTTTTAAGGCCAAGTTCAGCGTTTCGTGGTCCACACTATACATTCACTTCACAACGCCTTCTTACCCCTTGTACGCAGCTACTAAAACTACAAAATAAAACCCTTATAGTAATTTATTCCCACTATAAAACCGTTTTCAAATTAATGTATAGTGTCTCCATTTAGAAACTAAATGTGTTGGTGTAAATTTTATACAAAATATTTTAGGGAAATTTGTTTGTTTGTTTGAACGACAATAACTAACACGTTGGCGATGCGGCCTCTGTCTCCAAAGTTAGTCTGCTCAGAGTGGACTCGTAAGGGATTTTTTCAGTTTTTTCGAGTTTTTCAAATTAAAAAAAAGTATTAAGTGTTTTTATAATAGTTATTAAGTTTTAGAATCTATAATCGTATATTTACTAAAGCACAGTTGTTTCCCCCACTATGTAATACGATTTAGGCGATTATATTATCTAGTAAAAACAGAGTATTATACGAATAGACTTACTTGAATAACAGAAAGAGATTTATGTTCCGAGGGTGTAGTTGAATTCGTCCGATCTGTGTTAATACCCCCAAGTAGGAAGATCGAACAGGCCCGATGGTTCGCGTAGGGGTCCTTGAACTAGTCCGATGGGAATACACATGAACAACATGAAACAACTATGGAAATAATTGTTAGGTTGGGTTAGGTAAGATTGGATTAGTTTAGGTGAGGTTAGGTTAGAATATGGTTGGAATAGAATTACTCATTCAACATAGAAAACATCGTACACTTCTCTGCTCACTGTTCTCGCCTACCGTGACTAATAAGATAGAACTGGTTTGTGGCAGTGTGTGTAGGGAGGGGGTGGTGAAGGGATATCCTGCCTCTACGTGCTTACTAACAATCGCACCACTTAGACCTTGACCCTTTCTTAAGTACCAAAATATCATTGGAATATTTTGACCATCGGACAGTGTCGGTACCATCCTTTTCCCACTATAAAAGCAAATACCCTGAAGAACTAATAATTAATCCTAATGTTGAGGCGCCAAAATTTAACCAATCAGCGCACACTTTATGTACTCCAGTTTCTTTATAAAACAACACTTATTTTGCATTATAGTATAGCTGCGATCCGGTTATAGTAAGTAGGCTCTCGAGTGCGTACTGCATTGCTCGATGAAGGCTAGTTTCCCCTCAAGTAGCAATAGTTTAGCTATTTAAAAAAACGTTTATTCTGTTAACAATGAAACCGGATACTAAATCGTAGCGCAAGTCCTTTATATTGTAAAGAAATTTTTATTTTGTAGTGTTTCTGTAAACTAACGTTAAGCATGTCTCAACATTTTTGGTTTTTCTTCCGTTAGCACCAGTTTTAGTTTTATCATATATTCCGTGTCCCTAAAGGCATTCTACTCCACCAAGTGATGTAGGCGGAGTATTTAATATACTCGGATAAGTGGAGTAATATATAAATGAAATAATGTTTCACTCCAGCTAATGCATAAAATACAGTTGAGCATTAATTGTGATTAAAACATTGTTAGACCAATACAGGATTCGCAACGACTGTAACAGGGGTGTGTATTGGACGTAATATGATAATACTGTAATTGTGATAAATGTAATTAATTTATACACGGGGAAAGATATTTACTAGGAAAGACTTACCCATTATCTATTATCCTCGTAGGCTCGAACGCATCTCTTGTTTTTGCGGTCGATAATGGCACAGGTTAGGATTCTTTTTGGTACCCCAATATAGCGCATTCTAGAAATACAAGGCATTATACACACACTTTAAATAAATACTCTCTTATAACCACAAGAACGTTTCATTTAAACTCTTATGTAACATATTTCTATACCAAGTTTGTAACTTGTAAGAATTAATGTATTCTTATTAAAATTTCCTCTAAAGACACACACACACTTCAAGCAAGATAAGCAACATTGTAGACTCTACCCGCATCTATCTTTTCACTCCCCCTTTTTACAAGCAATGAGAGAGAGGCACGTAGGCAGGTTAACAGAGAGACAGATAGAAGACAGAGACAGGAATACAAATAGACAGACAAGGTGAGTATAGAACAGATATAAGGAGAGACAGGTAGAGAAAGTTTGAGCGAGTGAAAAAGAATCGATTTTTTTATATAAAACATTTTACATAACCAATTAATTAATAGGGGCCTACACTATAAGTATCTCCATAAGTGAACAACAGATCAGGAACTAGGCGCATGTCGAGGAAAGGCAGCCATTGCGTCCACTGCCTCTGATATCGGTCGCGTCCGACCCTCCGTTCCATGTACTCAAAGAATCGTTATGTATTAATCCCTATCGTTCCCCTCCAGATGTCAAAGCGAAAATAGTGAATCACTCTCTCCCTCTCTCTCCAACCCCAGGCTAGGAGAGCTTTCATCCAGGATCGGTGCAACCTTACGCAACCACTCTACTTAGGGAGCATGACGTAGCGGAAATTGTAACTTTTAAACGAACCGAAATTTTGTTCAAATTCATAATAAAATACATTACTTTATTTGTCTTATTAAAAATTACATAGACACTTTAAGAGAGTTTTTTTTTTTAAATTTACATGAATTAAGTAATAGTCTCATTTAATTCATAAATGTGAGTGGAATGTTTATTTATAAATATTTGCAGCGGGAAGTCATATCTTGTAGCGGGTAGTCACCTCTTGTAGCGGGTAATCATCTCTTGTAGCGAGTAGTCATCTCTTGTAGCGGGTAGGCATCTCTTGTATCGGGTAGTTATCTCTTGTAGCGGGTAGTCATCTCTTGCAGCAGGTAGTCATATGTTTTAGCGGGTAGTCATATCTTGTAGCGGGAAGTCATCTCTTGTAGCGGTGACTCATCTCTTGTAGCGAGTAGTCATTCTTGTAGCGGGTAGTCATCTCTTATTGCGGGAGGTCATCTCTAGTAGCGAGTAGTCCTCTCTTGTAGACGGAAGTCATCTCTTGTAGCGGTACTCATCTCTTGTAGCGAGTAGTCATACCTTGTAGCGGGTAGTCATCTCTTGTATCGGGTAGTCTTGTCGTGTAACGAGATGTCATATCATGTAGCGGGTGGTCGTCTCTTGTAGCGAGTAGTCATCTCTTGTAGCGGTGACTCATCTCTTGTAGCGAGTAGTCATTCTTGTAGCGGGTAGTCATTTCTTGTAGCGGGTAGTCATACCTTGTAGCGGGTAGTCATCTCTTGTATCGGGTAGTCTTGTCGTGTAACGAGATGTCATATCATGTAGCGGGTGGTCGTCTCTTGTAGCGGGTAGTCATCTCTTGTAGCAGGTAGTTATCTCTTGTAGCGGGTAGTCTAAAGGAGCAGATTCACTTCAGGCAGCGACCAGTCCACGTGGAGCTCTACTCATTCCTTCATTCACGATTGCGGAAGTTCATTATGAACCTTTCTTCGTCTAAGCAATTTCATCTATCCCAGGATGTCTAGCCAAACCCTTCTTTACGACCCCGATAAAAAGTTAGCTTACGTCAGGTACACAACCATGCTTGCGTTTTGCATAGATACCGTACTCACCTATTACTCCTATAGGGATTAGTAGTGACCTAAATTTCAATAGTAGGTATTTCAAGTAGAGTGGCAATGGTGTCAGGCTGGTTAATCGTTTCGACTTCGAGGAAAAAGGAAAGAGTATGCTATGAAAACGTGTTTTTCCGTGGTCGAATAGAACGATTGATTCAATGATTGTTAAAATTTACCGCACTGTTGAATGCGTTTCTTGTAAAAAACTTCGAGTAGGTAGAGAAAGACCATCTTGAAATGGGCGTTCGAAAAAGGATACCTAGCAATATAAGTAAAAGAATGAAGGGGAAAGTGACAATGCCGTCAAGAGTGACCCGAGATGGAAATATTTAGAAAACTGTCTAAATGGAACGGAAAGAAACTGCTAAACACTTCAAACAACGGGAGACAAAGAATTGCCAATAGACCATACGAAACCAATACGAAATTATTTTAGACCATTTATTATCTTACATGTTTACATTGGTGTAGGTTTATCAAGTCTGATATAATTATTTCCGTGCAAGTATTTTAATTCAGATCTATAGTTTTTTATCTTTTTCAATTTTAAAATATTTCTTTTATTGTAAAATGTTCTACTGTGATTTCAACGTAATAAATTTTAAACTAAAATAGCATTTACAGTTGTGGAAATAGCGTTAACTTACAATTACAGAAGCGAGAATAACCTTTCTTGAGGCGATGATTCAAACTTTTTAATATTTAACGCCAGGAGGGAAGTTTAGGTTTGATTGAAGTTCTGTCGAAGAGTTGAGTGGTGGGGTAAGTTTAAATAAATTACAGTGTTTGATTGCATGAGAACGGAAATTAAATTACTTATATACATATTTAACTATTACATGAATATAACATGAAGTACTAATTTTATTTCTGTATTTACATTAAATGTGATGTAAAATTAACTGTAGGAGATGATATATTAAAACATATGATGTGAAATTAAGGAAATAGAAAATCTGCACTGTACTTTCCGAGTCTTATAGTCTTTATAAGTTAGAGTTCTGTATTTTGTTATAGATTTAGCTTTACTAGCAACTTTAGTAAGGAAACCGATTAAAAAATCAGAAATAATTTGAGTATCTCGTAGTTGATAAATTTCTCATAGTTAGACTATTGTTCATTAGTCACAGTATTAATTAAAATAATTCAGACCCAATAATTTTTATTATCTATGACGTCATCGTTGCAAATATTTATTAATAAGATCACCAGCTTTATTTTATAATACTGTTAAGAAATGTCTATAATAACAGTGTGCGTGTGGGTTTTGGGGTGTGTCGTGTGTGTGTGTTTTAATTATATATATATATATATATTATAACTTAACTTTTTGTTACAATTATAATTTATTTTTAATGTTATCTATTTACCTTACCTATTTAATGTCCCACCTTCAGGTTTATAAAGAATTAACAATCTTATAAATTTTTTTAAACATCACTTGCATTTATTCTCTTCAATTAACTCTACACATTATTCCAAATTTATATTAATATTTTGCAGTGACAGGATTGATATCTTAACTAATATTACAATGATAAAAGGTGGACTTCTGAGGCTTTAGATTTCTAATATAATAATATAACAAAAACAGTATTAAAAGTTTATTCTTGCTCTCGGGTCGCTATTACGGGAACTTTGCTTTTTAAATTAGAAATGGTGAAACTAGAATAATTTTTATAAATGTTGATGAAATTAAAATTTTTCTGAATTTTATTAAATTTAGATGTCTGTTGGCTACACTTATATTCAATTAATACTTATTGTTCTGAAGAGGTCCTAGAATCTTGGCCTTGGTTATTACCTTCTGCACTTACACTTGACACAAAAAAAAACCTACTTTATATTTCAAAAAAACTTTTAGGTTGCACTTTTTAAATTTTACTTATAAAAAAACTTTTTACTTAATTTAATCAATTTCTCCCTTTGCAACACTTCCATCCTTGTCCCCACTAACCTGTCTTCCTCTGAGACTCCTCTCCAAACTCTCCTAACTTCTTCCGATCATTTAGTTTTTATGAAATCCCTAATCTCTCCCACTACCAATGTATTCTTTGTATATATATAGACTAGACTCACATACGCACTAACGTATAGTCTGTAAATACACAACGGTTGACTCTTACAGTTAACATTTGACGTTTCATTTGGAGAATTAATCTAGAGTTAGCAAGGATATCTTTGTTATGGAAAAACTCTTTTAATGAAGTTATTAAGTTATTTTAAAGTAATTTTTAAATTACTTTAGAATTATAGCGACTGTTGTGTAACAGCTATCTATAGAATTAGGCCCTTTATGTTTTACAATATATATATACATATTGTACAATGATGTAATTCCCTAGTACGTAGTATAATTACTATACCGTATATGAAATGTTAGTTTTAAAATATATTAAATAAGTTAGCTACATCTACATTTACTGGGTTTAAACATTTACTTTTTGCTTCCAGGTATGTTTGCTTCACGCTTTGCAGCTGTGTTGAGTTACGCTCTTTAAGGTTCGTCACTATTTACAGAATTTACATTTCACTGTTTCACATAATTTAAGCGATTTCAACTTTGTAAAATTTTAAAAAGTTTAAATAATTGCCCCAACTAGCTCTAGCAGCACAAGTTTCAATCCAGCACTGTTCGCTTCCAGGCATTATCTTTACAACTCCATTGTACATCTTACCCGGGAGTTGTTATTGTTAGCGGGTATTATGGCTTACTCCGAACACTTTTGTACTGATATTCTTCTTATTTCCTTTGTTCCGCCGCTTCCCAATTGGAACTTCTGTTTGTAAGATTTCCAGTTGTTCAAGCATATCATGTGTTTCCAGACAACGATACTAGTTGCTTGTTAGAAACTCGAATCACAACAAAGGGTACAAACCTGGATATAGGTATTCGTGAATAGCATTGTTTTACCATTGTTTCCCACGTAGCGCAATACAGAGTATTCTTGAGCATTACTTCTGTGTGCCTGTCTGGGTTACGTGTGTTTTGTATTATTTCTGTTGTGTGTGTGTGTGTGTGTGTGTGTGTGTGTGTGTGCGCGCGCTCGCGCGCGCGCGCGCGTGTGTGTGTGTCGTATTATTTGTGTTGTGTGTGTGTGTGTGTTGTTTTTTTGTGTTGTGTGTGCACGCGCGCGCGCGCGTGTGTGTGTGTCTTCATGCGTGCATTGATCGAACAACCAGGAGGATTATTATCGCCTACGAATGATAGAGAACGGTTGTAGATATAATTGGAACATAAAGCAAAGGGTTGTAGATATAATTGTAACATAAAGCCCTGTGTATGGAGAATATAGGGGGTTATCTTTAGGGTGACTGAAGTAAACCTGTTCCCTTAGACAACCCGCTACAAGAGATGACTACGTTCTACAAGCGATGGCTACCCACTACAAGAGACGACTACCCGCTACAAGAGATGACAACCCGCTACAAGAGATGACTACGTTCTACAAGCGATGGCTATCCACTATAAGAGATGGCTACCCGCTACAAGAGATGACTACTCGTCACAAGAGATGACTACCCACTACAAGAGACTACTACCCGCTACAAGAGATGACTACTCGTCACAAGAGATGACTACCCACTACAAGAGATGACTACCCGCTACAAGAAAGGACTACTCGCTACAAGAGATGACCTCCTGCAATAAGAGATGACTACCTGCTACAAGGGATGACCTCCCGCTACAAGAGGTGACTACCCGCTACAAGAGATGACTACCCGCTACAAGAAAGGACTACTCGCTACAAGAGATGACCTCCTGCAATAAGAGATGACTACCTGCTACAAGGGATGACCTCCCGCTACAAGAGGTGACTACCCGCTACAAGAGATGACTACACGCTAAGCTGCAAATATTTATAAATAAATATTCCACTTATATTAATGAACTAAATGGCGCTCTATTACTTAAATCATGTAAATTTTAAAAAAACTTTCTTCTATTTTCTTATGTTCTTTTTATAACACAAATAAAATAATATATTTTACGATGGTTTAGAACAACATTTCGGTTCGTTGAAAAGTTACAATTTCCACTACGTCATGCTCCCCTAAGTAGAGTGGTCGCGTAGGGTTGCACCGATCCTGGATGAAAGCTCTCCTAGCCTGGGGCTGGAGAGAGAGGGAGATAGTGATTCACTATTTTCGCTTTGACATCTGGAGGGGAACGATAGGGATTAATACATAACGATTCTTTGATTACACTGGACGGAGTGTCTGACGCGACCGATATCAGAGGCAGTGGACGCAATGCCTGCCTTTCCTCGACATGCACCTAGTTCCGGATCTGTTATTCGTATGTGGAGATACTCATAGTGTAGGCCCCTATATATTAATTGGTTATGAAAATTTTTTTTTCCACTCGCTCCCACTTTCTGTACCTGTCTCCTTATATCGGTTCTATACTCTCCTTGTCTGTTTTTTTATTCCCTGCAGTCTGTCTATTTCGCTGTTACCATGCATCGTCCTCCTCTCTTTCATTCTTTGTAAGATGATAGGAGGGTGGTGAAGGATTCTATGGCTAAGAAAAACATTAAGATCCCCTGGTTTTTAAACGGGAAGAATTATTGTGTCATACGTGTAGAATCACTTACCTTGGCTCACTTATGTGGCTTACCTCGCGTGTAGTGTGTGTTTTGTGAGTGTGTGTGTGTGTCTCTCTCTCCCTCTCTGTCTCTTTGTCTTTCTGTATGTGTGTCGGTTTTTCTCTTCCTTTACCCTGCTTTCGTCTTATTTTTTCACTCTCTCTCTCTCTCTCTTTGTGTGTGTTTTTTGCTTTCTTCCCTGTCTATCTCTTTGATTCACTTCATTCGTCTCTCTTTCTCTGTCTCTTTGTTTTTCTTTCTGACTCTGTCTGTCAGTCTCCCTGTTACCCTGATTTCGTTCCTCTGTCTCTCATCCTCTCTCTCTCTCTCTCTCTCTCTCTCTCTCTCTCTCTCTCTCTCTCTCTCTCTCTCTTTCTCTCTCTCTTTCTCTGTCTCTTTCACTCTGTTATTGTGTGGTGGCAATTCGTATTGGCAAAATTATTTAAATTTGTGTTTGTTTTACTTGTGTTTTTTAAAATTTGTTTTTGTATATGCGCGTGCGATCGTGTATGTGAGATTTCCAGATGGCGATTTTCTAGTTACGTATTTATTATTCAATATAAATTTCTAAACAAAAATATTTATAAAAATATTCCTCTAAAGTTTACGCCAATTTAATGTGTATCGTCAAGATCCTTATCCACCAGTCAACAGTGAAAATGAGCCTCTTGTTCCGTAGTCCTTTCTGTAGTTAATTTATTTAACAATGATTTGCTTATAACGCAAATTGAAAATATATTAAATCGTCTTTAGCACTTTGCAACAGTTTGACAAAGCTTTTAGAGTTTAGAGAAAATGGCTCTCGACGATGCCAATAAATCTGCTTCCAATTCTGCAAAGTTCATTTGTCGAAACATTCTCGTTCTTTTTGTCTCGTTTACGTCTGTTCTAGAAATAAGCTGTAAAATTGGTTTTTAAATTAATATGTAATTATAGCAGAAATATTAATGGAAATGTTTTGTGTTTGTGAGCTCACATTTGTTGCGCACCTCTTCTTAATTTTGGGCTTTATTTTTGTATTAATCTCGTCATTAGAAATAACAAACAGTTGTAACAGTTGGGATATGTGACAAAGGTTTTTAATTAAACACAGATCGCAGAGCACAGAACGATAGCCGACCGTACATCCTTTAATTGAACGATATTCGTTTTAATTAAGCCCGTTTCAGTTTGCACTAAACGTTAAACAATTTAAACCACACTTCCATCTCTAATGCTTTTGGCATTAGACACGATTAGTTTTATAGAAAACAGTTATATTTGGTGCTTCTCTGAGTTCTTTATCGGTGTTAGTGGAACGGTTAAATAATCATCTATTTATTCCTTGGATTATGAAGATAATGTGCGATGTATTATAGTTAGAGCTCAGTTTGTGAGTCTAATTATATACAAGAAATATACTGATGAGGACAACATGGTTGACGAAAACATGTTTCGATTAAAACCATTTGTGTTAGAAATTGTGTTTTGATATTCCTAGTGTATATTTCTTCTATAATGTATAAATGGCGATAGATAGGAAGAGGCATGGTCAGTTGCTATTTGACATTTAGAGTGTTGAGGGCTCGCTGACTCAGTGTTTATTAAGCCGCACTACTTAATGTGTTTTTCAGCCGGTCGCAACCATTGTGCCTAGATGGGGCAGAGGGGAAGACAGCTGCCTGGCTTTCCACCTCTATTAGTCTGCGAACTGTCCTCCTGTTCATCTTACGTCTCTTTCTATATCTCGTGAGTTATACGATGTGTTTATTTAAATATTTATTTTTTACGGAAGCTTGATGTACACTGGGTAGTCCCGATGCTCTTGTTTTTAAATATACATTTCTCGTTCTATAACGAAATAATACCAAGTATAATTCTACAAAATTTTTTTCCACGCTAGTTAGAATGCAAGCATAATGATAAATTACTATGTAATATCCTAACTGCATTCAGGCTTGTAATATTTTATTCTACAACACAAAAGTTGAATAAAGATAAGGGTCAACGTAATTTATTTTGTTTTAAGGGGGGGGGGGCTTATGTTCGCTTCTGGGAGCCCCGTAGGTTGAATGACTAAGGTCTACCCGCTGAACAGGAAGCTAGTTGATTTAGAGCATTTAAAAATTTTCCCAAACAAGAAACATGTACCTTCGTCTAATTGGAACGGCTTCTATCCAACCCCTTATATTACATATAAAATTTACGACGCGCGAAGTAACCGTTCTCATTTTCTCATATCGGCGTGATATAGTGAACTGTATAGTGTGGCTGCACGTGTATATGCATTTGCGTGTCTGTGTTTGCGCTGTGTGTTGTACCGCGCGCTAGGCTTTTGGGCGCAAGAGCACGTGAGTGTGTGCGTGTGGGTGTGTGCCTGCACGTGTATATGCATTTGCGTGTCTGTGTTTGCGCTGTGTGTTGTACCGCGCGCTAGGCTTTTGGGTGCAAGAGCACGTGAGTGTGTGCGTGTGGGTGTGTGCCTGCACGTGTATATGTATTTGCGTGTCTGTGTTTGCGCTGTGTGCTGTGCCGCGCGCTCGGCTTTTGG
Source organism: Prosapia bicincta (assembly GCA_036971475.1). Classification (NCBI taxonomy): domain Eukaryota; kingdom Metazoa; phylum Arthropoda; class Insecta; order Hemiptera; family Cercopidae; genus Prosapia; species Prosapia bicincta. Next base: position 259,345,486 of record JBAIZL010000002.1, read on the forward strand.
GTGCAAGAGCACGTGAGTGTGTGCGTGTGGGTGTGTGAATCTGCGTTCATGTGCTTGCTTTCATACAAGAGTGTGCTAGTGTTACTAAATGAGCTTGATTACGTAAGTGCGTGTGGGTGTGCGTGTCTGTGACTAAGTGTACGGATGTCCAGGAGTGGTTGCATGTAAGTGTGTATGTATGTATAAGTGTATATCTATATATAGTGTATATCTATATGTGTAATAGTGTGCTAGCGTGTATGCGTGTGTGTGTGTGCGCGTGTTGGTGCGAGCGCGTGTTTCCGTTTCTTAATACAACGATTTTATCCAGACTCACTCTACTATGGTAACTATTGTGGTTGAATTAATAATTTAATTTTAGAAAAACTAAGTTGAATATAGGTTAGAACCATCGTGTTGCTTGTAGTTCGTTATTAATTGTAACAAATTTATGTTGAATCTTTGATGAGCAATTAATCTGCCAAATGTCAAATGAGAACTGTTCGACATCCTCATTTCTACATCTGATATGAGTTTTCCATGGTAAATTCCATTTTTGTTCCAACACTGAACATAGCAATGGAAAGGAACGCAGTCTTAATTTTAGTTACTATTTTACAGGTCACTATGTGCTTTATATAGAAAACAGATTAGATTACTCAATTAGATTAGTCAAATAGATTAGTCAATTAGATTACTTCATAAAGCAATACGGTGACCTATATACCAGCATTTTATTTCAGCCGGAACGCTTGCTTATATGAGTCGCCGATTATTACTTTGCATAAAATTACATGTTTAATAAAATTACTTCATATTCGCTATTAAAAATTTTTCCTTTTAGAAAAATTCATTCAGCTATACATTAGAATTCAGTAATAAAAGCTTTTATAAAATGTTACTGCAAAAATCAATTTCTTAATAAATGGGGCAAATAGCGTGGGCAAAGTGAGTTATCAAAACAAGTTCTTTGCCGGGCTGTAACTTTAATGACGATAATTAAATGAAATGTAACTTCTATGTAAGCTATTAGTAGCGGCGTTACAACTTGATTGATGGCAAATAGCTGGTCGACAGTGTAATGCTTTTATTTAATTTTCTGTTCTTATTCAGTCGTTGAAGTTTTAAACTTTTATTTCATTTTAAATATTATTTCATCATTCATAAATTACAGCTTTTTGCGTCCCCTTTCCTTGCTGTTTTCTTAATTGTTTACTTTGTTCTTAGTTGTTTTATTCTTGCTGTCTCTATTTACTCGTTCTTTTCTTCTTACTTTATCTCTCTTTAGTTTTTTCCTCAGTCGCTTTCTTTTATTATTTCTTCTTACTTTATTTATTCTTATTTGACATATTCTTCTTCTTAACCGCTCTCTTCTTAGTTATTTTGTTCTTATTTTTTCTTTTAGTTGGTTTCTTCTTATTTGGTCTCATCATATCTGCTTTGTTTTACTTATTTCCTTCGTACCTTTCTTTATTTTTGCTTGCTTTCTTCTTGTCTTCTTGTTTTTTTTCAAAACTGATATCTCGCTCATGCTTTTTGCTCCTCATACTTTTAGGCCAAGAAATGATTGAAGCCATTTAGTGTTCTTAGTTAATTTGGAATTGTACTTGATGGGTATTGAATTTACTTTTAAACGTACATTGTTAGCTTTTAAGGTACGCAAAAAACACGAGATATAACAAGAGTCTGGAAATAAGCAAAATGGCGTTCGTTGACTAGTGGAGGTCAATGGCTGTCTACCTGTCTCTCATCTAATCACTGTCTAAAAACACAGTGGTTGTGCAAACAGCTACGCATAGCAGCGAGGTACAACAAAACAGCCAGGGACCCCTTCTACTCTCTATGCTCTTGGCCGCTTGTAGGGCGTTGCTTTTGGTCTGGAAAAGTGTCTTGTTTTATTTCGCCACTTACAGATTCCAGTGTACGTTTCCTATAGTAGAAACGTGTCCCTACCTGCGTTAGACATAATAAATGCCCCTCCAGAATTACACCACCTTCTAGTTTTTCCAACAAATAAATCTCTTTCCAATAAATAGCCCTTCATTTTTATCATTCAAATATCAGCCCTTCGTCTCATCTGCAGACACTATTAAAGAACACAAGGATAGGAAGGAAAGTAATGGGGTCGCCAAAGCTCTCCTTAAACTGACTGAGAAATGAAATAATTTTATAATATCATTTCTTATATCTCTTAATTTTTCGTTCCTGTGAGTAATTACTACCGTCGCTTGAAGAAGCACGTATATAGTTATGGAGGTACTTTACACTTCTATGCTTTGCAAAAAGCTTTTAAGGTATGTTTTGTTTTTCCCATTTCTTCGGCTTGCTGTCAAATTCCATTGTCATATTAGTCTCTTCGTTTCTAATCATCCTAATTCTTATCATTGTATTTCAGTGTTGTCGTTGTCTTTCAGCGGGTTAAACAATTAGATTGCCATTGCCTGGGAGAGGAGTGGGAGGCAATTATTTATAGATATTATTAGTTTTATTCTTAGAATCACTGTACATAAGTTATTATTACATTGGATTGAATTTTAAATAATAACTTCAAAATAATAAAATTTTATCGCAGCTATATGAAAATAACTGTGGTGAAATCGATAGTCGGGGTGATGATAGTGATTTCATTGGGAAGAGAGAGAAGATGAAGTTTCCGAGCACAATACAGATAATGAAGCTGACGATACGGATATAGACCTGGATTTTATTCGTTCAGAAAAAAAATCCAATTATAAGTCAACAAGGTAGTAGGGAACCATCTAGTATAAGTCAAGATAGCATCAGTCAAAATGGCATACAGCCTAATAATGCTGAACAAATTATGCATTCAAATATTATAAAATTTACAAAATACTTTACCAGGTAACATTTATAAAGGAAGTAACAGTTATTTATACTTATCACTCTTAGAAACTCTCGAGGATTCCTTTATAAATCTAGAAGAAACTCTTTGTTAATGCTTATGTGTAAAGGAAATAAAAGTTGCGTATGTTTATCACTCTTAGCAACTCACGGAGATTCCTTTATAAATTTAATCTAAAATTAACAGTTTGTAACGGTTTTGTTAAAAGAATGTATCAGTTACGTCTAATTATCACCTTTCTCAACAAGTTTCAAACATTCCTTTATACATTTAGAAGGAAGTGTTTGTAACGGTTATATGTACAGGAAGTAACAGTTACGTATAAATATCACTTTTTAACAAAAACGGACATTCCTTTATAAATCTAGAAGGAACGGTTTGCAACGGTTATGTGTAAAGGAAGTAACAGTTACGTATACTTATCACCCTTAGCAACTCTCGGAGATTCTTTTATAAATCTAAATGGAACGATTTGTAACGGTTATGTGTAAAGGAAGTATCAGTTACGTCTAATTATCACCTTTCTCAACAAGTTTGAGACATTTCTTTATAAATCTAGAAGGAACGGTTTGTAACGGTTATGTGTAAAGGAAGTGTCAGTTACATCTAATTAATTTTCACCTTTCTCAACAAGTTTCAGACATTCCTTTATAGGTATAGAAGGAACTGTTTGTATCTAGTATGTGTAAAGGAAGTAAGTTACGTATAACTATCACCCTTAGCAACTCTCGGAGATTCTTTACAAATCTAGAAGGAACGGTTTGTAACGGTTATATGTAAAAGTAGTAACCTATAATTATCACCAGTTTCCGTTATGCAAATCTGAGCTGTAAAATAGATTTCACTTCTTAGGATTACAAATTAGTAGCTCAGCATATCCGGTCATGTGATATTGAATTAGCCGTGCAAACTGCGCCTTTGTTTGACTCGGCTCTCGCCTTGCACCGTGCCTGTAACGAGTCCGCCGGGACAATCACTGCTCCCTTGACATTCAATCAACCCCTTCACGCCATTAACTCCTTCAATCCTCTCCCGCTGAACGTTCTCTACCATCGACGTCATTGCTTCACACATGATTAATTGAAATATTTCAGTACAGAATGTGCATTTCTTAAGGTTTTTGTAGAGCTCAAGCGTTACAAAGGGTACGTTCAATTCTAGCAAGTGTGTACTGTACCGAGAAACACCCCGAAACGCGTCGAGTGTAAAGGCGCCGAAGTTAGGCGAATCATTGTGCTGAAAAAAAAAAAACATAACTAGTGATTATTTAAATCACAATTTTTGCTTTTAATCAGTTTTTTATAATTGTGAGAGAAGCCTTTCAAAATGTTTAATGTTGTCAATAAACAATAATTAAGAAGTAACGTACAGTAACTCCCAAATAATATTTTATCAACTCAGACACGTTTCAGTAACAAAGTCATCATCTTCAGCAAGCTATAGGTATTACAAAAACACAAAGCTAAAATAGGGTTACACCCCATTTTTATAAGGTGCATGTGGCCTCGACCAACGCTCAGGCAACAATTTTTACTTACTCAAATGGCAATATATTTACAATAAAATAACATTTTATATAGGGTCTAATTCAATATTTACAACTTTATTCTTTTATTTACTAATATACTAATTTACTATATATTTACTAATATATTAAAAAGGTATGTTAATATATTGTCACTATAGTATGTAAGAATCGTTGTTTAAGCGGTGGGCGTGGCGGTTTATAGAGTGGCCGCGCCCACTTTATAGTTATGGGGTGTAACCATACTTTCACTTTAGTTGTAATTGTATTTTTGTAGTAGTTATATACTGAAGATGATTATTTTGTCGATAAAACGGGTCTGAGTTTCTAAACTAATATTTGCGAGTTATTGAGTGAATGAATTATTGTACATTCTTCACAAGCTAGGCTCCAGAAATGTTACTGTTATTAAACGTTAATTAAGTATATCAAGTATTTCATATCTAGTCATGGCCTTTCGAAAACGTTTTTGAAGTATGAGTATAATATGGGAAAAATGTGAAGAAAAACTGTGTTTTATGTCTTGCCTAATGGAATCGAAATTTGTTCAGTTGGTGTGTACATTTTTAATAGTACACTACAAGTTTGATCATGTTGAGGAGGTTTTATCAAAAGCCTAAGAAAATAAAAGGACAAATTCCACAAAAGTAATTGATATTGAAATTGCTTTATTTTTGTCGGAATCTAATCACCTTATTTAAACAGACGACAGAATTTACATTCCTAAGTACATAAAAACTGTTGCAAATTGTGAAAGTGTGACCGACACCGCTGGCAAGGTAATTTTAGGGGCGCGTATTTCTATTCTTCCTAGGGTGTGTTGCTTCCTTAGCGTTTTTTTATTGATACAAGTCAATTCGAAATTTGCGATTGCTAAAAATTATAGTTTGTTTTACTGACAAAAACGTTTTACAAATAGATTATTGCTTACGTAAATGTATCAAGGTTTTTGCAAAGCGCAGCAGCGTACTGTCAAGTACGGAACAGAATTAAGCGTATTGTCGTTAGATGTTCATTCACATCAAAATACTATACTCATGACGAGAAGCATATTTTCGATGAGAAGTCGGTGAAAGTATCAAAACCTGGTCGTTTTTGGTGTTTAAGTTATCTTTTTTTTTATAGTTTGGGCAGATGTTCACAGTTTCATGTTTGCAGTCAACTCATCAACATTTCACAACTAACTTTGCAAAATACGTGGAACTTGTATATGTGGGTTCAGTGTAAGGTGATAGTACAAGTAGTAGCTGTGCAACACGTTTGTGACTTGTATGCGTGAGTTCAGTGTAAGCGGAGAGTACAAATGGTAGTTCTGCAATAAGTTTGTGACTTGTATGCGTGGGTTCAGTGTAAGCGGATAGTACAAATAATGGTTCTGCAATAAGTTTGTGACTTATATGCGTGAGTTCAGTGTAAGCTAATAGTACAAATGGTGGTTCTGCAATAAGTTTGTGACTTGTATGCGTGGGTTCAGTGTAAGCGGAGAGTACAAATGATGGTTGTGCAATACGATTGTGACTTGTATGCGTGGGTTCAGTGTAAGCGGATAGCACACATGGTGGTTCTGCAATATGTTTGTAGGCGTAGGTTCAGTGTAAGCGAACAGTACAAATGGTGGTTGCAAATCATTGTCTAGCTGTATAATTAATTCGGAGATGCCCGGCTCTTTGCGGTTGTTGTTGTAATCAGTGTGAACAGAATTAAATCAATAGCAATTAGTTGCCCGATGGCTACGTCATGTAACCCTGCGTTGAGATGTGCGTTACAAACACGTTTCCGGACTCAATGTTATTTAATGCAAATACGAATAATGTATAGTCTAGTAAAGTTATAAATTTTTTTAGTATAATACAGAATGAGATTGTTCTTACAATAATTAACAGAAATAATTACATTTTTCGAGCTTTTGCTAATAATTGTTGTCAGCATTTTCTAGTTCGGGTAATGATAAAGGGAACAATAATTTCAAAATATTGAGTCCCTAAATTTCCTAATGTTTTTTTTTACGTTAACCTCACACTAATGGTAGATAATAAGGTAATAGCAACAATCACACTGTGTATGGTATGTAGTTTGGTTTCGTTTCGATCGAATCTATTCTTTAATTAATTTCCCTGTAACATTGCATCTTTGAATATCTAGATATTCATATTTCATTTTGTTGCTAGGTAATAGCAACAATGACACGGTGTATGGTATGTAGTTTGGTTTCTTTAAATTGAATCTATTCTTTAATTAATTTCCCTGTAACATTGCGTCTTTGAATATATAGATATTCATATTTCATTTTGTTGCTAGGTAATAGCAAAAATGACACGGTGTATGGTATGTAGTTTGGTTTCTTTAAATCGAATCTATTCTTTAATTAATTTCCCTGTAACATTGCGTCTTTGAATATCTAGATATTCATATTTCATTTTGTTGCTAGGTAATAGCAACAATGACACGGTGTATGGTATGTAGTTTGGTTTCTTTAAATCGAATCTATTCTTTAATTAATTTCCCTGTAACATTGCGTCTTTGAATATCTAGATATTCATATTTCATTTTGTTGCTAGGTAATAGCAACAATGACACGGTGTATGGTATGTAGTTTGGTTTCTTTAAATCGAATCTATTCTTTAATTAATTTCCCTGTAACATTGCGTCTTTGAATATCTAGATATTCATATTTCATTTTGTTGCTAGGTAATAGCAACAATGACACGGTGTATGGTATGTAGTTTGGTTTCTTTAAATCGAATCTATTCTTTAATTAATTTCCCTGTAACATTGCGTCTTTGAATATCTAGATATTCATATTTCATTTTGTTGCTAGGTAATAGCAACAATGACACGGTGTATGATATGTAGTTTGGTTTCTTTAAATCGAATCTATTCTTTAATTAATTTCCCTGTAACATTGCGTCTTTGAATAACTAGATATTCATATTTCATTTTGTTGCTAGGTAATAGCAACAATGACACGGTGTATGGTATGTAGTTTGGTTTCTTTAAATCGAATCTATTCTTTAATTAATTTCCCTGTAACATTGCATCTTTGAATATCTAGATATTCATATTTCATTTTGTTGCTAGGTAATAGCAACAATGACACGGTGCATGGTATGTAGTTTGGTTTCGTTTCGATCGAATCTATTCTTTAATTAATTTCCCTGTAACATTGCATCTTTGAATATCTAGATATTCATATTTCATTTTGTTGCTAGGTAATAGCAACAATGACACGGTGTATGGTATGTAGTTTGGTTTCTTTAAATCGAATCTATTCTTTAATTAATTTCCCTGTAACATTGCGTCTTTGAATATCTAGATATTCATATTTCATTTTGTTGCTAGGTAATAGCAACAATGACACGGTGTATGGTATGTAGTTTGGTTTCTTTAAATCGAATCTATTCTTTAATTAATTTCCCTGTAACATTGCGTCTTTGAATATCTAGATATTCATATTTCATTTTGTTGCTAGGTAATAGCAACAATGACACGGTGTATGGTATGTAGTTTGGTTTCTTTAAATCGAATCTATTCTTTAATTAATTTCCCTGTAACATTGCGTCTTTGAATATCTAGATATTCATATTTCATTTTGTTGCTAGGTAATAGCAACAATGACACGGTGTATGGTATGTAGTTTAGTTTCTTTAAATCGAATCTATTCTTTAATTAATTTCCCTGTAAAATTGCGTCTTTGAATATCTAGATATTCATATTTCATTTTGTTGCTAGGTAATAGCAACAATGACACGGTGTATGATATGTAGTTTAGTTTCTTTAAATCGAATCTATTCTTTAATTAATTTCTCTGTAACATTGCGTCTTTGAATAACTAGATATTCATATTTCATTTTGTTGCTAGGTAATAGCAACAATGACACGGTGTATGGTATGTAGTTTGGTTTCTTTAAATCGAATCTATTCTTTAATTAATTTCCCTGTAAAATTGCGTCTTTGAATATCTAGATATTCATATTTCATTTTATCTAATTTTTTAAAAAAATTTCATTTGTTGTTTAGGAAATTTCTTTTTTAATTTTAATTAAAATGTGCATAAAAGTGAAATTTGAAAATCGCAGGTAGCTTGAACGTGTTGTAATGTTCTTTCTATTTTTTCGTTAGTTGTGTCCAACACAACCTTACCACAAAAGTCACATTTTTTTACTGTATAGACGTATATGTTTTATAATATGCGTAAGTAGTTGATTTTATGTGTTCATTAAAATTAATATTGATATTATTATTATTTGTATAAACAATTTTCCTATTATAGTTATTACATAATTGGGTAATTCGTTTCATATGATATCCTATGTATGTAACAATTTATACAGTGTTAATTCCTTTTTTATATTATTTAAAATATAAATGTTATTAATTTGTTTTCACTGATATTTTTTCAATTTATCTTTTATTTTTTCCATATAACCTTTTACCCACGTATTTGATATATTAAATTCACAACAAATAATACAACACACAGACACACACACACACACACACACACACACACACACACACACACACACACACACACACACACACACACACACACACACACACACACACACACACACACACACACTACATTGCATATACAATGGCCGGAATATTTAGCTGTTAGTATTTTATTTATAATCCATCCCAGCAGTTGTACTACCCCTTACATGAAGCGTTCAATCCAAATGGATAGCTGGGTTTAACATGTTTGCTATATTCAAGTGGTACAGGGAAAGGCACTTAGTGAGACCATCCCCTACTAAGTGTGCCAACTGCCTGCAAGTCCTTGTTATAACCTACTCGTGCTATCCTCATTACATTGCCGTTATTACGTCACTAACGAAATGTATTAGATTTTCGTTTAAATGTAAGTTAATTTCTACATTGTGTGACATTAAAACTATACTCGCTACTTTGAATTACGCTCGTAAGTGAATTTTAATCAGTAAATGTTATATAACTTTATACAATAATATTTATATGATTGAATGCTTTTTAAGTTTATAAAAGAATATTTATAAAGTGATTTCTGATTGAGAAAATAAAATAATATTTAATCAGTGATTGCTGTTTAAGTATAGATGAACATAAAACCTTAAATGCCGATTAATTATTTTTAAAACATATTGAAACAGTGATTTTTTATTAACAATATGAAATAATATTTAATAAGTGATAGCTGTTTAAGGTTATAGGAACATTTAAACATTGAATGCTGATTAATTAAATAAATGAATATTTAAACAGTGATATCTGATTGAGAAAGTGAAATAATATTTAATCAGTGGTTGCTGTTTAAGGTTAGAGGAACATTGAAACATTTAATGCTGATTAATTATATGAAAGATTATTTAAATAGTGATTTCTGATTATGAATATGAAATAATATTTAATAACTGACTGCTGTTTAAGTGTAAAGGAAAATTTAAAGAGATAATGTCCATTAAGAATAGAAAAGACAATTTAAACAGTGATTTCTGATTGAGAATATGAAATAATATTTAATCAGTGGTTGCTGTTTAAGTATATAAAAAAATATTTACACAGTGATTGCAAATTAAGCATGTGAAAGAATATTTATTCAGTGAATGTTAATTCATTATATAAATGAATATTTATTCAGTGAATTCTGTTTAAGTATATAGAATATACATTTAATAGTTTTTGAAAGTCTAAACATCCTTGTTTTTTATGTAAAGTAAACATTAGTATTTTGGCTTTAAACGAAGTAGTCAATATTTAGGAAGAAATTATGATGTAAAATATAAACTTTTTAAATAAATTTATGACAAAATGGCATACGAAGAACCAAGTCAGCTTTTATCTTTATAAACGTTATATGATTTCAGCGTATGATTAGTAAAACAAAGAGATCTACCCAGTCGCAAAGTTTCCTTGACTCACGTTCCTGTGCTTCTCTAGCGCACTTGCGATTACTTTTCCAAGTTTTCTTCTTAAACTGTTCTGCAAAACTTGGAATTGCTTACAAGCAAGCAACTGAAATTAACTGTTTATCGACTGAACTTGGGCGGAGAAAAAACTTGATAGATGATTTAACTTCGACAAGGAAATATAGTAGCAAGATTAATGCGTCCCGAGGGACCATAGAGAGGGCAGGCGCTCGGGGTAGCTTAAGGCTGTGTAGCCCAGGTCTCCGCCTAATATCTTGTGTTTCGCTTATCTTATCTGTTGGCACGAGGACGACCTGCTATTTCGTTATTGTTATTCATCCACCTGTGAAACTCAATGCTAATTATAAATCCAACTAAAAATGATGAAAACGCTTTTAATTAAAACTTATATAACAGACAAAGTGTATAATAAATGATAAATTAATGGTTTCACTTCAAACAGACATATTCTTTGTTCTGTAATAATAAATTATTTACAAGGTTGTCTGTGATTTTGTTTAATGCTTTATGCCTAAGCCAGCTATACTTATTTATTTAGTTTTTGAAACAAAAAATCGCATAAAAGCTGGCGATTTTGGGTAAGGGTGTCATTAACAATTGGCTCGTTATAAGTAGAATTGGTTTGTGTAAACCTTCTTAAAACATTGCTTACAACTTTATCCCCTCCCAATACGTCTGCCTACTTCCACAAATAATCGCCAATAACCTAAAACACGTAAATTGGAAAATAAATACACCATAAAAACTCAACTAAATTAACCGAAATACAAAAAACAATAAACATAACAAAAAACACCAAATTTATATCATTTGATATCACAAACATGTACTCTAATATACCAATAAACGAAACCATCCAGATAATAAAAAACAAATTAACTGATCTTAAAACGAGCCCCAAATACACAAACCAAATTACAAAATGCCAAATTACAAATCTGAAACCAAAACTATTTCACATTTAATAATAAGATATATAAACAAATAGATGGCTTAGCAATGGGATCACCCCACTCAAGGATAATATGAGAAATTTACCTCCAAAACCTTGACGTATTAATCACTCAAACCATAAAAACACACGACCCCCAACGGACATTGACTACGATATATTGACGATGGAGAACACATCTTACAAAATAAAGCAATAAATAATAATATCATCCTAAATGAAATCAACAACTTACACCCTAACATAAAGTTCACCATGGAAGAAGAAATAAATAATAAAATAAACTGTCTAGACCTAACAATAGCCGGAAGTAAAAGTAACATTGAATACTCAATTTATAGGAAACCCAAACAAACCATTAATACAATACCAAACTACTCTAACCATATGCGTTCTTAAACCACTTAATTTCTGAAGAGTAACTTCATCGCTGAAATACAGTTTTTAAATAAATCTATTTTGTTGTATTCGTAAATGGTTTGTACACATTCTCACGCTCTCTCGCACGTACACGCACAAACAAACGACCCCCCACACACACGCGCGCGCACACACACACGCGCGCGCGCGCGCACACACACACACACACACACACACACACACAACCACACAACACATACACACGTTTTTAAAGAAGTTAATTCTCTATCATGCAATACAATAGCACAAAAATGATTAAAAAAATAAACGTATCCGGCACGGATCGATCGATTTAAACAAGTTGAACGCGTAAATATCTGATAAAGTCTGGTTTTTCCCCAAGATTAGTCAGAGTTCGGATTCCACGCTTGCAACCCTCGCTGCGTAAGGATCTGCGAAATTAAACCTGCATCGCCTTCAGGCTGATTAAATCTCACCGCTGGGTACGTTTTTCTTATTCTCCATTTACCCTCTCACTTTTACGTTTCGCATTTTATGTTTACTCTCTCTCTCTCTTGCGCATTTTATGTTTCTTTGTATTGCGAGCATCTCTTTTCCCAGATGCTAGCGGGGATATTTCTTTCTTGAATGACATTTGCAACGACGTCCGTGGTTTTTATGTGTTTAGCTCTTAAATATTTGTAATTGAAATCAATATCGTCTCTATATATATATATATATATATATATATATATATATATATATATATATATGTATGTATATGCATGTGTATTTGTGTGTGTGTGTGTGTATGTAAGCGTGTTTGTGTGTGCGCGCGCGCGCGTGTTTGTGCGTGCGTGAGTGTGTGTGTGTGTGTGTGTGTGTGTGTATGTGTATGTGTGTGTTGCGCGCTTGTGTATGTATACGCAAGCTATAGATATGTTCTGGAATACATATAAAGTGCTATTTTGTATGCCAGATGCCGGCACTGTAGTTTGTGAAAGCTTTGAACATTTTGTTTGTTATAATAAATAAATTCATGTATTGGCATTTTATCTCATGAAATATAGAAAATTAAGAGGTGTGAGTTGAAAAGTTACATTTTGTAGCTGAAATTAAGAAACGTGGCTGTCTATAGCGCCTGCCTCACAAATACACCTAAACATTTTGGTAGTATTATCTGACTTTGCAGGCGTAGTTCCATTGCATGTTTATTGAATTGTGACTAACCAATGGCGTATACTTGCTATAAGAGCTAAATTTAAAATCTATCATAGCTTAGTTTGATACATTCCTTTTGGACGTTTGGCGGCGTTATCGACTTTACACCTGCTGAAGAAAAATGAGTCTAGATACAGGACCATATATCATGAGTATCTGTCTTACTCTAAAATTGTACATAAGCTAAGTGACTCTATCCGTACAACACCATAATATCCCTAATTACCCTAATGTTTTCCTTAGTCATATTATCCTTCTGTCCTCTCCTTTCCCTCGTTCTTACAAGCAATGGCCCCAGTAGAGAGTATGTCTAATGTAATATGAGATCCTGCACGCATGATGCTGTGATCTATATCCTATAACTGAAAGTTTCAAGCTTTTACCTTAAACCTCCCGACAGGATAATAGTCATACTGGTCTTTAAGCTACAAAACATGTAATTTCTACGATTTTATTGAAGGCAAGTGGCCAGTTTAATGTAACAATTTTAACCCAGCTTAGTTTTTTGAATTACCTTTTACTTTTGTAAGTAAACAAGAAATATCATCATAGTAACGGATTCATAGTAATTTTTAAAAATTTGTAATTTAATAAATTTGTTTTAATTTAATAAATAAAAAGTTTCTGGAATTTTAAAATTTAATTTTAGAAGATCTAAACATGTCTTACGTATCTGTCAATCTTAAGTTATCATTCCTGGCTGAACGCCTCAAAACTGTAAAGGAAAAGATGAAAACTGTTGAAACTTTCAGGTTAACTGTCGAACATGACTAGTTCAGGAGCACTGATGTAATAATTTGCGATAGTTTTACACGGCTCCAACTTGTGCTAACTCGTATCAGTTAAGTTGGCAAGAAAAACTTGTCTGTGAGCAAAGCTGTTAGAGAAGTCGTTGGGGACATTAAAACTGTAAGTAGCTTTAAATCCTGTTTCATAATAGGGTCACACAGGTGTAATCCTCGGGACCTTTATACTTCTCCCTCCTTCGGTTAAATAAAATTGCGCCCAAGTTTTTACACAAAGAATGTCCGTCGGTAAAGGCGATTTATTGCATCCTCGGTTGTCTCAGGGCTTTTGTTTGTCGTTGCTTCACCACGTGTGGAGACATATATTATTTGTAAACATTGCCTGTGAAAGTTTTATTTAAGTCACACAATTATATTTCTTCTGTAATATAATGATATTCAATTCATAATGTATTAACATATATTAGATGCATACGTCTTTTCAACTTAATTGGGAATTCGGTATTTTCAATTATAATTTTCATTGCATGGAAAATATGAGAAGCTCAATTTAAATATTAGAAAGCCAATTTAAATTTATTAGTAGTTTTGAATGAACCATTATGCCGTCATTGATATTCTGATATCTACAACTCCAGTAGACCGTTATCTGTAACTCAGGTAGATATATCTACAACTGCGATAGATCGATATCTACAGCTCAAGTAGACCGTTATCTGTAACTCAGGTAGATCGATACCTACAACTCCAGTAGACCGTTATCTGTAACTCAGGTAGATCGATATCTACAACTCCGATAAATCGATATCTACAGCTTCAGTAGACCGTTATCTGTAACTCAGGTAGATCGATATCTACAACTCCGATAGATCGATATCTAAAACTCTAGTAGACCGTTATCTGTAACTCAGGTAGATCGATATCTACAACTCCGATATATCGATATCTACAGCTCTAGTAGACCGTTATCTGTAACTCAGGTAGATCGATATCTACAACTCCGATAGATCGATATCTACAACTCCGATAGATCGATATCTACAACTCCAGTAGACCGTTATCTGTAACTCAGGTAGATGGTTATCTACAACTCCGGTAGACCGTTATCTACAACTCCAATAGGCGGGTATCTACAACTCCGGTAGGCTGATATCTACAACTCCGGTAGATGAGGAGTTTAATAGAGTGTTATCGATACTGCTGTCGCAATTCACGATTGCTTCCGCTTGACACTTAGATGCTCGCTAATGAGACGAGACGAAGTTACACATTAAGATGCACGTCAGAGAACCATTATGTAAAGTACATTGGTTTTACAGCGCGTGCATTAGTTTGATACCATTGTGCCACTTCAAGATCTGTTCGTCAATACGTCAGAACCCGTGAATGCGTTTATACATGTTTTGCGTCAACAGCATCACTCTTATCTGTTAACATCTGCCTTTGTAGCAACTAGTTTACGCTTTAACGCGTTAACGTATAATAATGTGTTAAAATATGGCTACAGCACTTGATTACAGGCTGATTCTACAACGGGCCACATCATTTATTTAAAGAAAAGTAAGTGCTACTATAGGTAAGTTTACGCTTGATGAAAAAGTTATTAGTGGAGTAAATAGTAAAACAGTGCAATGTTCTCTACAACGCAAGTGTAGAGAAAAACTGTAATATTAGAATGGAAGGTAAAGGAAAGCCGAGAACAAAGACCATCATAAACGTGTAAGTAGGCCAACAGGTTAGGTTATGGTTAGAATATCTAACCTTCTACTCGTGAACCTTCCGAGAGGGCCAGATTCAGGAAGAACTCGAGTGTCACATCAAGGAAGTATCAATGGGGATGTCGCCGTAGTTCTTTCCTTCTAAGTATGTATTTGTTTGTAAACATTACATACGGTACTTATGACTTCTCTATTTGGACTTTCACTCCCCCTGCTTGGCCTTTCTTTTGGTTGTAGTTGGTAATGACTAGAATAACTACCGTGATATAGAGACACATTCCGACAGAGCTATGAATTATGTCCTTTAGACATAGGATTCATTTAAACAAATTTTCAAAAATATTTGATAATTAAAATTTTTCATATTACTGAAGCATAAGATGAGCGCGGTTCTTCATGTAACAATAAGGTAAATATTTTTGTTTGTAATTTTCATGTCAGCTGTTTGCGTTCAGGGAAAAGACCTTTGTGGAACAGTGCTGGTCTCTATAGACATTTCGTAGAATTCGTTTTGTACCGCTCCTTAAAGTTTCTGATAACATCCATTTTTAGAGACATTTCTGCTGATCTTTATACAGGTTCATAATGACTTCCTGATGTAAGCTGACCTTTTATAAACATCAGTTTGTCTAGAGTCTAGGTAGTCTCCGATAACATCCTTTGTATAAACTATTTGCATTGTTCTTGTTCACCTCTCTACGCCAGGTCCTGTCATACACCGGAGTGACGTAGAGAGATAACCTTTTCTACGCGGTTGAGAGTAGGTTCTTCTTCAGGTTGGCAATCTTGTGCACACGATCTAATAATTTATCCTTAATACCAGGGGAACATTATATGCTCTTCTCTAATCCTAAAGAGAGATCTATCACTGCTTATTATTTTTCTTACAAGGTGCATAAAATGTTTTTTCACACTGTTAGAGGGTAAATCTATTTCAGATGCACGACCATGCAGGCGTGATTCCATTACCGCCCTTGAATATTGCTCAAGGTAATTTATGTCCCTCCCTTACATCTATTTATATTCAAAATCCTTTTCTATCGTTTGTAGGGGATGATATCTAATAGGCTCTTCATTTATTATTATTATTAAAAAAGTCATTGACATTTTAGGGAAACGTTTATAGAAGTTTCATCTGCAGTGATTGGGAGAGCCTAATGACGTGACATCTTCCCCATGTGCGTATTAAACTGGTAGACATTTCGTGGTCATCATAGGCTTCAATGTAACCAACTACATAAACCCTACAAGAACCCCCACTACCCCTACAGCTATTGCCACTATATAAAGCATGCCCTACGACTTTATGCAAGTGTGTAGCTTCATTGCAAAAGTGTTTTGTTACTTTTGCAACGGGTTCTGCGACAGTAGGGGAACTGTTCATTATTCGGGCACAGGTGTGTAGCTCCTGAGGAACGCCCACCGACGGTTTTTTCTGTAAATCGAATATTTTTTGCAAATTTTAAGCGTGGCGTGTTTTAACATTCAGTAATGGTGCTAGTTGTTTTTACAAAGTACACAGATTCGTTTGTATCTTTAGTATAGAAGCCAGTTTGTAAAATACTGTACTAGGTCGACGAAGGACGAATACCTAGGACTGGTGGTGCCAGCTACAGGCATTTCGGAAAACTTCAATATAGATAGTTAAGGTGGGTTAGAAACGTTTACTCTGAAGTCAGTTTTGTACGCTTCTGTTATAAACTAACGGGGTTTAGAATTCATAAAATTATTATTCTTTTAATAAACGCAATGGTGCACGTCATGCATATATACATGAACATATAATTACTCAACTTGAAAATACGCTCTTGTTGGTCGTAACGTGATGAAATGTTCCTTAAATTACAAAAAATGTCAGAATTGCGGTGATCCAAACAAGTCGTGCCCTTACAATAAAGTGTACAAAAGATCGCTGACGTTAGAGAAAAGAATTATTTTTTACTGGGTGGTTTCGGGCTGCGCGAGCCACCGAAGCGGAACGAATCGTTATTCCCATTGTTTTACAAATGAAAGCGTCCCTTAAGGAAAAAAAAGTACACGGTGATATTTCCTGTTATTCCGAATTCGCGTCCCTACTGACAAAGGAACTCCTTTTACTTCGCAAAATCACTAAATGCCATCAGCGCCACTGATATTTACGTTTGTAGTTGAAATAAAGTCCGTCGGAGGAAGGAACATGGTTTACAAAAGTTTTCATACTTTCTGACGTTGGTATTAAAGGTGTGGAAATAAATATAAAATGAGCACTTCGATGAATACTGAAAGGCAGCAATTAATTATCTAATTAACTTAATGCGTAAGTCAATCACTTACAGACGAACATTGGAACACTATCAAGACCGAAACAATAGCAGATACAAATAACTAACACAAGCAGACCTGTAGATAAACATAAAATATAGAATTAATTATACACGTAATTATAAAACATAGTTATATTAGTGTATACAATAAACAGTATGGTAAATAAACAGTTTGGTAAAATAAATTCAACAGCTCAGTATACGATTTCGTAAACAAAATGAAACGTGCAAAACCAAAATGAACAGTTCAGTCTAGTAATAATTCAATAAAGAAAAGAAACTGGTTTTTAACATTTCACTAAACAAAATATACAATTTGGCAAACAAAATAACGGCTTAGTAAACAAAATTAACTGTTTAATCAACGGAAAAAACAGTTCAGTAAATAAAATTAGTAGTTTGGTAAGGATTTAGTGAACAAAATAGGCAGTTGAGTAAACATAATTGACAGTTCAGTAGGGGAATGAACGGTTTATTAATAGTTCAGTAAAGAAGATGAAAGTGTTCTACAACAAGAATAACATTTCAGTAAACAAAACAAGCGATATAGTAAACAAAATCAAAACATTTGTAAACAAAATCAACATTTTAATAAATAAAGTTATCATAGTAAAAAAATTAAATTTTATTTTAACTTAATGATTTAATTAGAATTTTGAGGGGTAAAATATGACCTAAATGAGAAACATACTAATCCCAAAAAAGAATCATTTTAAAATATTTAAGAGTTTCTTCATAAATTAAATAAAATGGAGAAGAATCGAAAAGAAGTAACTACAATCGTCAGAGAACTAAATGAAGCAACGCTGTGCTAGGTAAAAATTCGATAGATATGGTTGGTATCGCAGGGTGGATCGAGAGATGAAGGACGCCGCAGACACGTGTGCTAACAAACAAAGACTTGGTAAGGAAATGTGCGTTATAACTCGATAAACCAACGATCCAGGTAATGTAAGAGTCACTTTGAATGCAACTTTAAACGAGAAACTGCAAAGAAAGTAATTTCGGAAATTAAGCCTAAACTAAAAGAAATAAATATATTATTTCAACAGGGCACATTCTTGGTATTCTAGAAACAGCTCAGATGCGTAGAAAACCGTAGAGAAATTGACAAATTTTCTTATAAATTTGAGTTCCAATTCACCGAGACAAGAAAAAACAGATGTATTGACAAGAATCAAGGTATTTCTTTCAGAGTTATTATAGGTTTTGTGTTTCTTGGTGAAGCCTGACCTTCATAGGCGAAAGTCGTATGCACTGGCTTTGTAGTGGTGGGGGTGTAGAGCGCCAGTCTGTCTCGATCCGTCGCGTCGCCGTGTCTGTATTCGGGTGTTGTCGTAGCGAGCCAATGGAAGTTTGTAGATTACTGGTTTATCGCCTGTTACTCCTCCAGCCACGGCCGTTCTCACTCTATCCCCGCCTTTCCTTTAGCCAGGCTTCACGACGTTCCGCAGTACCAAATGGTGCGTTTAGGCTGGCGCTTAGTAATGGAGAGACCTACCGGTAATGCGGTCGATAATGGAAACTGACCTGCACCAGAGTAACTTCTGACGACAGTGTCAGTGTGAAGTTTTTAAAATCCTTTTCTTATTGTTGTAGGATAATACAGTATTACCATATTGAACCGTAACGAACACTCTCCAGCCACTAGTCTAGTCTTCTTGGCGTGTATACAAGCACAGAATCGTTACAGAATAACGGACTCAGCGCTAACACTATGCGTTATGTTTGCTCGACAATAACATCACTCTATGAATAGAATGGAATAAAAGCCCGCATTTCATTGAATTCATCTTTTCTAACCATATTCCCACGGGTTTGGAACACGTGTGCTTTCGCACGGTCGGTCCTTCGGCATCATGACTATGCATTGAGAATAATGATTATTGCAATATCCATCGCTAAATTACCCTTGTCCGCGTAATCGATTGGTCGATGGTTTCTTTCAGATAGTACTATGTTATTGTTTAGCTAGCAGGTGCTCGATGTAGTTTCTCCGTTTTACAAAAGAATAGCTTTGTTCATATTCTGGTAAATTGATTATCAGTAAATCGATAACTTAACTTTTGTGGCCACCCGTTCACTTCGAACAAGTGGTAGAGGAACGCATATACGCCACTTGAAGAGGAAATTTCAACCGAAATCACTAACTTTCAGACCTGAATTGAAAAGATGTCTCAATTAATTTCATTTTCCATACTTAATTTAATTTTGGCTACAATAATGCTTGATCATTCAATGCTGGTTCCGATGTCGGTTACAAGGATCTGACGTTGGTTATAAGAATGTGATGCCCGTTATAAAGATCCAACGCCGATTACATGGATCCGACACCGGTTATAACGATTGGTTCACCCTTCAGAAGATCCATAGCGTGTGATGACCGTCATAACGATCCGACTCTGGTTACAAGGATCTGACGTTGGTTATAAGAATGTGATGCCCGTTATAAAGATCCAACGCCGATTACATGGATCCGACACCGGTTATAACGATTGGTTCACCCTTCAGAAGATCCATAGCGTGTGATGACCGTCATAACGATCCGACTCTGGTTACAAGGATCTGACGTTGGTTATAAGAATGTGATGCCCGTTATAAAGATCCAACGCCGATTACATGGATCCGACACCGGTTATAACGATTCGTTCACCCTTCAGAAGATCCATAGCTTGTGATGGCCGTCATAACGATCCGACTCTGGTTACAAGGTTCTGTCGTTGGTTATTAGAATGTGATGCCCGTTATAAAGATCCGACGCCGATTACATGGATCCGACACCGGTTATAACGATTCGTTCGCCTTTCAGAAGATCCATAGTGTATGATGGCCGTCATAACGATCCAACTCTGGTTACAAGGATTTGAGTCGATTACGATTCGGCGTCGATAGAACTATCTTATATCGGTTTCAACGATCCTATCCCGTCATAACGATTCAACGCCATTTAGAAGTATCCGGCACTGGTTATAACAATCTGAAGCCCTCATAACGATCCGACGCCTGCTACAAGAATCCGGCACTGGTTATAACAATCCGATCCCGTCATAACGATCCGACGCCGGCTACAAGAATCCGGCTCTAGTTATCATAATCCGAGGCCCGTCATAACGATCCGATGCCGGTTTCAAGGATCCGGGACTATTTATAACAATCTGACGCTCGTCATAATGATTCGACCCCGGTTACAATAATCCTACCTCGATTACAAAAACGACGTCGGTTGTAATAAAACCTAGCAGCCGTCGGTTGTAATAGAACGGTTATTTCAAAGTAGCCTACAACCATTTTGAGTTCTCTTAAAAAGTGCAAAATCCGCAGAAATTTTAGACATGTAATATTCACTAATATGTCCAATAACTATTGTCTTATATTCTCACTATAATACATATTTCCAATCATTCATTTCTCTTGGTTTTAATATTATCCTCATTGTTGCAAACAAAAAGCCGCCATAACAGAAGCGTGCACGAGACAGTGTATTAAAATGGAAAATTAATACACACCGGGCTAATATCCCAGCCGGAATTAATTTACTGGACAAAAGAGAGACTAGTTACCTGGACCCCATTAGTTTTCAATTTGGCTAGCCGGTTATATGGTTCATTATACCTATATAAACATTAATATCAATTAACCATTGTTATGTTTGCCCTAATGTTTTGATGCCGGTCCCAGTGTTTGTGATTTCAACACCAAAAATGTTTGTTGAACTGATCTAGCGCTAAGCCCACTCGCATGCTTGGACAGATATCTGTGTTTAGGCGTGATTTACATAAAATAAGGTTTACGGTGTAGTATTTATCAAATGTACCCTTTATGTTTATTGTTTCAGTTTATCCATCTAGGAAATAAATTTAACAAAATCAGAAGCTGTGGTTGCAGAATACGCCACTTAAAAATCTAGTAATTGAAGATGACGAGATAATTATGATTATAAAAATAAAAAATTGAATTTCTTCCAATATAATGAGGGATACTTTCGAGTATTGAACTCTCTGGGATGATTATACGAATGTCATAAACTAGAAATGTTATCCGAATAATAGGAAGAATAATGACAGGGAGAGTTGTTTTGATGATGACCAAGATAAAGAGAAACGAAGAAAAATGCGTTAGAGATAGTTTTTATGGAGGACGAGTGCAAAGCTTATAAGACGTGGTAAATTATGAAATCGATAGATAGACGTCGATGAAGCTAGAAAAGTAAATAATGAAGAATTGAGGAAAAAGACTCCCTGAAAAGTAGTAATCTGATTAAGATGGACTTTATGCCTGTATTAATAGTGGAAATAAAATGAGTGATTATTGCTTTTGTGCTTTATCGTGCTAAAAAATTCTCATATAAATGAAATATATTTGGATTTGTTTTCTCAAGCATTACAAAATTCCTACATTACTTTATATGTAAATTTATTGGCGACAGTACCTCTGTATTGAATTGAGCCCGCCCTAGTTATTCGATAAATCCCTAAAGCGGCACGTGACTGCTGAAGGTGTCGAATGGCATGTGTGTGTAAATATGCGGCTTCAGAAACACTGGGTAAATTTGCCTTGTCATTAAGATCGCGCCTTCCTACGTTGTTATCTTACTAATGCCTTTGTAGTTCGGTGAACAGGTCGACTTGTTGGTAAGGTTGTTTGGTGATAATGCGTGATATCTTTTACACCATTGGAGCTAATGTTTCTGGCAATACATTAGCCTCCTGTTATTGCCCTAACTCATCATTTCAACACGCTTAAAAAAAAACAATTGGTGCTACCTAGATTCGAATCCAAGACCTTAAGAATACTAAGCAAGTACTGTAACCACGGGACTCCTAAGCCGGTCATTTTTTAAAAACAGGTCGTGTTAATTTGGGTATAGAAATGTAGTTCTATTTTGAGAGGTATGCGCCAAAATAAACGACTGAAACAGTAGTAACATTATATTTTATTTAATTGTATTGTATTTACGTAGTTTTACAAACACATACAAATAAAAAAGCTAAATCGGTTCAGTTTGAGGCAACACTCGTACCGTTCTACGTATGGTCGATCCAGTGGCTTTACCAGATTGGTGATTTTAGTGACAGCACCAGGTTTGGATCAGTAACTTTTACCGGTGACTTTAGTACCAATGACAAATTATACTGAGACTACTCTGTATGTGCCAATAACAGGCAGACATACCACACTCATGAAATGATTCTGCAGCTAGCTTTTTTTTTCTCTTTTGGAAGGCTCATTTTATTTAAAAATAAACTCCTACGAAATTAAGAACAAACTACCGAGTGCAAAATAGCATCTACTGTACACAGCACTGTCACTGTCTTGTAACCAGACACAAATCGACGACCCAAACATGACGTGAATGAGTAGAACCAGTGACAGCGACAAATCAACCAATGACAGCCGTGGTAATATATCAGTAACTTTTCAGTCGCGACAGCGACATTTAGCCCAATCATACCATAGACAGCCACCCCTCTCCCCTTCAGTCAACGACACTGTACGGTAATCGGCGTCATGAGCCGGGCGATAAGAGCAGAGTCAGTAACAGCGACAAATCAACCAATGACAGTCGTTTCATCTGGTGCAAATCAACCCATGACAGCCATTTCATCCAGTGACTGCGACATTTTGCTAAATCACAACCTAGGCAACTTCAGATAGATCCATTGTCACTGTCACAGGAACATTTTCCATATTTTGTCACTGGTACCATCACCGACAAATGAAAATCAGTGACAAGCCATCGTGACAGAAAATATCAACCATCCCTATACCGTTCTTGAATGTTTTGCATTATTCAAACTACAGCTGATTCAGTTTCATTACTGTTTATTTTGGCGCGTACAGTATCTTGATAGATAACTTATATGTGGGGAAGGAGGCTCGTTTAGTACTATTTCTAATTAACTGACTTGTTTCAATAAGGATTAGGTAGAGCCGTTTGATTGAGTAGAAAGAGAATTGCTTGAGGAGGATCTCAGATGGACAAGATCGCTTACCTGACTATCAGGGTTTGGAGTTCTCATAAACCCCTGTAGTTAGTAGCCTTTACGCTTTACGAGGCCTAAGAAGAGCCTGCCGGTAACACTGTACCTATTTAAACACGTATCTGTGTAGTTTTATAACTTTTTTTTGTAGATATTAGACTAAATTTAAATTTTATTTGTGTAATTATAATGAACTAGCTGACCCGGCGAACTTCGTATAACATAAAAGTCAATAAATGTATTACCATTAGCTAAACTTAACTTTGTATTTTATTGACATAATAATAGCTGAACTTATAGAAGTCTATCGAGAAAATGTGACAATAAAAGTTCTTGATTAAACGTTATTTATTGAAGTGCATTTGGATATACAATATGTTTTGTATATTGTTTGAAATGTGTTGAGTAATGCCTAGTAACCAACTTTCGGAATGAATTCAATGAAATGTCTTAAGATAACGTAAGATAGAAAGTAATATTTTATGCTATTTTGGTACTTGAAAATTACGTTGGAAAAAATTGTTATGTTACCAGAAAACGTCCCAGGAATAACAATTTCCCAAAGTTTCATGAATATCGGATCAGTGGTTTAGTAATGCATAAGGTTTATATACACATACAAAGATTCATTTATATATATATATATATATATATATATATATATATATATTTATATATATATATATATATATATATATATATATATATATATATATATATATATATATATATATAGAGAGAGAGAGAGAGAGAGAGAGAGAGATAATTGAGCCATTATAATTCGAGTATTGGCTATGAGGGAAAGTAAAGGGTTGTGATCATTCGTAGGATAAAAGTGGAGTTATAAAACTCATTTTTCCTGTCCCCAGTACCAGGGTATCATTATGTCCTTCCCTTACTCTTATTTAATTCCAGCTATCTTTTTTATCATTTTTAAATACAAAGGAGTGTAACAAATAGAAAATGTTTTACCCCTTCAGGTAAACTACTTGGTCACGCAATGCCATGATTTTTCCTGTACCAGGATACCATTATGTCTTTCCCTTACTTCTATGTAATTCCAGCTATCATTTTTAACATATTTATTTTAAAGGAGTGTAACAAGTAGAAAATGTTTTACCCCTTCAAGTAAACGACTGGGTGCCACGCGACGCCATGATTTTCCCTGTCCCCAGTACCAGGGTATCATTATTCCTTCCCTTACTCCTATGTATTTCCAGCTATCTTTTTTATCATTTTTATTATAAAGAAGTATAACAAGTAGACACATCTTTCTCCTTCAGGCAAACGACTTGGGTCACGCGACGCCATGATTTCCCCTGTCCCCGGTACCAGAATATCATAATATATTTCCGCCCTTACTCATGTATTTCCAGCTATCATTTTCATCATTTTTATTACAAAGGAGTGTAACAAATATAATACTCTTTACCTCTTTAGGTAAACGACTTAGTTACGCGACGCCATGATTTCCCCTGTCCCCAGTGCAACGGTATCATTATATCCTTCGTTTCGTCTTACCTATTTACTTACTCTCTTCACGCTTAGACACCTCCTCAAGTACCCTGTAGTAGGTATAATCCAGTTATGCAAAACTGCACATTTCATGAAATAATATTTTTCATATTTATCTTGTTGGAGGAATTTTACATAGGTACATTAATTCTACACATATTAAAAATTATTTTCTATCCTCGTTAGGGGGTATTTATTAGTCATACTTGCTGACGTCTCAGAACTGCAAACAATTCCTTTACCTGAAGTGAAATCCTTTAATTTCCAACGTGACCAGTATAATTACGACCCATTGCAAGGTAATTCATTTCTTTATATTATACTTTTCAGTTTTACGAGGTAAATATTCCTAATAATAATATATTCTTTGAACAACTTTTAAAATATTTAAACTGCTTCGTGGAGAACGCTGCAGCATTCATGTAAAATACCTATTCGAACACAAAACCTTATTATCTACCAAGAAGAAACGGTTATATAGCTGGGCTTTTCAATTCCTGCTAAGGAAAACCATAGAGTTAATTTAAAGTAAAGTAGAGAACTGTGTAATGAAAGTTTGCAGCGGAACGGAACTCAGTCTAGTCTCCTGAACGGCCAGCCAAACTCTTAGCGCTAGTTCTAGTAATTACGTTTCTCTTAAGGGCTGCAAGAAAATAGACTGTTCAAATTAGCAGCGCACGTTATCTGATCTAAGCTAATATTAGTTGCAACTTACCCTGCCAACTTTTCCACTTTGTTATTCGGCTTCGAAAACTTACAAAGCTGGCTTCAGAACTAGAAACCGCCATTAGAGCTTCTATTTGGCGTACTTATTCACTAGTTAGGATTATTGCATTACTGGGAACTCGTTTCGTTCCATAGTTTAATGTTATGCAATTACTAATAAGTACTAATGGGATGGAGGTTGTCACGTAACGTAACTCGGTACTAGCAATGGTTCAACCCCCACGTAATTATGTAATTACTTTAAAACGGTTTGAGTAATCTGTGCATTGGAGTTACACATTATTTTGGTGTATTTATTTTGATACCATGCGTTGCAACACACACACACACACACACACACACACACACACACACACACACACACACACACACACACACACACACACACACACACACACACACACACACACACACACACACACACACACACACACACACACATACACACACACACACACACACACACACACAAACTCTCTCTCTCTCTCTACCTCCCTCCCTCACTCACACGTGTGTGTATTTGTGCGGGTGATTGCGTGTGTTTCAGCATATAAACCCCGCAAGGGACCTACCCAGCAATTACCAAAAACTCACCTCTGTCCTATAGATGCAAAGAAGTAGTTCTCCCACGAAGCTTAAACCAATAATAAAAACTTGACATATATGACATATTTATAGACATGCAACATATTTTTTGTAAATTACCTCTGAGGATGATTGCTATGCAATCGAAATGTACATAAGGTTTTAAATAAAAGAAAAAACTTATTTGTAGTTTAGAGGTTTCGTTTATTTATGTTAACCATTACGCCACAGTTGTTTAAATACAGTTATAACATATTTATTGTTTTTTTAAATTATAGAGAAATCCTTTTTCAAATTTATTTGAAAAATTTAGGAATTTAAATGTAATATGTCTTTCTAAAATAACGTATTTACCATTTATCAATGAAAATCTGATTGTTCAAAGAGAGTACAAAATTTCCCATTGTTAGATATCTGTTACCCAACGTGGTATATGAAATTATAAGAGAAATTGTCCTTTTAATAATAAAGCATTACTTGAGATGGAGTGTGAAATTATAGATCACCATCAGCATAATAAATTAGAAAAGAAAAAAGCGAATTAGTAGTAACAAACAAAAATAATAGTCCAACAACACATATTGTATAGAGAGGAAAATGTAATTGCAAAGAAATTCGTTTTCAGTATTGGCACTTGATATTGTGATTCTGTCACATGTATATACATATTTATATTGTAAATGTAAAACAAAAAGTAAATAAAAAAAAATTAATTTTGTTGACCTCAGTACAAACTGACTTCATTTTTTTAATGTTACTTGTTCAAAGTAGTATGCGATTAAAGCTAGCCCTGAAAGTATTAAATAATATAAATTTAGAAACGATTTACGAGCACATCTTTTGAAAAATTGCTAAGAGCTATGTTGTTACATTATGGCGTCACTGTTTTGGTGAACTTAAGTTCGGAGTGGGATTCACGCCTTGGAGACGTAATGAGATCTTTGCTGAGGTGATGAAACGTTATCAGGAGCAACTGAAAGTTTAAGTACTTCAAGTTTGACTCGATCGCTCCTCAACGGAAATGAAACGCTTCCCTGTCGTCGGCTCGACTTCCGGTTTTCCTCTTAAATCAATTGCAGATCATATTTTAATTAACTCATTTCGGAGATGTCCTTACTGAAGTAACATTACGTCAGAAGCGATGATATCGTCAGTGATTAACGGTCGTTCCAGCCTAGTATACACGTTCTTATTAGCGTTACTCCAAGATTTATTAGTAATGTTTTATTGAAGCATAAAAACTTACTAGCATTATCTATTTTCTTTATTTTACTTGTATTTAAAAAACTTATTTTAACTACTTGATCGCCATAGAAATTAAACTGAAAACAGGCAATAGATATATTATCCTTGAAGGTTATGATCAGCTGGTTATACCACATTCTTAGACCTTCCGAATTCCATTTATCATAATTTTTCTTTAAAGAATGTTTAAGGATCATACCTTTAATGACCCTTAATGATATGCAGAGTTAGTCTCCTGAAGGTATATGACCTTGTACAAGGGGTTTCTAAACGCCCTATGTAATGTATAACAAGGTTTCGATCACTGTCCTCAATCCTTACCAATTTTACTATACCCTTGTATTTCCTATTAAATAGAGGGCATGTAAGTGTCATAGATCCTTTAGTGTGACCCCGATAGATATTAGCGACCCTTTAGCGACTCTGCATACGTGACCCCAAAATACCCCCTTTTAACCTTTAACAGAGAATTTCATGTCTTATTATATCTCTTGTTCAATGTTAACGATAGGGCACAGTCCTTCCTTATACACGGAGCTTCAATCACATACTCCCTCATGTCGCTAAAGCTGTAAAGAATATTGTCTGTTCGGGGTGGAACGTTTAGTAAGAAAAGATGTTCCTAATAAATTATGACACGGTACAGTATCATGGCTTCTCGTCAGATGTTACAGTTATATATAACCGCTACTTCTTGGTGTTTGGTTGTAAAATCAGTGGGAAACATTAAGTGCGTAGCCGTTTTATAGGAGATAAACTAAAGGATAGAGTTCCAACCTAAAAGTACGTACCTTGAGATAGAGATGCTAAAGGATAGATGCTAAAAGATCTATCCCAAAATAAGTACTTTGAGCCAGCGACATTAAACAAATAGAAAGTAAAAAGGTTGAGCACAATGTATATACCTCGAGCTGAAGGTGATAAAGGGAAGAGGCAGACGTGAGATTTAAACAGAATATGTGCTGAGTTAAACAAATTGGAAATTGGAAGGTTAATAGGCCTACTAATGGGAAGAGCAGAATGCGGCGTAAAGTACGTACCTCTAGCTAAAGATAATAAATACAAACAGGATGGGGAGAAGAGATTTAACAGAAATTAAGTGACTCTAGTTATTGATATTAAATAGAAGAGGAAGGGAAGTTATTTAACTGAAACTAAGTGTCTCTAGTTATAGATACTAAGTAGAGAAGGTAGCGAAGAAATTTAACAGAAATTAAGTGACCGTGGTTAGAGCTACTAAGTAGAAGAGGAAGAGAAGATATTTAACTGAAACTAAAGATTTCTAGTTAGAGATACTAAATAGAAGATCCAGAGAAGAGATTTAACCGAAATTGAGTGAACCTTGTTATTGATATTAAATAGAAGAGAAAGAGAAGATATTTAACCAAAACTAAGTGCCTCTAGTTAGAGATACTAAATAGAAGAGAAGATATTTAACCGAAACTAAGTGCTTCTAGTAGAGATATTAAATAGAAGAGGCAGAGAAGAGATTTAACCAAAATTAAGTGCCTCTAGTTAGAGATACTAAATAGAAGAGGAAGATAAGATATTTAACCAAAACTAAGTGCCTCTAGTTAGAGATACGAAATAGAAGAGGAAGAAAAGATATTTAACCGAAATTAAGTGCTTTTAGTTAGAGATACTAAATAGAAGAGGTAGAGTGACCCTAGTTTGATATACTAAATACAAGAGGCAGAGAGGATAGTTAACCGAAATTAAGTGCCTCTAGCTATAGATACTAAATAGAAAAGGCAGAGAGGATATTTAACCGAAATTAAGAGCCTTTAGTTAGAGATACTAAACAGAAGAGGCAGAGAAGATATTTAGCCGAAATTAAGAGCCTTTAGTTAGATATACTAAATAGACGAGGCTGAGAAGATATTTAACCGAAATTAAATGCTTCTAGTTAGAGATACTAACTAAATAGAAGAGGCAGAGAAGAGATTTAACCGAAATTAAGTGTCTCTAGCTATAGATACTAAATAGAAAAGGCAGAGAGGATATTTAACCGAAATTAAGTCCCTCTAGTTAGAGATACTAAACAGAAGAGGCAGAGAAGATATTTAGCCGAAATTAAGAGCCTTTAGTTAGATATACTAAATAGACGAGGCTGAGAAGATATTTAACCGAAATTAAATGCTTCTAGTTAGAGATACTAACTAAATAGAAGAGGCAGAGAAGAGATTTAACCGAAATTAAGTACATCGTGCTAGAGATACTAAAGAGAAAATACAGGGAAAATATGCTAAAAAGAAGAGACAGACAAGATTTAATAGTATAACTTGAAATATACACCAAATTAAATTATACCGAAATTATTCAAGTTTTAACATAAATAAATAGTCTAGATTGTTTTAAAAAGCAACAACGTTTTTAAAAGTACGTTCGTAATAATACCCCGTGATTTTACTTAAACTATTAAATGGATGCTAAAGGCGTACCATAAAAGGATTAAACTGCGTTACCAAATTGCTTTGATCCGTGTGGATCTGTATCACAGTACAATCGCTCCTATATACCTGAACTCCCATCTCATTAACCGTTGACTAATGGGTGCGGGAGCAATAATTAATACTGTCTTGTAGTATTGTGTTATCATTCAAAGATTGTCACATCCATTTGCCGTGTGGAACGCAAATGTAAAGTTATAGCCTGGTCGTAGCTCATGCAAGGGCGTTTATTAATCCGTGCGCACGCATTAACACGCGGAAACAGTTTTATTGTGAAGTGTGGTAAACATCACCAACATACTTGTAAAGACTAAACATAATGTGGGACAGGTGATAATGAAATTTAATAGAAATTATATTCAATATAATAATCCGGATTTCTGTTTTGTATTTTACTGAATAAAGAAATACATTTTAATTTAATATGTTATAAATTAATTAAATGCGAATATTATTGGTTTGGAACTACATATGTTACAAGCCACTAAACCATTTAAATCCTTTTAGTTAATGGAACTAATGGGCGCTAAACACTAACAAACACTTTTCGATTTCTAATACCACTCGTTATAAATATTTGGATAATTGTTACGATTTATTTGTTTAAATAAAAATATTCAAGGTTACACCTCTCCGCGTAACCCAAATACTAGTTTTTCTCTGCCCAAGGGATATCATCCCGTCTCTATGCTTCTTCTTAGAATGGAGAGAGACAGGTCTTGTTCAAGTGAGCGACCCTACATACTCGATGCCATGATTAATAAATTGCCTTATTCCCAGCACTAGGGGTTCATTATACCCTTTTATTAACAGTAGTACGAGTAGAAGAGGTATACAAAAATTTGGTTCTGGCACTCGGGCGAGTCCCGACAGAAGTCACAACAAAATAAAGTTAATAGTTTCGCAGTAGGTTTCAACAAAAATAGCCCAACATGTAAATATATACATTTTTTATTCAATTTTTACATCTTTATTTGAGGAATGTATTTATTAAAAAGTAATATTTATTGTAGTTAATTATAAAATAATGTGGGTAACAAAGAGCATCAATTAGGTATTTACTGAATACAAGTTTTTTTAAAAACGGTTCAAATCAGTTTTTTTTTAAAAGTATAAGACTGGCCTAAACATGTTTTCCTTTCAAAAATTGGATTAAAAATACATAATATATTATTATCGTTATATGGAATTGTTTGTATTGTGATTTATTTTTAATTTAAATAAATTAATATATTTATTAACTGATCAAAACTATTTAGTAATAATCTACGTGTAAAACGGCTGTTCTACAAAATTACCTATAATACAAAATCAGCTGTTACGTGAAATCATATGTTCTAAGATATACGCTGTAATGTATGCGTTTCAGAAATAGCGTTACGCGAAAACAATTATTTAGTCTGATGTTTGGTCACCACGCGTAAAGAAGTTATCACTTACACAAGTAGACAACCCTTTTCATTCCGTTGGATATCAAGACTATTATGGTTAAGCAACCCTGCCCACGCGATGCCACATCTCCTTTTCGCAGTAGTAAGAGATTATGTCCGTTCTTTAGTACCCTATTTTATCCTCCCTTCGTTTTCATTCTTCTTAGCGCGGGTACACTTCTCTTTATGGCTCCGATAGATGGTGAGTCTACTTGAAATGATCTACTCTTCACACACGTGATGCTATAGTTTTCCCTTATTTTCGGCAGCAAAAAGCGAAAGGGGTCTCTACCCCATCTTTTAATGACCCAGAAAAAGATCTAATATAGACAGGTCGATTCTAATATATGAATCGATTACCCCCTTATATCATCTACAGCAGAATTTTATGTTCGGAAGGTTTTAATCTCACCTATATTCAGAAGCTTTCCCAACCTTCTGGGCGTCATTGGTCGATCCCCCTTAAATTGCAACAATGCCCCAAAAGAACCAGCCTTGAGAACGTCTCAGTACCGAATAAGGATTCTTGTGGCAAACGCTAAAGTTTGAATTGCACCTCACAGAAGCTCGTTGGTTGTATAAATATCTTTTACGACGTGTAATTTATATTTGTAGAAGAGATGATATTACCGAAGATATAAAAATGTTATTCCACATCCATCCTCTTTAGACTTTTGCATGGAACTGCTTCGAGCGGTTTCATTCTTTGTCGCCGGTTTAGTGCAGATCATAAAGCAATTTCCATCTCGATAAAGTTACTCTTAATGAGTTTAGTTTTGATATCCGCGGCAGGTTCTCTTCAATTGTCCATGGCTATTCAATCACTATAGAACTTCGGATACTTATTAGGATAAATCATTGTTAAAATAACTTGCTATATTTGTGTTTGAAGGTATTCGTTTTGATACATTGAATACCGACTCGTAATTGCGACCTATTAGTATATATAATTAGAAACGATTATATAATGTTTTATTTTGTGCACTACCGGATTTAGATAATTTAAAGTTTATTACTGATGAATAATTTGGATGCTTTTCACAATAGGTAATAAATTTGTGCCATAATTTTGTAAAAAAATATTTACAACCCGAAAGTAAGATTAATTCTGTGTTTCGAAAAATTAGACAAGGAAAATTACAAGGAAACGATTCGGAAGCTTAAATACGCCAAGTGACAGCACGAGCTGAATAAACATTTGGAGTAATATAGAGGGTAGACTAAGCATTTGTATTTTCAAAGGGTAGCCTTCAAATGACCAAAATTCAACTAACCAAAACTTACGCAACTTTCAAATAACCAAAATACGCGACGTTCAACTAAACGAAAGTGCATGACCTTTAAATAACTTGAGTGCACGGACTTCAAATAATCCTAAGTACACGGACTCCAAGTAACCAAAGTACAAGGACTTCATCTGAAAGAAATGTTGCGGGTTATCTACTTAATGTTCAAAACGATTTTTAAGTAGACTATTTACAATTGTAATAAAATATTTCACGATCTATGGTCTAATCAGACCGAGTAATATTGCTACATTACATTTATTTTAATAATGATAAAGTAGTAATTTAAGAAATAATTTAAAGGTAGTAATAAAAACTACTAAATTTAGATATTTACAGAAATTTTACTTCCCATTTATTAACATCAAGTTGTGCAATGAACGCCTGCAGAACGGCAAAACAATAACCCGCAACATTTTCTTGTGTTGAAGTCCGTGTACTTAGGTTAGTTAGTCAGTGCACTTCGGATTATTTGAATGTCTCGTATTTTGGTTAGTTGAATGTTCCGTATATTGTGTGCATACATTTTAGTTACTTGAATTTTGGTCATTTTTAGTAGCCCCGTTTCGGATAATTGTCATCATTCAGTACCGTTAATCTACTTAATAGCCACGAATAGTTTAATTCTGATTGGTGGATATTATTCTAAACGCGTCAACTAAAAATAATATAAGCCTAAGTAAGGAACTATTTCCTCTACGCTTTTCAAAAGCAACGTAAAATACTCTACCTACTTTCACAGAAGGAATTAATACAGTTCTGAACTTTATTTCTGATCAGGTCGTGAGTTTCCAAGTTCACTGTAGAAAGTATTCTCGAAAGCAAGAGTAAATTTAATATGAAAAGGCTTAATGTAGTGAGAGAAATGCAGATATTGTATTTATTAATTTCCTTCTAATAGTTCACACTCTTCTCATATATATCTTGCACACATTTTTAATCGTTAATAAATATGTTTTTATACATCCAATCAAGTTTAGATACATTTTTTTTTTAACATGAAGTGGATAACAATTTATGTTAAAATAGTTTTTTCAAATGAAATATATATTCAATAATTAAATTTAAAACATTTAGAGAGTCTAAGTCGGATTCGAACAGAGTATCTTTATGTTCGAAGTCTAGCGTTTTTTGGCACTGAATCAACATTCCATAGTAAGAAATGGGTCTCTCAAAGATCTATATGAAAAACCTCTATTGTATAACTTCAAATTGTTGCAATGGTTACCTCACAATATTATAAATAATGCTCTATGATTAAAAATGAATGAAAAGAAATAAAATGAACAAACTGGATTAAACTTATCGAGCCTGGTTTCAACAACGGACAATGCGAAAAGAGAGCAAGACGAAACTACAATACATTGGAAGCGACGAAAAAGAAAAAGTGAATTAATAGTAACAAACAAAAATAATAGTTCAACGCCATACATAGAAAGAAAATTGGAAAATTGCAAGGAAATTAGCTTTCTATTTTACCACTTAATATTGTTATTCTGACATATGTATATACATATTTAACTGTAATTATAAAATAAATAGAAATTAAAATACAATTTTTCTTTGTTGATTTAAGTAGGAATTTACTTTAATTTTCTAAAAATTACTTGTTAATTGATAAGACTTAGTGAGATTGGAATATTTAAAGGTTGTGTTCGAACCATTTCACAGTTCGTATTTATCCTATCACAGGAAGGGTATCATAAAATGAAGAAACTCATTTGTTATCTATTTGTATTTTCCAATTCCTTGTATTAGTTCACACTCTCTTTATATATATATATATATATATATATATATATATATATATATATATATATATATATATATATATCTGATCATATCCTATTTATCTTGTATCTATCAAATTTTCAAATTTGATCGTTAATACATTTTATTTATCCACTCCAGTTCAAATACATTTTTTTAAAACCTTCTAGTGGATGACACTTATAAAAGTTTTTTTATAAGAGAAACACTTTTCACGAAAGGGGCAAAGTATGCAATATGGTTACTTCGTCCCATTTGACTTGAAATACGTAATACTCGTAACATATGATTTCATGTAACAGCTGCTTTTATGTTATATGTTGTGTAGTAGAACAGCTGTTTTAACTTATAGGTTGTGTTACTTTATTTATATTGTAATTTGTTAGTAAGAAGTATCTAAAATAAAATTTTTCGTTTCGACATAAGTAGGAATTTACCTTATTTAATGTTTGTTCATATTATTAAAAGGTTGTTTTTTTCAAGTTGAAATTCCAAATTATAATACAACTGTAATGTAATAAAACGTGTTTCGTATGATATATGTTTTATATGTGGGTATTCACGCACGTGGGTGTCGTCTGTGCACTATTCCCTATAGGAAAATTACGATTTATACAACATACATAGTAGTAAACGTGGCCGAACATCTATATATACACTACAAACTCAAACAGACAACACGGCGTTATGTAGGCAATTTTACGGCAGTTGTATAGGTTGAACTAATAATGAAAGTAGGCATAAGAAAGAATGGAAACAATATATTTTAATTTCTCTTAAATAATAAATTTCGATTTTAAAAAAGAATATATTTCATCTTTCATAATAACTTTTCCGAACCTTCTGTCTTTATAATTGTAAACGGATTTTTTGACTGCAGAAATACGAAAACAATAGATTAGACGAGGAAGACGACGTGGTTGGGGGGGGGGGGCGAATCAAGATTGCTTGTTTAGGTGGAAATGCCGGGCTTAGCAAGATGATGTGCAAGGAAGCCATTTTATTGGATATAAAGTCTGAGCTCTTGCCCGCTAACGTTATCTTGTTATTGCGGTCGTCGCTCGCCTTCCTATCTATGCATATATATTGGCATCAGGTCTGCGGTCTCCTGCTTAAACGAACATTTCCTGTTATGTTATTACGTTTATATAATAATTACACTCACCCTTATGAAGGTGGTGCTATATTGTTCTCGTAAAATTAAAATGTGTGTAAAATTGTAAAAATGATTTATTGAATAATTTTTCTTAAATACATATATGTGACTAGCTTTTCATGGATTATTAATTGCGATGTATGATGATAAAATACACGAGTATCAAATATTACTTTTTCTTTGCTTGCGTTTTTACTGCGCAAGTATTTAGTTGTAATATTGGTGTGTAGTTTTAATACGACCGTCGAGTATGGTATTACGTGTAAGACTTGACAGAATGATGAGTTAGATAGGATTAAGCTAAGGGTATGAACCCTTAAGTAGAGGATGTGAGCGTCCTCTTTCATTATACTTTCTTTTAAGAAGTATTACAACGCGTGAGCAGTGTCCTTTCCTTATGTGAATGTATGAACAAAGTGATCAGTGAAATAAGCGGCCACCATGGAATGTGCAAACTAAGCGGCCAAACTACCCCGCCAAAGTCGTTCAACCAAGAAATACTGATTCCTAAATGCACGGAATAAGCAACCAAGCTTAAACTTCCAAGTTAAACTTGGAAGGGAAACGAAGAAAGCTGAAGTATAAGAAAGTGGATACAGCTATTGAAAAAACAATGAAGAAAATGGTGACATAAAGGCTTGTCTCTCTGCTCTCTCCTACCTTCAAAACCTGGATTTAGTTAACGATTATTAAGAAATAAAACATACAAAATTATAGAAATAAATTTAAACTTATGTATATATTAAAATAAACACGCTATAAAACGTCACAGAAAATTATAAAACATAAATAGAAAAAATTCATAGACGAAGCTTTCCTAAGGCTGATTTTATACACGCCTAAATGATGGAATTGATTTATTATCATTTAGCCAATGCAATATGAATATAAATGGGATTAATATAAAAACGTCTAACACTTGAAAGCCTCCAGCGAAGAGCGTGGAATACCCAGAGGAGGTATAATTCTGTGATGGTCGTTTATTTCACTTGTGGCACATTTCATTGAAGATGAAGAGTCTTGGCACCGGTAGAAAATCCACAATGGTTCCTTATTTCACTGGTCGCTTATTTCACGTTACCCCTTATGTATTCCTGCGCCCAACCCTCGTGAAAAGAGTTGTCTACCCACAGCCCGGATATTGTAAGCCGTATTTTACTATGTAATAATTGCCAACTTATAAAAGTATATTAGTCCATTTTCTACCGGTTCAAAACATATTGCATTGCAACTGATATTCTCATTTTATATATTTAAAATAATTACGTACGTAGTTTGCTGCGTGATCAAGTGAGTAAAGCGCTAGTGAAAAGTTTTGGGTTCGATTTCCTGTAGCCCCAAACAATTTTATATTTTCAGCCCCTCCTAGGTCGAACCGTAAAATCGTCCGTAAAAATGTGTACTATCGTAATAGTGGGCAGGTAAAGCGTGGTGCTGTCCACATTACATTCGTTGATTACAGTATGGTTAAAATGAGAAAACCTTATCGTACCTTATCGTAAACCTCTCCTACAGGATGATATAAAAAGGAGTCATTATTTAGATACTTAGCCATATGGTTGTTAGCAAACTAAATATGACATATGCATATTTATTTTATTATATAATATTGTGTCCCTATTGCTCTCTCTGTTCCTCTCATCTTCACAGAGATAGGTGGGAGAGAGATTTACAAAATAAGGGATAACGGAGGGAAACAAAATAGAGAGAACAGCGAAAGAGCCATTATATAAGTATATGTAACTAGCGCCCCAAGCGGCTTCGCCCGCACTCGTTTAAAACTGTCACTATATATTAATTTATAAAATTATAAAACAACTAATAATTAATAATGATTATGGAATGGCTGTTTGCTAGTGACAAGTTATACTAATTGCAGAAAAGGAATAGTCACTGAAATTGTACTTCCTCTAAGGATTTCATATGGGACTTGTATACTTTCTACGAAATTTGGCAATTTTTAGCCTTTAAAATCAACATTTTGCAAAATCCTTTCGTAGTATGAGTCTATGTTACGAACGGAATGTACCCTGAAAATTTCAAGTCTCTACTTTTTATAATATCAACTCTACGTTCTCAGTCAACGTTGTCTCAGGTCAAATATTCTTATATATATATATATATATATATATATATATATATAGAGAGAGAGAGAGAGAGAGAGAGAGAGAAAGAGAGAGATAGATTTATAGATAGATTGGTTCCAACAGTCTTATAATACAATTTTTACAATTCGTGTGTGTGTGTGTGTGTATGTGCGCGTGCGTGTGCGTTTTATATATGTTGATAACAGCTCTCAGTTTACAGCCAAGTCGTATTTTTGGATCGTTATCTTGAAGTTTTTGAAGTTTTTGAAGTTTTAATTCGAGTATTTGAATTTCCTAAAGAGAGTTTGAAACATTTTTATAAATCTGGTCAATTTAAAATATCTTTTTTCCATTAATGATTAAAAATAGATTTTACAATCCTCCTTTGCAGGGGTCAGTTAAACCAACAAAGTTTTCTGTGATTGAGACCTTGAATTTGATACAGTTATAATAAAATTGTATTGAAGATTGATTACTTATATTTTAAATATATATCATAAAACATTTACTAGCAAGCTAAGCTGAGACAGCTAAGCTGACAGCTAGTAAAAATGTAGCTAGTATATTAAATGTATTTCGCTTTAAAATATTATATTCAATATCTATGAAATATTAAAAATACAATTATCGATATGTTGAAATGAAATTGAATGTTTCATCAGTTGCTAGTGTAATGTGGTTGTGTTTTCTATACCTTCCCCTCGGTTGGGTGACGAATGTTGGAAAGATTTTATTAAGCGTTGTACAAATGATTCTTGGTGATATTTTTACAGACACCGCATTCTGGTGACGTATTATGTAATTAAACTGTACGCAAGGGTAATCAGATAACATCGTCGCTAATTAATCAGCGCGCGTAATTACCGACCTCGATGAAATTCTCCTTCGTTTCGCGGAAAGGGATGATGACGTCATAAGCCGAGCTCATCACTCAAGCCGCGGCGGGTGGGGTGCATAGAGTTTGCTCAAGGTAAAATGACACGGCGTAAACACGCGGATTATCGCGTCAAAGATAATAAAAAAACTTTGCCAATTACGTAAAGAATAACAAATCATGCATTGTTATGTCGGGGAGTCGGGTTTCCGTCTTAATATAAGCCGTATATTCGCATCGCGGGAGTTGCTAATGTTTAATGTTTACAATATTTATAGCAGAAAAAATATCTTCAACAATTTCTTGAAGTAAGTTTGTAATCATATAGTTGTCAGTTTTACAACTCTAGTAATAATATTGTATTTTTCTGCATTATTTTATGTCTTTCATTTTTTAATTCTTGCTACTTTTATTATTTTTTAAAATAATATTTTATTGCATAATATTTTTGTTTTTGTAAATTTATTATTC
Organism: Prosapia bicincta; assembly: GCA_036971475.1. NCBI lineage: Eukaryota > Metazoa > Arthropoda > Insecta > Hemiptera > Cercopidae > Prosapia > Prosapia bicincta. The sequence goes on from JBAIZL010000002.1 coordinate 259,384,638, forward strand.
TGATTTGTATTGTAATTAAATAATATAATTTTTTTTAATTAATTAACATTTGTTACTTATACAATATATATTTATTTTATATTATAATAAATATGGTGATAAGTTTTCTTGTAATATAGTTAATAAATTAAAAATATTTCAAAAACAAGAATACTTTTAAAGCATATATTATTCTTATTATATAATAATATATGCATTAAAAGTATTCTTGTTTTTGAAATATTTTTAATGTATTTAATATTTATTTTATATATATTTATAATTTTTTTTTTATATGTAATTAAATAAAGAAAATGTGACTTCCTACCCCTTAGATGCATCTCTTCACTGTAGTCGCATATAATCGACCTACCTTCCTTTATTCTCCGAATCTGAAAATGTTTTTATTTCTACCTAATTCCATCTATCCTTTACTTCTCTAAATCCTGTACCTGGGGGTACTTTATCTCAATACCGTAAGCGCACCCATACCCACAATACTTTACCATTTTTTTTAAAACTATAGTCGCAGGGCTTGATTGCCTTACAACTTAGAAATAGTAACTATTGGAACAGTTTAACATTTGCCCTATAGTTTATCTAACATCTTATTTGTTTTATGTATCGAACTACGCTTCTGTTAATTTTGTCTGACTTTTTTGATTTTTTTGCCTTTTTCATTTTATTTGTTTCTGAAGGTTTTTTGAAAGTACGACTGTTCGATTTATTATTTAAATACATTTATTTGTTCTTCCTCAGCTCGCAGAGTTTGAAGTTTAGGAATTTTAATACGTATTTGAACTGTTATTGCGTTCGAAATATCCCTTATGTGCTAGGAAATACGAGTGCATCTGCGTAATCCCCAGCGTTCCAAGAGAATCGTGGCGTCGACTGTTGCTTACATCGACGCTTTGATCCTATGACAGTACGTTCAGGATCCAAACACTCTATTTTTACCTATATATATTTCCCACATGTATCTATGCCGAGAGTGTTTTGTCGGATGTTGCTTACATCGACGCTTTGATCCTATGACAG